>CM064491.1:13907563-14106139 GCA_032716605.1 Paralithodes platypus | reverse complement strand
CTTTCGAGGTCTGAGGAGTTCTTTTACCTATTGAGGAATTGCTATTGTCACATGCCATGGACTAATAATAAGATCGCTAATAGGCTGCACTTTTGGTATCAGAAGTATAACCCCCGGACATGTCCCCACTTTACTTCTTTTACTAAAACCGCACTTTAAAACTATAGAAAGATACTTGCCATGGTAAAGGTCATTCGACTAGTGTAGGGCTTTGCGAGATACCATTAATACCGGTACTCGACATATAAAAGTCCTTAGTGTATCTGTCTGACGCCATGGTCGAGGACACTTACAATTAAAAGGTTTCAACACCGCCCCCTGAGTTCTTTGAACCTCTTATAATGGACAGTGGCAGATCGAGTGAAATTAGTATGTTCATGATCTTACTATCTCTTCGCGTTAACCCGATACGTTGTCACTGTGTCATGACACTAGAGACATCATTTTAAAGACCCCAAGAGTACCGAAACGGAACTTCATTACCGATTAGCATAACGGTCAGGATAGAGAGTACCTCTAGCCCCAGGACATCTATATTAAATAATAACTCTGTTTATTTTCCTCACTAAGTGTATCCCAGTGAGTAGCTAAAAACGACAGTCCCCAGATTTCGACTCTGCCTAAATTACACCAGTGCGATAGGTGTCCTAATAAGTTAGTCCACAAATATTAACTCTGATTATTTCTGTACCAGTGCAACAAGGTGAAGAGCTACAGTAAAACTACAGTCCCTAAATTTAAACTCTATTTAATTTGCATCATTTAGACTCTAAATTATTTCCTCAGTGCGAAAGAGGATACTTTTATTTCCTCAGTGCGAAAGAGGATTGTTTTATTTCCTCAGTGCGAAAGAGGATTGTTTTATTTCCTCAGTGCGAAAGAGGATTGTTTTATTTCCTCAGTGCGAAAGAGGATTGTTTTATTTCCTCAGTGCGAAAGAGGATTGTTTTATTTCCTCAGTGCAAAAGAGGATTGTTTTATTTCCTCAGTGCGAAAGAGGATTGTTTTATTTCCTCAGTGCGAAAGAGGATTGTTTTATTTCCTCAGTGCTGGAACAGATGGATCTGTTTTATATCCTCAGTGGCGAAAGAGGATTGTTTTATACATCAGTGCGAAAGAGATGTCTTATTTCCTCAGTGCGAAAGAGGATTGTTTTATTTCCTCAGTGCGAAAGAGGATTGTTTTATTTCCTCAGTGCGAAAGAGGATTGTTTTATTTCCTCAGTGCGAACAAGCGAGGATTGTCTTATTTCCTCAGTGCGAAAGCGGGATTGTTTTATTTCCTCAGTGGCGAAAGAGGCATTGTTTTATTTCCCTCATTGCGAAAAGAGCTGATTGTTTTATTTCCTCAGTTTGGCGAAAGAGGATGTGTTTTATTTCCTCAGTGCGATAAGAGGATTGGTTTCTCAGGACAGAGTCCCCGCTGCATAGTTTTTGACTCTGATTTTGATCCAGGTTCTTATGACAGTTCCTATATATTGTGTGAGAAAATTCAAGATAGACACAGCTAATATATTCCTAGTCCCATTGCGGATCCTCGCCTTTGTTCGGCATATTTATAATTTAACTATTTATTCACGTATAAGCATTAGTATTGTTAACCTTAGGAGTATATAAATAAAACTGTTCATAAATGTAATCAGTGTTATATGTTACCCTTTGTTCCTTCTGTGCATGTGATGTGTGATTTCGACTTCTCCAGTTAAGTAGAACCTACCAAATCCAATCTAAACCGGGTAAAAACCCTGGTATAACAATAATAATAATAATAGTAATAATATTACCAGTAATAATATAAAAAACTTGCACCATGTTTTATGTCTCAAGTTCTTCTAGTCCCCCCTGTATCGCACAAAAGTTTAACCCTAGGATTACGAATGGTCCTGCCTTTTGTGAAGAAAATGGCCTACTGTCTGGCAGAATATAGAACTATATATATATATATATATATATATATATATATATATATATATATATTAATAATAATATATAAATAAACTGGCTTATTGTCTAGCAGAATGAGACCGTAAAGATATATAATTAACCAAAGGGAATTATTCGAGATAATTCTTACTTTCATATAGTTTAAGGAAGTCCAGTTGGGGCGCCTGCAAAGCGTCAACACTATTCCAAGGGTGTCAGCCCTATCAATACTTCAAAAACCAAATCTTTTCAAAGCATCAAAAAAGTTGGACCTTTTCAATTTGACAAAAGGCTGAAACTGACTGGATGATATCATATCATCAAAAACACCAGTGGTCTTCAAAAACATCAAAAACAATTCTATATTATTCCACTAAAAAAACCATCAAGTGCATCAAAAAAACTTCATGATCTTTGCAAAGTTGTCAAAAATCGAACCTAACCTAACCGAACATAATCCTAACTTAAGATAAGAATACAAACTGCATATAAATGTCTATCTTTATTTTAAAGTTCCTCAACATAAGACAAATATTATCATATATTGAAATATACTTGTCATCAAATGAAATAAAATCGATAAGATCGTCATGCAGTGGGTAGCAGTATCTCCTCTCTTATTGAAGAAAAAATTCGAAGCGCTCCTGCACCTGGACTGTTATATGCGTTGATGAGTTTTTGTCAATTATATGCTTCGATAACATCTGGCATTTTTGATACATCGATGACTTCCAACTTTTGATGCATTGAAGTGATATCAACTTTTTTACACATTGCTATGATCTGGGGAAAAACTGGTTTTTGACAACATGAACACATCTGGAAAATTTTATGTACTGATAGCTTTTTGCAGATTTGATGAAATGATAGGATCAGTTTTGACGCTTTGATGCTCCCCCGTCCAGTTGACATGACAATCGTGTTGCAGACTAGGCCTAATATATTGTGAGCTGAGAAGTAAGCTATCAATTAGCCTACTGTGTTTTTATCAATTTTATCTATTTTTTTGTATTTGTCCTGTTTTGTATTTGTGTATCGTCCTGGTGGTGTAATGGTTAGAGTGTTTACAAATCTGTGTGTGATAACCCAGGTTCGAATCCCGGTGGATCACATAATTATATGCTTTCATTAATTTCAATGGAGGTGTTTGGTGTTGTGGTGAAATGAATACAAATAGAGATAAATATGCAGTATTTTGGCTTTCATTAGAAGATTTTACGTGTAGGGGTAGATTTATGTTTATCAGACTAGGCAGAATGTAATGTGAGTTTAGGAAGAAAGTGTTAACCCGTGCTGTACCGGTGACGTCCTTTTCATCATATTCTGGCGACTATATGACTATTTTATTCAGCTTAGGAATAAACAATAAACAGGCTTCTAACTATCTCAACCAACCATTTTTAACTACCACAGATCCTTCCTAAGCTGCACAATATCGTCTAAATATAGCTTAACATACAACATAACACACGTCGCTGGTACTCAAAGGGTTAATTGCTGTGCGTTTCTTTATTAATTTTTACGCAGCTTAGGAAAGACGTGTAGGGTTAGATAAATGTACAGCAGAGTAGGCTTAAAATGTGAGTTTAGGAAGAACGTATCAAAAAAATTGTTTTGGCTTAGAATGTTACTCTTGTGTGTGTGTGTTTGTGTGTATGTGTGTGTGTGTGTGTGTGTGAGTGTTTATTCATATGGTTTTGTTTTACTCTAGCTATCAGTAGAAGATTTTAGAGAGTTTAAGGGGAGGTTTTTAGTTTGTTTTCTACTCCTCCAGCAATCTTAAAATTTCACCCCTTGACACTCTTTCAAAATAAATTTGTACATTTTTCGGTAGAAACATTTCCCGGCTAAAAGCCGGATCCTCTTATATTACAGGCTCGCTATCGCTCGCCAGGATAAAATCTACACCTAAATGGCACGAAAGATCTTAAAATTGACAAATGGGTTGAAAGTTCTTAAAATCGTCAAACTAATGGGGCGAACGTCTTAAAATTAGAAAAGCAATGGGGCTAAACATGAGGGAGAAAGGAGTCAAGAAAAAAATCCCTCAAGTGGAAATCTCCCCTTAAGAAAGACTAGTAGACATATAATCGTTTAGCAGATTCAGCTTAATGTAATTTGAGTTTAGGAAAAAACTCCATGTGTGTGTTATTTGTTATTTATTTATTTATATATTTATTTATAAATTCTCCTGGCTATTATTAACAGATTGTATGCTTCCAAAACTCAATTTCTCCATCTGTCTACTCGTCACCCCCTTCCAGAAAACTATGACTTACTCTTCAACAACAAAATATTCTTGGTGTCTCTTTTTCTTCTGATCTCTCTTGGAAAGATCATATTACCACTCTTGCTAAAACAGCTTCCCAGAAGTTGGGTGTGCTCAACCGCCTCCAGGGGTTCTTTACCCCTGCGCAGCTTCTTGCTCTTTACAGGGGCACAGTGCGTCCATGTATTGAATATTGTTCACATGTGTGGGGAGGATCCTCTCACACAGCTCTTCTAGACAAAGTAGAAAAGAAAGCCTTCCGTCTCATTACTCACGTCCACTCATCAATTCTCTGTAGTCTCTCTCTTTTTGCCGCAATGTTGCATCTCTCACTATTCTACCGCTATTACAATAATCAGTGTTCCTCAAAACTCTCTGTGTTAACGACCCCCTCTCCGTAGAGCACGTAGCACCCGCCTTGCAACACAATCCCACCCCTACTCTGTGCAACTCTCCAACCCAAGAGTGAAACTCTATTTTCAAACTTTCTTCTATTCAACTGCTGAGCTCGGGAACTCTCTCCCAGAATCAGTCTTTCCCTCTTCCTATGACTTAAATGGCTTCAAACTCCGTGTGTCCAGGCATTTTAGCTCGAACGTCCCTTGATTTTGGCCCTGTCACTCTTTCAACTCTGGGGTAGGCACCCGCTGCAGGCAGTTATGCCTTTTGTCTCCCTCATTCACATAGAAAACAAATATAGATATATATATATATAAATATATATATATATATATATATACAGTAGATAGATAGATAGATAGATAGATATAATGTCTGGGCGGTTTGTGTCCAGGTCGTTGAGATTGTGGTGGTGGGCGTGAATGTAAGGGCGGGGTGTTGTGGTCAATGAGGCTGAGCTGGCGTGGGCGTGACCTGACCAACAAACAGGTCACCGCCACACCACACACACCAATTGAGAGTTTCTTCCGTAACTCACATTATATTAGGCCTAGTCTGCTAAACTATGTCTATAAGTCTACTGATCTGTCTTAAAATATATACAATCTTCTAATGATAGGTCTAGTCTGCAATATAGGTCTTTCCAAAACTTTGTTTGTTCTATGTGAGTGAGGGAGACAAAAAGCAGAACTGCCTGTATCGAGTGCCTCCCCCAGAGTTGAAAGAGTGACAGGGCCAAAATCAAGGGACGTTCGAGCCAAAATGCCTGGACACACGGAGTTTGAAGTCATAGGAAGAGGGAAAGACTGATTCTGGGAGAGAGTTCCAGAGCTCAGCAGTTCAATAGAAGAAAGTCTGAGAATACCGTTTCACTCTTGGGTTGGAGATTTTCACATAGTTGGACTATAGAGAACGCGAACTTACACATGCTGTAGCACTATCAAAATAAACTTTTAAGATATTATTTTTCCTGACTTTGTCACAATGTTCAAGCTAAATATATTCACGAAGTTATCCCGCCCTGTCTGTGTCGCTCAGTTTTCTTTGCAATGTTTACCTTGGGCTAGAGATCCTGTTAGTGAGATCGATTTTATTTTGGTTGGGACGGCATTTGTGTGTGTGTGTGTGTGTGTGTGTGTTCTTCAGTAGAGCAGTTCAAGAATAGAGTAGATAGTATTTTGCACACTCTGTAATGAGTGTAGTGCACTAAACTGTCTCTTTTCATCCACTTCCAGCATCTCCCCGGAATGGACCGCAAAGTCTCTTGAGATACTAATTATTCCTTGTAACTCTCTCTCTCCTCTCTCTCTCTCTCTCTCGCTCTCGCTCTCTCGCTCTCGCTCTCGCTCTCGCTCTCGCTCTCTCTCTCTCTCTCTCTCTCTCTCTCTCTCTCTCTCTCTCTCTCTCTCTCTCTCTCTCTCTCTCTCTCTCTCTCTCTCTCTCTCTCTCTCTCTCTCTCTCTTATCTTGCCGCACATGTCGCCAGGGTTCTGCCTTTTATTTGGGGAGTCACTGTACATCTTGGTGGGTAGCCTTTGGGCCGAGAGAGAGAGAGAGAATACATACACACGTGCATACTCTCACTCCCCGCCCTTTCACACACTCGCTCATGCATACACTCCTTATCTCTCTCTCTCTCTCTCTCTCTCACACATCCACATTATGTGTGAACCGCCTTAGGGGGTTCTTTTCCCCTGCACAGCTTCTTGCTCTGTACAGGGGCATAGTGCGCCCTTGTATTGAGTATTGTTCACATGTGTGGGGAGGTTCCTCTCACACCGCTCTCCTAGACAAAGTTGAAAGGAAGGCCTTTCGTATCATTAACTCCCGTCCACTCACCAACTCTCTGCAATCTCTCTCTCTCCGCCGCAATGTTGCATCTCTCTCGCTATTCTATCGCTACTATAATAATCAGTGTTCCTCAGAGCTATCCCAGTGCATACCACCTCCTTTACGTAGGGCACGTGGTACCCGTCTTGCAACTCAATCCCACCCCTACTCTGTGCAACTCTCCAACCCAAGAGTGAAACGTTACTCTCAAACTTTCTTCTACTCAACAGCTGAGCTCTGGAACTCTCTCCCAGAATCAGTCTTTCCCTCTTCCTATGACTTAAATTGCTTCAAACTCTGTGTGTCCAGGCATTTTGGCTCGAACGTCCCTTGATTTTGGCCCTGTCACTCTTTCAACTATGGGGGAGGCACTCGCTATAGGCAGTTATGCCTTTTGCCTCCCTCAATCACATAGAAAAAAAAAAAAAAAAAAAAAAAAATATATATATATATATATATATATATATATATATATATATATATATTGTATATGTAATTCATTATTTTTGAAGATACTGAAGGTCTCCTCGTACCCCTCAGACCAAGACTGCACTCCGCCCTTCTCTTGGAAATGTTGCAGAGATTCTGAGTTATGATCGCAAATATACCTACCATTTTTCCGACATTTTTCAGTCGGCTCCTACAGAAATATTAAATTTGTTGGAATGCATTTACCTGTATTTACTTCTGAATAACCCTCCCCCTTGGTGAATGTATAACTACTGTAATTCAGAACTCGTGTCCATGAATTTATAACTAATTCAGAACCCATGTCTTTGAATTTATAACTAATTCAGAACCCATGTCTATGAATTTATAACTAATTCAGAACCCATGTCTATGAATTTATAACTAATTCAGAACCCATGTCTTTGAATTTATAACTAATTCAGAACCCATGTCTATGAATTTATAAATAATTCAGAACCCATGTCTATGAATTTATAAATAATTCAGAACCCGTGTCCCTGAATTAATAACTAACACCCCGTTCTTAACATGAATCATCAATTACAAACTCCAATGTACTTGAATAAACTGATTAACCCTTTCAAGCTCCTATGCGCATTTCTTTTCTGTTTTCTGGTCATTATTAGACGATTTTATTCAGATTAGGAAGGGTATATGGAAGTCAGAGGGTTGATTGAGATAGTCTTTACCCTTTTAATACCCACATATCCTTCCTAAGCTGCATAAAATCGTTTAATGAAAGCCAAAATAAACTGCTAAAACGCGTCAGAGCTTCAAGGGGTTAACTCATGGCTTTACTTTACAGGGTGACCTAATGCGTGAACCAGTGAGCGGCAAACTCCAGGTGCAGATGTGGTATGACCAAGACAAGTCGCACATGATAGTGACGGTGGTGTCGGCCCATGACCTCCGCTTCAGGGACTCCTCCACGTACGGTCCACCAGAGGCCTTCGTCTGTCTGCGGCTTTATCCGTTCGGGTGAGTCAGTTTGTCGGTTTTAAGCTGTTTGCGGCTTTATCCATTCGGGTGAGTCAGTTTGTCGATTTTAAGACCTTCCGCCCCATTTCTTTGTCAATATTAAGACCTTCCGCCCCATTTCTTTGTCAATATTAAGACCTTTTGTGCCATTTAGCTGTTAAAAAAATTCCTGGTGAGCGATAGCGAGCCTGTAATTTTAAGAGAAATCGGCCTTCGGCCGGGACATTTCTCTATCGAATGTACAAATTTATCTTGAAGGAGGTCTAGGGATTGTTTTCTGTAAGTTTGATGGAGGGTTATAGAGAGTGTTTTCTTTAAGTTTGAGTCTAGCTAGAACTAAAAAACATATGAATATATAAATAAATAGACCCCCCAAAATAACCACTGTCCCCTTAAGTTGGGTTGAGACTCATTATTGACCAAGACACGTCGCACCTGATAGTGACGGTGGTGGTGTCGGCACATGACCTATTACTATCGAAAAATGTATAAATTCAGTTGGAAGGGGCCTGGGTTGACATTTGTTTTAGTTTGAAGGAAGTCTGGGAAGGCGTTTTTGTTAGCCTAGGGGACAAACTAGAATACGTTCGTTCTAAAATGGCAAAACCAAGAACAATCCTCAATAAGAACTAAACATAAAATTACAATCCCCCCCCCCCCCTCCTCCCAAGACGTCGGGCCAGATAGTGTTAAGGGGGGGGGGGGGACCTGCCTTTTTCTCTCCTTTTAAATTTCTCTCTTTCCCTGGCTTGTATCCATTCGGCTTCTTTCAGCCTACTGTTTTAAGACGTTTATCCCCATCCAGGTGTCGATATCTTCCTGAGCGAGCCAGCATTATATGGAGAAATCCGGCTTCGCCGGAGACATTTTTCTATCGAAAAATGTACAAATTTAGTCTGCTGTCAAAACATTTTGAATAATATGCTGTCTCGCTACCGTTCGCCAGGAAAAATTCATCACCTGGATGAGGATAAACGTCTTAAACCAGTAGGCTGAATTGGGCCGAATGGATAAAAGCGAGAGAAAAGGAGAGAAAAAGGCAGGTAACCCCCCATAACAGATGAAACCATTATTCACCTTCATGCAGTCTGGGCGTTCAACATAGCGTTATTATTCTTGAGTTTCCCCCGTGACAGCTCGTTTTTCTTTAGAGCCTCGGGTACGTTTTCTATTCGCAAGGATATTTTAGGAGGGTTTGTCTTGATTTACTTTGTTTCATTTGATTTTTGTGCTCTTGTTGTTTCTTACTTTATAATGATGAAACTTAGATGTTCGGTTTCTGTCTGTGTGTGTATATACTGTATATGTGTATATATAATATATATATATATATATATATATATATATATATATATATATATATATATATAGCCTACAGGGGGGCAATGCCTAATGAGTTAATTGCTCACTAGGTGGTGTTCTGAGAGTGAGCCTGGGGAGTGAGACTGAAGCGCAAAGGCGAAGCAGCTTCAGAGATGGAGTTGGGTTCGAGCCGTTAATAGGTGCTACTGCTTCGCATGTCTCACTCCCTAGACTGGAACTAGACCTCACGGGCCTCACCGTGTTCAGCGGTAGAGTGTAAAGGCTATCAGCCTATGCCCGAGAGGGAGTAGTTGGAATATAGATTTTTTGTATTTATTTTTTTATATATAATTATACAGTATATCATATTGAGGTTGTAAATACTCCCTAACATTACATCCTGCACCTAAATATTCCCCTCACGGAATATAACCCTTTATCAACGACCTCAACTTTCCACACGTCTAATTTAACTTTTTCTTGCATGTTGTATAAAATGTTGACCAGTTTGCTGCACATATTCCATTTCTCAACCATCCCAGCAAATCGTAACTTGGCAGCGCCGGACCCACCTCCCCAACCCCCCTCCTACCAATAGTGGAAGGGAAGGAGGTGGAGCGAGGGAGGGGGGTTGGGGAAGTGGGTGCAGCGGTGCCACATCACGACCTGAACGGAATAGAATATAGTGGGGCAAACTGTACATAGCGTTCCCTAGAGATCCTGTAGTAAGAGGTAGCGGTCATCTTTCTGGAACCCCCTTCTTCCTCATGTGTTCAGCCCCATTACGTTTGAGATTTTAAGACGTTCGCCCCATTTATATGTCAATTTTAAAAGATCATTCGTGCCATTTAGGTGTCGATTTTTTTTGGCAAGCGTAAGCGAGCCTGCAATGGCTCGCTCGCCAGAGTAAAAATCGACATCTAAATGGCTTAAAATCGACAAACTAAATGGGTGAACATCTTAAATTTCAAAACTAATTGGGCTAAGCATGAGGGAGAATGGGGTCCAAGAAGAAAAACACCCCCTTCAAAAAATAGACTATAGACTATACAAAAATGGGCAGATGGAACTTCAGGTAAAAAAAACAACAACACACACACACACACACACACACACACACACACACACACACACACACACACACACACACACACACACACATTAACGTCTTCAAATTTAGGTTGGATACAAGTAAATATGGAAATAGGACAACATAAGCTATGATATGTTAGTCCAAAATACTGGGAACTGGGAATATCCATTACGATACTTGTCTAAGTAAAATGGATTGATTGTAAAGTAACTAAGACAGGACAACACGAGCGCTGCTCAATTCCTATAAACTACAAATAGGTAAATACAAATAGGTAAATACACACACACACACCCACACACCCACAAACACACACCCCCACACACACACACACACACTATCATCTGCCTCTGGTTCTCTCCTGCATTATATAGCATTCACTTAAATCCGCACATAGTCCAAAATTCCCTTTGCTGGGATGGAAAGATTTACATTTGTATTTATGTGGAGTTTTGATATATTTACTACATTCAAGGGAAGGTTTTATTTATTTGTATTCGTGTATTTATAATTTATTTGTATTCGTGTATTTATAATTTATTTGTATTTGTTTACTTATGTTTAGTTGGATTCCTAGACCTCCACCAAGCTCAAAAAACACCCCCATTACCCCACTTCGAGATGTATGTGTACGAAAAATGTACAAATTTAGCTTGCAGTCAAAACAAAAATATATATATGCTGGCTCGCTACCGCTCGCCAGGAAAATATTGACACCTGGATAGGGATAAACGTCTTAAAACAGTAGGCTGAATGGGGCCGAATGGATACAAGCCAAAGAGAGAGAGGGAGAGAAAGAGAAAAAAAAAGCGAGGTGGGCTCCCTTAATTATTGTGGTTACCTGATGTCTATAGTCTATTCGCTGTAAGTAGGCGATAAATCATGACCTATATAATATCCTCTGTAACTAAGAAACGACTAGAGTAATTGAGCTAATATGTCTACCATTTTGGGAAGAGTCGGTCAAGGAATAGATGTGGAAATTTACAGCCAATTTGCTCTAGCCCTTTTTTTGAGTTACAGAGGATAGAGGTCATGATTTCTCGCCTACTTACAGCGAATAGACAATAGATGCCCTTGGAATCCTCTTATCATCCGAGACATTCTAAACTTCGACAACACTATATATATATAATGTCCTTCTCAAGCGGCATAAAATCAATCTGTTCCTACCCAAAAACTTATGTAATCTTTTTCAGCAAAGATGTGGCCGAGTCATCTTGTACGCCTCTGTGGCACTCCTCTTATTACCGAGTAGTAAGGGTCCATAGGCTTAAGGGGAGATATCCACTTGAGGGATTTTTTTCTGGACCCCTTTCTCCCTCACGTTTAGCCCCATTGCTTTTGAGATTTTAAGACCTTCGCCCTAGTAGTTTGGATATTTTAAGACATTTTGCCCCATTTCTGTCAATTTTAAAACCTTTCGTGCCGTTAAGGTGTCGATTTTTTCCTGGCGACCGATAGCGAGCCTGTAATTTAAGAGCAACCGGCCTCCGGCCTGGACATTTTTCTACCGAAAAATTTACAAATTTATCTTGAAAGGGGGTCTAGGGGATGTAATTTTAAGCTTGATGAAAAAGTAGGGAACAAACTAAATATCTTGGGCCGTTTTTTTGGTCTATTAATTCATTTATTTCTTTATTTCTTAGTTTCCTCGCTAGACTTCCATCAAGCTTAGAAAAATACCCCCTAGACCCCCCTATCAAGATAAATTTGTACATTTTTCGGTAGAAAATTTCCCGGCTGAAGGCCGGTTCCTCTTAAAATGTCAGGCTTGCTATCGCTCGCCAGGAAAAAATCGACACCTAAATGGCACAAAAGGTCTTAAAATCGACAACGAAATGTGGCGAAAGGTGTTACAATCGCCAAACTAATGGGCTGAACGTCTTATAATCTCAAAACAAATGGGGCTTAACACGAGGGAGAAAGGGGACCAGAAAAGCTACCCATCTCCCCTTCAGCAATTGTCTACAGGAAACTAACAGCTACATAAGATTGTCTGCAGGTAGCCAAACAAGTAATCTATGTTCATTTCACTTGCGCAGTGACATCAACATTTTTGGCACAGGAGTGATAAGAGTCGTTTAAGTCGGTATCACACGAGATCTTTTATAGTCAACATTCGATCATCAACATTTTTCTGGCAACATTTCTAGAATATTTTGCAACGGTATCGGAAACTAGACTGATGATATATGAATTTAGGCAACAACAATATTTTATATGTTGACCTCATAAGCTGCCAGACCAGTGTTGAGTATAAATGTTGAGTGAAAAAGCGCTCGTGTGATACCGGCTTTAGTTACACCATATGGAACTCTGTCCTTTTTCTGGTCTGAATATACACACTGTTATGTTTAGATGCTTATGTTCTGGATGTGGTGTCCCGAGTTCGAATCCCAGGAGGACCATATGCTTTCAATAGTTTATTCAAGTGCATTGGGGTTTGTAATTGATGATTAATGTTAAGAACGGGGGTGTTACTTAATTCTGTAACGGTATGTATTCGCTTTGCAATAGTTACTGTATGTTTGTGTTACTTTATGTTACTTTTATGTTATGTTTATGTTATGTTATGTTGTCAGTAGAGCTTCGGCTGCTGATCAAAGGGTCGGCGGATCGAGCCCTCTCTGTTAAAATGTTATTGGTAGATGTCAAGCCCGGGCAACTTAACCTAACGATTCGTGACAAACGCCTAATATTCGTGAAGGGGTGCCTTCTCGGAAATTACGGCGTCTGGCAAAAATAAACAAAAAAATAAAAAATAAAAAATAAATAAATGTTTGTTACTTTATGTGTTACAGTGACAACAAGATGTTCAGCACAGGAGTAGCGGAGTCTTCGTGCAAGCCTTTGTGGAACTCCTCCTTCATCTGGGAGGCTCTGACTGCTGATGCGCTCATGGGGCTCACACTAGAACTGACGGTGTGGGACTACATCTCCGACACTGATAATGGATTCCTGGGTTAGTGTTTGGTGTGTTATAGTCTGTAAGTAGGCGAGAAATCATGACCTCTAACCTCTGTAACTCAAATAGGCGAGAACTCATGACCTCTAACCTCTGTAACTCAAATAGGCGAGAAATCATGACCTCTAACCTCTGTAACTCAAATAGGCGAGAAATCATGACTTCTAACCTCTGTAACTCAAACACGACTAGAGTAATCGAGCTAATATGTATACCATTTGGGAAGAGTCAGTCAGGGAATAGATGTGGACATTTACAGCCAATTTGCTCTAGCCCTTTTTGAGTTACAGAGGATAGAGGTCATGATGTCTCGCCTACTTACAGCGAATAGACTATAGGTGGGGATGTTTATAGCCTCATGGATTCCTGGGTTAGTGTTTGGTGTGTTGGGTGAGGATGTTTGGTGTGTTGGTGTGTTCGGTGGGGATGTTTATAGCCTCATGGATTCCTGGGTTAGTGTTTGGTGTGTTGTATATTTGAGGAAGATTACACCCATCCTTCAACGATGCACTTCTCCATTGAAACCTTTATGGATTAGTCCCAATGAGCCCAATATGTGAAGATGCAGTTAAGGGGAGGCTACACCTTTATGGGGGCCTAAAACCTTCAGATTATGCATTTATTTTTTTTATTTATTTTGATATATATATATATTTTTTTTTTTTTTTTTTTTTTTTTTTTTTTTTTTGAGAGAGGGGGGGGGGGGAGATCTTTCCTATGGTATAAGAACATGAAAGGGAAGAGTTAAGGGGACATGGGCTGTTTTTCTGGTCACCCTTCTCCCTCATGCTTACCCCCCCAATAGTTTTCAGATTTTATGACGTTTGGCCCATTAGTTTGGCGATTTTAACCATCTCCGACATATGATGCGAGTTTGAACCTATTAGGGATACTTTAAAGCCTTTGTTACCATCAGGGGTATTTAGAAACCTTTAGTTTAGTTACTTCAACCACTGCAGTTGTCTTTGAGTTAGCTGTGGGCAGAAAACTAATTTTGGAGAGGTAATTATAAGAGTGAGATCACTCTATTTCTTATTGCTAATCTGGCAACCTCTGCGTCATATGAGTCTGAAGGGGTTAATACCTTTTGCCCCATTTCGTTGTCAATTTTAAGACCTTTCGTGCCATTTAGGTGTCTAGTTTTTCCTGGCGAGCGATAGCGAGCCTGTAATCTTAAGAGTAACCGGCCTTCGGCCGGGAAATTTTTCTACCGAAAAATGTACAAATTAATCTAGAAGGGGGATCTGATGAATGTTTTTTTAAGTTTGATGGAGGTCTAGGGAGGAAACTAAAAAAAAAAAAAAAAAAAAAATGAAAAAATCACCAAAAAGTTAACCATCCCCCCTTAAGGAATGGGAATTATAGTCATCTATCAAACGTAAGCCCTTTGTATGTGAGGATAATATTGTATACACCCTAACCAAATAGTAGCACTCAACCTAGGTTTAAGGGGAGGTGTTTAGTTTGTTTCCTAGACCTCCATCAAGCTTATAATTATACCCCCTAGAACCCCTTTCAAGATAAATTTGTACCTTTTTCGGTAGAAAAATTTCACGGCCGAAGGCCGGTTCCTCTTAAATTACAGGCTCGCTATCGCTCGCCAGGAAAAAATAGACACCTAGATGGTACGAAACGTCCTAAAATTGACAGAAAGAGGGCGAAAGTTCTTAAAATCGCCAAACTGATGGGGTGAACGTTTTCAAATCTCAAAAGCAATGGGACTAAATATGAGGGAGAAAGAGTTCCAGTAAAAAATCCCTCAAGTGGAAATCTCCCCTTAAATGTGTTGTAGGAATATCAATTTAACCCATTCAGTACCAGGGACGTCCTTTTCAATATATTCTGGCAACTATTAGACAAATTTATTCAGCTTAGGAAGGACTATTAGCAATTATATGGCTTCAAGCTATCACGACCACAGATCCACAGATCTACCACAGATCCTTCCTAAGCTCCATAATATCGTTTAAATATTGCTAGAGTAAAATATATCTCACGTCGCTGGTACTCAAAGGGTTAAATAATGTTTTGTATCAAGTTTTGTCAGTGACAATCAGATTAGGCTGTATTTAGATGAGAGTCTGCAAGCTGCATCCGAAATATTAATTTCTCCTCGACATCTGTTTCCCAAAAATCTTGGTTTATATGTGTTTTTGGAATATCAATTTAAATAATGTTTTGTATCAAGTTTTGTCAGTAAACTATCAGATTAGGTTTTGACAGTAAACTATCAGATTAGGTTGTATTTAGAGTCTGCAAGCTGCATCCTAGGTTCGAGTCCATGGAGTGCCACATGTATTTGTTGATTTCATTAATTGAGTTTAGAAGTGAAGTTGGTTGGTGGAAAAAATATTATATTAATTTCTCCTCAACATCTTTTTCCCAATAATCGTCTTCCCTAATCAGGTGAGTCTATGATTGACCTTCGACATGCTTACTTGGACGAGCGGCCGACGTGGCACCGACTGCAGGAGCGTCGTTCCCGCAGTGCCAACGCCACTCCGAGGGGCTCCATCGTGTCGTATGACTTCACCGCACCGCCTGTCAGGAGGCCGTCATCGGTCCGATCAGGCTCAGGTTAGGGGTTCAATCAGAATATTGGTTGTTCTTAAACTTCTTTTATCACTCGTGTCAACAATGTCACCATCATAATCATATTAATACAATCGTCAAATACGAGTTCATCGTATTGCCCATCAGGAGGTAGTCTTTAGTCCACTCTGGCTTAGGTTAGCGGCAGTCAGCATTGTTGTTTGTCATCTTCTTTTATCATCAGTAATGTCAACATCATCTGTCATCATATAAATACTTCCCTCTCATATAACTTCACTGCTCTATTCTTCAGAAAGCTGTGTTTGGTCTGCTTATGCTAAGGCCAGAGGCATAAATGTCTCGCCTGGTGTGTGTGAGAGAACAGTTTGAGTAAGTAGCTAAAGTATTATGTTTGACGGACTGAAATCTGTTAACCTAATGTTTCCCTCAGACAACGTGGAGGACAGTTGAAACTCCAGTCGCGACTCCGACCTTTTGTATCACGAGTTTACAAGGTTTACTTATGTGTGTGTGATTAAGAATGAATGAATATGGTTTACTGAAAGTGTTGTTTGGTATTCTTCCCTCAGATGACGCGGAGGACAGTCGCAACTCCTCGCTGGACTCTGGACTCCTACACCCCGACCTCGCCTGGAGAGAGTCTAGGTAAATCCTCCCTGCATCTCCTCCTTATGTATACTATAGTCCATTCATTTTAAGTAGGCAAGAAATCGTGACCCCTTACCCCTCTGTAACTCACAAACCAGAAATCGTGACCCCCCTGACCTCTGTAGCTCACAAACTAGTAGAGTAATCGAGTAAATATGTCTACCATTTCGGAAGAGTCAACCAGGGAATAGGTGTGGGAATTGACGGCCTATTTGTTACAGAGGATAGAAGTTAAGATATCTCGCCTACCTATAATGAATGTATACCATCTCTCCAGTCATTCACTTGTAAATATTTCTATACATACTGTATATATATTTTTGTCACTGGAGTACTCAAGTAGCGTAGGATCTGCTTATGGATTTCTCTCTATCTCACTATAGTGTAGGATTCTTTAAGGGGGGTGACCTGCTTTTTGTTATTTATGTCCTTTTCTCTGGCTTGTATCCATTCGGCCCCATTCAGCCAACTACTTTAAGACGTTTATCCCCATCTAGGTGTCGATTTCTTCCTGGCGAGCGATAGCGAGCCAGCATTAAATGAAGAAATCCGGCTTCGCCGGAGATATTTTTCTATCGAAAAATGTACAAATTTAGCCTGCTGTCAAACAAAAATAAAAAATATGCTGGCTCGCTACTGCTCGCCAGTAAAAAATTTACACCTGTGGGGATAAACATCTTAAAACAGTAGGCTGAATGGGGCCAAATGGATACAAGCCAGAGAAAGATAGAAAAGGACAGACCAAAAACAAGTCACCCCTCTTTAATTGTGCTATGTTTACCTTTTGTAGGCCAATTGACCGCTGGCGAGTTTCAGGCTATGAGGAAGCTTGGTGGATTCGACATCGCTATTTAGCAGCATTAACCCTTTGAGTACCAGCGACGTGTGTTGTATTGTATGCTAGCTATAATTAGACCATATTATGCAGCTTAGGAAGGATCGGTGGTCGTTGTAAAGGTTGGTGGAGATAGTTTGAAGCCTTATTACGGCTAGAGGTCCTTCCTAAGCTGAATAAAATCGTCTAATAGTGGCCAGAATATGATAAAAGGAGCGTCCCTGGTACGGAATGGGTTAAGGGGAGGTTTTTAGTTCGTTCCCTAGAATTCCATCAATCTTAAAATTACACCCCCTAGACCCCCTTTCAAGATAAATTTGTACATTTTTCGGTAGAAAAATGTCCCGGCTGAAAGCCGGTTCCTCTTAAATTACAGGCTCGCTATCGCTCGCCAGGATAAAATCGACACCTGAATTGCACGAAAGGTCTTAATATGGGGTGAAAGTTCTTAAAATCGCTAAACTAATGGGACAAACGTTGTATAATATCAAAAGCAATGGGGCTAAACATGAGGGAGAAAGGGGGTCAAGAAAAAAAAAATCCCTCAAGTGGAGATCTCCCCTTAACCAATAGAATGCGGTCCTAGTCCATTGATGATGAACACATAACGCCTAACTGACCATACTTTCCATCCGTCCGTAAATCTACATACTATTATGGGCATTTCGGTTCCATAGCGATGTTTACGGCTCCCACTTCCCTTACAGCCTGAAACTCGCAAGTGGGGAGTTGGTTCTGGGCACCTCAATGGACCACTTGCGAGTTTCAGGCTATGAGGCAAGTTGGAGCCGTGAACGTCGATATTAAGGGGAGATATCCATTTGAGGGGGATTTTTGTTCTTGACTCCTTTCTCCCTCATGTTTAGCCCCACTGTTTTCCTAATGTTAAGACGTTCGCCCCATTATTTTGACGATTTTAAGAACCCTCGCCCCATTTCTGTCAATTTTAAGACCATTCGTGCCATTTAAGTGTCGATTTTATCCTGGCGAGCGATAGCGAGCCTGTAATTTAAGGGGCACCGGCCGAATTTTTCTACCGAAAAATGTACAAATTTATCTTGAAAGGGGGTCAAGGGGGAGTAATTTTAAGCTTGATGGAAGTCTAGGGAATCAACTAAAAACTTCTCCCTTAAAGAGAAATGCAATAATAATGTGGGTTTCTGATGGATAAAACGTATGGTCAATTTGGTTTAATGTGTATATAAATGTATTGTGACCGTATTTTAACTGGTAAGTCTGTTAAATATTGATGATTACGGCTCCAACTTCCTTATAGCCTGAAACTCCTTGCTAGTTTCGGGCTGTGAGGAAGTTGGAGCTGTATACATCAATATTTATCAGAATTACCAGCTAGTGCAGGAAGTTGGAGCCGTAGACATCAATATTTATCAGAATTACCAGCTAGTGCAGGAAGTTGGAGCCGTAAGCATCAATATTTATCAGAATTACCAGCTAGTGCAGGAAGTTGGAGCCGTAGACATCAATATTTATCAGAATTACCAGCTAGTGCAGGAAGTTGGAGCCGTAAGCATCAATATTTATCAGAATTACCAGCTAGTGCAGGAAGTTGGAGCCGTAGACATCAATATTTATCAGAATTACCAGCTAGTGCAGGAAGTTGGAGCCGTAAGCATCAATATTTATCAGAATTACCAGCTAGGGCAGGAAGTTGGAGCCGTAGACATCAATATTTACCAGAATTACCAGCTAGTGCAGGAAGTTGGAGCCGTAGACATCAATATTTATCAGAATTACCAGCTAGGGCAGGAAGTTGGAGCCGTAGACATCAATATTTATCAGAATTACCAGCTAGTGCAGGAAGTTGGAGCCGTAGACATCAATATTTATCAGAATTACCAGCTAGTGCAGGAAGTTGGAGCCGTAGACATCAATATTTATCAGAATTACCAGCTAGGGCAGGAAGTTGGAGCCGTAAACATCAATATTTATCAGAATTACCAGCTAGTGCAGGAAGTTGGAGCCGTAGACATCAATATTTATCAGAATTCCCAGCTCGTGCAGGAAGTTGGAGCCGTAGACATCAATATTTATCAAAGTTACCAGCTAGGCAGGAAGTTGGAGCCGTAGACATCAATATTTATCAGAATTACCAGCTAGTGCAGGAAGTTGGAGCCGTAAGCATCAATATTTATCAGAATTACCAGCTAGGGCAGGAAGTTGGAGCCGTAGACATCAATATTTACCAGAATTACCAGCTAGGGCAGGAAGTTGGAGCCGTAAGCATCAATATTTATCAGAATTACCAGCTAGGGCAGGAAGTTGGAGCCGTACCCATCAATATTTATCAGAATTACCAGCTAGGGCAGGAAGTTGGAGCCGTAGACATCAATATTTACCAGAATTACCAGCTGATTTGTGGTTGTAGTGCAAAATATTATATAAATTCATATTTTTCACCAGAGAGTAAAATTCAGCATCTTTTATATCCATCACAAAATACGCTCTTAAGGGGAGACTGGCCGTTTGTTTGATCTATTAATTCACTTATTCATATTTTTTTTTAGTTTCCTCCCTAGACCTCCATCAAGCTTAGAAAAACACCCCTTAGACCCCCCTTCAAGATACATTTTTACATTTTTCGGTAGAAAAATGTCCCGGCCAAAGGCCGGTTTCTCTTAAAATTGCAGGCTCGCTATCGCTCACCAGGAAATAATCGACACCTAAATGGCACGAAGGGTCTTAAAATTGACAACAAAATGGGGCGAAAGGTGTTAAAATCGCCAAACTAATTGGCCGAACGTCTTATAATCTCAAAACTAGTGGGGCTAAACACTAGGGAGAAGGGGGTCCAGAAAAACGGTCTGCCTCCCCTTAATGTTTGTCTATCTATATATCTATCTATATACTCAGGCCCAATCCCCATTAACAGCTTTATTATTTTTATTATTATTATTTTTATTTTTTTATTATTTTTATTATTTTATTTATTTATTTATTTATTTATTTATTTTTTTTGCTCCGGCTAAATATCAATGTTTACAGCTCCAACTTCCTTGTAGCCTGAAACTCGCCAGTGTGATACAATGGCTCACTCACTCACTCACTAGATAACCACTTTTGCACCGGTGTAGGATTTACCTTTCTGTACATATGCCAATTCTTACCGTACAGTCGCTCGTAAAAGTTCGCGGATCCCCTATGTCTCTCTTTGTGGAATTATATAGCTCTCTGGATTTCTATTTTGGGTGGCACTTGCATTTCAATATATAGTATGTATAAGTACTAGTATATATAAGTTATAGTATATATAATATAATATATATATATAGTTCTGTAGTTGACGTATTGCAAATGAGATTCTTAAATTAGTTTCCAGAGGTATACTTCCTTTAGGGGGCCCACCTCGTTTTTTTTGGTCTCTCTCCCTCTCTAGGTTGTATCCATTCGGCCCCATTCAGTCTACTGTATTAGACGTTTATCCCCACCCAGGTGTTGATTTTTCCTGGCAAGCGGTAGCAAGCCAGCTTATTTTTACAAATGTTTTTGACAGCAGGCTAAATTTGTATCGGAAAAATGTATTCGGCGAAGCCGGTGTTCTCCATACGATGGCTCGCTTTCGCTCGCCAGGAAGAAATCGACACCTGGATGGGGATAGAAGTCTTAAAACAGTAGGCTGAATGGGGCCGAATGGATACCAGCCAGAGAGAGAGAGAGAAAAGGAGAGAAAAAAGCAGGTGACCCCCCATAATTCGAACTAGGTGAGGTCTATGAATGTTTGCGAGTGACTGTACCTTTATCATGACACTGTTTACTATTATTATTATTATACTCTCCCGTAGTAGATACCCATCATCGCCTAGACTGTCTCCTAACCGAGGCCAACTGAATGATTGGATTCTTGTTATTGGGTAAAGCCGGTATCACACTAGAGCTTTTATAGTCAACATTCGGTGATCAACATTTTTCTGGCAACATTTCTGGAGTATTTTGCACTGGTATCGGAAACTAGACTGATGGTAGATGAATTTAGGTGACGGAAATATTGTAAATGTTGACCTCGCAAGCTGCCAGACCAGTGTTGAGGATAAATGTTGAGGGAAAAAGCGCTCGTGTGATACCGGCTTAACATTGGTTGCATTTTCCAGCCTAGTGAATGTACAGGCGGGGTCAAAAGTTCATGACTACCCAGAGTTTGAAAGACACATTGTAAGCAAAACCCTGCAATACCGAAGTTGTGGATTTAGACGCCATGAGATTGTGCACGATTAATTTATAGAATTTCAAGATGTTAATTTCGTATAGTCACTTTTATTTTTATTTTTGTATTTTTTTTTTTTTTTTTGTACAGTACATGCGAAACATAATTAAGAACAGATAAAGTAAATCCATATCACTAATCTATTGTGTTTACTGAAAATATTCGACGTTTCCAGCATTGAGTTCAAGGAAAAGCTGAAACTGTCTTGTAAGTACAGACAGGAACTAAAACGATCCTCTCCGTGATTTTATACATGGATATATTAACCCATTGGCTGCGGGAGACGTTCTAGAACGTCCTGGCAATGTAAAGAAATTTACAGGTTCTTAAAGCCTGTGAGGACGAGTGTAAGAGAGCGGGAGCGCGGGAGGCTCTGCTCCGCTCTCCAGCACGGCTGCCGGGGCACTGAGACTCGGACCTCACATCTCGAAAGACAATGCAGCGCTGCCAAAGCCAAATGTAGCTCAACAGTGCTCATAATTAGTGAATATTTGCCGATGTCTATGGTAGCGCTGCGGGTGAATCCCGCGCGCTACGAACCTCGTTCTGGCGTCATTTTGAAGCTATTTTCTTTTAGTTTTTGGCTGAATAAATATAATATCATTCAGATACTTGTTTAATCACTCAGGAGTGTCTGAATGAGCCCTAATATAGCGGAAACGGGCGGAATACCTCATGAACGTTTGACCCTGTATGTATGTATGTAGACCAAGTAGTAGAAGTTGGTGCACACAGCAGATCTCATGGTTTTCTCTCTCTCTCTCTCACTAGTAATGGGTCTTGCCACACATCATTAACCCCTTCTGTACCGCGAAGCCTTTTTCATCTTATTCTAGCTATATTTAGTTGATTTTGTGCAGCTTAGGAAGGATCCGTAGTAGTATAAAGGGTTAATTGAGAGATAGTTCAAAGCCTGTTAATTTGCTGGAGGCCCTTTTTAAACTGAATAATATCGTCGAATACTAGCTAGAAGAAACACAAGAGACGTCACCGGTACAGAAGGGGTTAACCCATTTAGTACCGAGGATGTTCTTTTCATTATATTCTGGCAACCATTGGACGATTTTATTCAGCTTAGGAAGGACCTCTAGCAATGATAATAACGCTTCAAACTATCGCGACTAACCCTTTTTTGAGCTACCCCAGATCCTTCCTAAATTGCCCATAATATCGCCTAAATATAGCCAGCATATAATAGAACACCCGTTGCTGGTACTCAGTGTTTATATATATATATATATATATATATATATATATATATATATATATATATATATATATATATATATATATAACCCCATCCCCCATTAACTGTACACTCTAAGACATTAATCCTGACCCAATATAACTTCTTGAGGAGCTGCTAAGAGAAGATTGAAGTGTGACAAACCTAGAGCATCTTATTATATATATTATGCATATACCGGTTACATGTAGTCCATATTATACACAGATAGGTATATATAGGTATATACTTAATACATACACAGGATGCAGGCATATATATATATATATATATATATATATATATATATATATATATATATATATATATATATATATATATATATATATATACACACACACACACAACACTAACACGTAGCAGACTCAACTTCACGTACACTCAGTCGCCTTAACCCTTTCCGTACCGATGCCCGATAAATGCGACCCCTAAATGACACGAAAAGTCTTAATATTGACAAAGAAATAGGACGGAAGATCTTAAAATCGCAAACTAATGGGCCAAACGTCTTCAAATCTGAAAAAAAGCAATGAAGCTAAACATGAGGAAGAAGGGGGATCAGAAAAACGACCCCTTAAAGTGTAATAGTAAGCATATAAGAGGGTAAGGTGGATTTGTTAGATAGGGGATAAAATAAGCTATAGAGAGAGATGATGGCTTTAAAGAGGAGGTTTTTAGTTAGTTCGCTAGACTTCCATCAAGCTTAACAATACAGCCCCTAGACCCCCTTTCAAGATAAATTTGTACATTTTTCGGTAGAAAAATTTCCCGGCCAAAGGCCGGTTCCTCTTAAATTACAGGCTCGCTATCGCTCGCCAGGAAAAAATCGACACCTAAATGGCACGAAAAGTCTTAAAATTGACAGAAATGGAACGAAAGTTCTTAAAATCGCCAAATTAATGGGGCGAACGTCTTATAATATCAAAAGCAATGGGGCTAACCATGAGGGAGAAAGGGGTCAAGAAAAAAATCCCTCGAGTGGAAATCTGCCCTTAACCCCATATGCAGTATACTGCATGAGGCACCTTGGTATTCTATAGACACTTAACCCTATTAGGTGCAGGGTGGGCCAATTCGGAGCCTCTCAGTTTTACTCCATTAGCTTGGAGATTTGAAGACGTTTCATCGCATTAGTTTGGCGATTATATGATGCTTCAACTCAATAAGGTGTCGATTTTTCCTGGGCGAGCGAAAGCGAGCCCGCAATTTGGGAGAAACCGGCCTTTGGCCGGGAAATTTTTCGACCGAAAAATGTACACATTTAGCTTGAAGGGGGTCTGGAGGACGTTTTTTTTAGTTTGAAGGGGGTTTGGAGAGGCGTTTTTCCAAGTCTAGCGGGTAAACTAAAAACACATTGTTCGAAAATGGCTAAAACAAACAAAAAGCCTTAATTAAACAAAATACCACAATAACCCCCAAGACGTTGCCCCAAATAGTGTTAAGGTAACCCCTCCCTCTCCCCTTCTTACCCCCTTAATTAACCCTCATGGTTGGTGTTGTTGAAGAACCTCTCCAGGTGTGGACACAGAAATAGGGCTCAAGATCTTAACAACGCCAAACTAATGGGCCAAACGTCTTAAAATCTGAAAAAGCAATGAGGCTAAACATGAAGAAGAAGGGGGATCAGAAAAATGACTCCTTTAAGGGGAGGTTTTTAGTTTGTTTCCTACTCCTCCAGCAATCTAAAAATGTCACCCCCTTGACCCCCTTTCAAGATAAATTTGTACATTTTTCGGTAGAAAAATGTCCCGGCCAAAGGCCGGTTCCTCTTAAATTACAGGCTCGCTATCGCTCGCCAGGATAACATAGACACCTGAATGGCACGAAAGGTCTTAATATGGGGTGAAAGTTCTTAAAATCGCTAAACTAATGGGGCGAACGTTTTATAACATCAAAAGCAATGGGGCTAAACATGAGGGAGAAAGGGGTCAAGAAAAAAATCCCTCAAGAGGAGATCTCCCCTTAAGTGTAATAGTAAACCTAGGCACAGGTAGGCAGGGATGTCACCTTCCACTCCCGCCATGATGATTCCCGACTATACTCTATTTTGTTTCCAGCTGATGGTCAATTGAATCCCTTGGTAGCTGATTTCTCGATACTTAGTGACAATATATGAAACTGCTGTGGCTGTGTGTCGTATCAATGCCAAGTTTTCATTATTAGCATCATATCTCGCTACAAAATCGACCTTATAGCTGAGTAACACAGAGAGAAACATGGCAATTTACCCTCGGCTGGATACAAATAAGACTATAGTTAAGGTCCAGACCGAACGTCAGGCTGCGTCAGCAATTGTAGACTTCTCCGGAACTACCACCCCAGTCCTTAACCCCTTCTGTACCGGGACGTCTTTTTCATTTTACTGTAGCTATATTTAGACGATGTTGTGCAGGTTAAGGGGGGTGACCTGTTTTTGTTCTGTCCTTTTCTATCTTTCTCTGGCTTGTATCCATTTGGCCCCACTCAGCCTACTGTTTTAAGACGTTTATCCCCATCCAGGTGTCAACTTTTTACTGGTGAGCGGTAGCGAGCCAGGATATTTTTTATTTTTGTTTGACAGCAGGCTAAATTTGTACATTTTTCGATAGATAAATGTCTCCGGCGAAGCCGGATTTCTTCATATAATGCTGGCTCGCTTTCGCTCGCCAGGAAGAAATCGACACCTAGATGGGGATAAACGTCTTAAAATAGTTGGCTGAATGGGGCCGAATGGATACAAGCCAGAGAAAGAGAGAAAAGGACAGAAATAACAAAAAGCAGGTCAGCCCCCTTAAGAAGGATATGTGGTATTACAAATGGTTACGTGAGATATTACCAAGCCTTTAAATTGCTAGCGGTCCTTCCTAAACTTAATATAATCGTTTAATAGTTGCCAGAACATAATGAAAGGTACGTACATCACCGATACTGAAGGGGTTAAGGACCAACGGCTGAACTCTTGTGCGGGTACTGTCCTGATTTAGGTGTCGATTTTTTCCTGGCGAGCGATAGCGAGCCTGTATTTCTAGGAGGAACCTGCCAAATTATTATACCAAAACGTGTATAAATTTATCTTGAAGGGGGGTCTTTTTTTTTTTTTTTTTTTTAAGCTTAATGGAGGTCTAGGGAGGTTACTAGAAAATATTATACTGGTAATACATGAATTAATAGACCAAACAAAAAAAACAAAAAATGCCGATAATACAACTGTCATGAATTAATAGACTCCAAAAAAAAAATGCCGATAATACATGAATTAAAAAGTTTACCGATAATACATGAATTAATAGAAGAAAAAAAAATAGTTTGCCGATAATACATGAATTAATAGACAAAAAAAATAGTTTGCCGATAATACATGAATTAATAGAAAAAAAAAGTTTGCCGATAATACATGAATTAATAGACAAAAAAAAATAGTTTGCCGATAATACATGAATTAATAGACCCCCCCCAAAAAAAAAAAAAGAATACCCCCTGAATATATTAATGGGAGGCACTTGTTTTTTCGGGACCTCCTTCTCCCTCATGCTTATCCCTATTAGTTTTGAGATTTTTAAGATGTTCGCCCCATTAGTTTCGCGTTTTTCAGACCTTTTGTCACATTTTTTTGCCAATATTAAGACCTTTCGTGCCATTTAGGTGTCAAATGCTTTCTTGGCGAGCGATAGCGAGCCTGTATTTTAAGAGGAATCGGCCTTTGGCCGGGACATTTTTCTACCGAAAAATGTACAAATATATATCGAAGGGGAGTCTTGGGGGTGTTTTCTTAAGCTTGATAGAGGTTTAGAGAGCAAACTAAACTCCTTCCTTAACACTCCACGAGCGGCTAGGTCGGTAACTTCTTCTACCTGCCAAGCGGGGGGTTTTACCCTAAACGAGCTTGTTTCCGTGCTCTTTTTCATGCATTAACAAGAGCCAGAGCGTAATACAATTATGTATCCCTGAAAGGGCGATAATTGAGCTTTCCAATGACACCAGAACCATCCTTCTACGACCACGCGTTCTCTTGCAACGATCGTGCAACCGAAGGGCAAAATCGCTAAAATACGGTAATTTCCTTACATAATTCCCTGTGTAGCGAGGCAGTGAGTGTGTGCGTGTGTGGAGTAGGGCCCAGTGCTGGCGCGAGAGCCGTGCCGAACGGTCAGAGCCGACCTACGCTCCTCCCACCGCTCGTCTCTCTCTCAGAGCCAAATATTGCTCAGAATTGCACACCGCCTTAAGTCGGTCCCCGCCACAAAGTCCTTTCTTCTCTAGCCCGACTTAAGTCCACCCCCGCCAGACAAGGGTTAAACCATTGAGCCGAACCAGTAATTCATGCTGCACAATACCGTCTGGGTCCCCTTAAATGTACAAATTTATCTTGAAGGGGGTCTAGGGGGTGTTTTTCTAAGTTCGATGGAGGTCTAGCGAGAAAACTAAGAAATAAAAGAATACACGAATTAATAGTATACAAAAAAACCGGTCCGTCTCCCCTTAAAGCATTATTTACTGATCTGCATATATTGGCTTTCCTCTGTGTGTGTGAGTGAAACAAAAAACTCCTCCCTGTAACTGAGCCTTTATAGCCGGCCAATTAGGGAGGATCAGTGACACCCCCCGCCCCCCCCCCTCCCCCCCCCCCCCCCCCCCCACCCCCCCCCCCCACACCCCTCGGACATTGGTCGCCCTCAGGTTTAGCCCCATTAGTTAGGAGATTTGAAGACGTTCGACCCGTTTTAGTTTATCCTTATTTGGTTATCGTTTTGAAAACCTTTTGTCCCGTTTCAAGGCCATTCAGGTGTCGATTGCTTCCTGGCGATCAACAGTGAGCCTGCAACTTAGGAGGAACCGGCCTTCGAGCGAGACATTTTTCTACTAAAAAATGTACAATGTTATCTCGAAGGGGATGAAACTAAAACAAAATATTTGATAATAATACACAAAAAATTAATATATCAAAAGAGCTCCTTAACAAAAGAGATTTCCACTTGAGGGACTTTTTTCTTGACTCCTTTCTCCCTCATGTCTAGCCCCATTGCTTTTGAGATTTTAAGACTGTTTGCCCCCATTAGTTTGGTGATTTTTAAGAATTTCCGCCCATTTTGTCAATTTTAAGACCTTTCGTGCTATTTAGGTGTCGATGTTATCCTGGCGAGCGATAGCGAGCCTGTAATTTAAGAGTAATCGGCCTTTGGCCGGGACATTTTTCTACCGAAAAATGTACACATTTATATTGAAAGGGGGTCAAGGGGGTGAAATTTTAAGATTGCTGGAGGAGTAGGAAACAAACTAGAAACCTCCCCTTAACAAAAAGAAACTCACTATAGTAATTTACCATCTTACCATATTACCAGTCTTGCTAAGGCAGCCTCCCAGAAGCTGGGTGTGCTCAACCGCCTCAAGAGGTTATTTACCCCTGTACAGCTTCTTGCTCTGTACAAGGGCACAGTGCGTCCTTGTATTGAATATTGTTCAAATGGGGAGGATCCTCTCACACCACACTCCTAGACAAAGTAGAAAGAAAGGTCTTTCGTATCATGAACTCCCGTCCACTCACCAACTCTTTGCAAACTCTCTCTCTTCTCCGCTGTTGCATCTCTCTCACTATTCTATCGCAACTACAATAATCAGTGCTCCTCGGAGCTTTCCCAGTGTATACCACCTCCTCTACGTAGGGTACGTGGTACCCGTCTTGCAACACAATCCCGCCCCTACTCTGTGCAACTCTCCAACCCAAGAGTAAAACGTTACTCACAGACTTTCTTCTATTCAACAGCTGAGCTCTGGAACTCTCTCCCAGAATCAGTCTTTCCCTCCTTTTATGACTTAAATTGCTTCAAAGTCCGTGTGTCCAGGCATTTTGGCTCGAACGTCCCTTGATTTTGGCGCTGTCACTCTTTCAACTATGCGGGAGGCACTCGCTACAGGCAGTTCTGCCGTTTGTCTCCCTCACTCATATAGGGGGGAAAAAAACCCTATCAGCTGGAAAAAACTAGACACCAACCAAGCCTTTCTATCTAACCAATTAGGGAGGATCAGTGTACGCACCACCCCTCCTCTGCCATTGTTCTCCTAGCTCACACACATTATTAAGGGAGCCCACCTCGCTGTTTTTATCTTTCTCTCCCTCTCTCTTTGGCTTGTATCCATTCGGCCCCATTCAGCCTACTGTTTTAAGACGTTTGCCCCCATCCAGGTGTCAATATTTTCCTGGCGAGCGGTAGCGAGCCAGCATATATATATTCTTGTTTTGACAGCAAGCTAAATTTGTACAGTTTTCGATAGAAAATTTTCTCCGGCGAAGCCTGATTTCTACATACAATGCTGGCTCGCTATCGCTCGCCAGGAAGAAATAGACACCTGGATGGGGATAAACGTCTTAAAACAGTTGGCTGAATGGGGCCGAATGGATACAAACTTGAGAAAGAGGGAACAGGAGAGAAAGATGAAAATAAGCCGGTGACCCCCCTTAAGGTTACATCTACAGGTATATGGATAGCACAAAAGGCATCAATTGGGGAACTCGCTAATCTATCTATCTATCTATCTATCTATCTATCTATCTATCTATCTATCTACTCAGGCACATTCCCCATACATACATACAAGTTTAGACGATTTTATTCAACTTAGGAAAAACTTAAACTCATGAAAAGGCCACAGACTCTCTCAATTTATCCTTTTAGCTAACACAGATCCTTCCTAAGCTGAATAATATCGTATAAATATAGCTAGAATAAAATATAACACACGTCGCTGGTACTCAAAGGGTTAAAGATCGTTTTGTCCCCAGATAATGAGGTTACAGTCTCACGTCCTAAATGGCAGCTTTCCAGGCGGCCCTGTCAATGGCTGCCTGTGTTGTCAAGTTCTTTATTTTGAGATTGGACCGGAGTACCCGAGCCCACGTCATTCTAGGTCCACCCCTACGCGCAGCTCTCCCCCAAGTTCACAGTCCGGCATTTCTTCACCCAGTACTGATCATCCATTCTCTTAACATGTCCAAACCAGCCAAGTCGGCTCGTGCGCATCACTTCACTGACACTCCTAATGCCCAGACGCCGCCTCAATTCCTCGCTCGATACCCTGTCCCTAAGATTAACCCCACACATCCATCTTCACCTATTTCTTCTCATTCTGACTCAAGACAGAGCCTAATGTATGATCGAGAGTAATAACCTCGCTTCCATGTGCGTCATCTGTTCAGTAACCCCTTGAAGATCATGTCGCGTTTTTTGACCACTTAGTGTGGCTATCATCATACGATTTTGTACAGCTTAGGAAGGATCTGTACAGCTTAGGAAGGATCTGTAGGAATGAAAAGGGTAATGACTGTCTCAATTAACTCTGAATTCCATACACACTTCCTATTCTAAATAATATGATCTAATAATAGCCAGTGATGACGTCCTTGTCAGCTTATTCTGGACACCAGTAGACCATGTTATTCAGCTCGGGAAGGATCTGTGATAGTGAATGAGATACGATGTAGCCTTTTAATGGCATTAAGGGGGGTCACCTGCATTTTTTCTCGTTCAGCCAACTGTTTTAAGAAGTTTAACCCCATCCAGGTGTCAATTTCTTCCTGGAGAGCGATAGCGACCCAGCATTGCATGTAGAAATCCGGCTTAGCCGGAGACATTATTCTGTCGAAAAATGTACAAATTTAGCTTGCTGTCAAAACAAAAATATATATATGCTGGCTCGCTACCGCTCGCCAGGAAAATATTGACACCTGGATGGGGGTAAATGTCTTAAAACAGTAGGCTGAATGGGGCCGAATGGATACAAGCCAAAGAGAGAGGGAGAGAAAGAGAAAAAAGCGAGGTGGGCTCCCTTTATCATTTGCCATAATACAATATCAAAAGGACGTTACCGGTACCGAAGGGTTTTTAAGACGTTTGCCTAATTTCTTTGCCATTATTAAGACCGTTCGTGCCATTTTTTTTACCGAAAAATGTAAGAAATTGTCTCTAAGGAAGATCTTGGGGTATAATTATTTGTATTAGTATTAGTATTATTAGTAGTAGTAGTAGTAATAATAGTAGTAGTAGTAGTAGTGGTGGTAGTAGTAATAGTAGTAGTAATAGTAGTAGTAGTACGGTATTGATATTATTATTATTATTATTATTATTAGTATTAGTATTAGTATTAGTATTAGTATTAGTATTTCTTTATTTTATTTGTTTAAAGCTTGTTAGGGTTATAGGAAACAAATTATAAACATTCCCCCCTAGACACAAACACGGTAGCATCTCACAAACATATTATTATCAAAAACACCATCCGAGGAAGAACACTTTATTGACAAAATTTCGCAGACAGCTTCATCAGGCCACTGCGAAACGTTGTCGATAAAGTGTTCCTCCTCAGATGTGTGGGTTTTTTTTTTTTTTTTTTTTTTTTTGTCCTGTCTATTTTTCAAGTACCACTCAACATACTATTATCCATGAATAATATGTTTGACCTTCTAATTCATTGTATGGGAGATGGGTCGTTCGTTTGTCTGGCCCCACTTCTTCTTGCTCCGGTTTAGCCCCATTAGGTTTAAGATTTCAAGACGTTCGCCCCAGTAGTTTGTCGAGTTTAAAACCTTTCGTCCTATTTCTATATCAATACCAAGACCTTTTGTGCCATTAAGGTGTCGATTTTTTCCTGGCGAGCGATAGCGAGCCTGTATTTTTAAAAGAAACCGGCCTTCGGCCGGGAAATTTTTCTATCGAAAAATGTACAAATATATCTTCAAGGGGGGGTTTTTTTTTAACCTTAATAGAGGTGTAGGGAGGAAACTATCTGTCTATCTATCTATCTATATACTCAGGCCCAATCCCCACTTTTTCTTTTTATTTTATTTATTTTATTTTTTATTTTTTGTAATGATAATACTGTATATATATATATATATATATATATATATATATATATATATATATATATATATATATATATATATATATGAAAAATTTTACGAAAAAGTGAGCTTGTTAGGGGTATAGGGAACACACTACAAACACAAACAGTATAGCATCTCACAAACCCATTATATTATTATCCCCGCCACCCGGAGCTCCTGTCTTGAAGTTGTTTGTTTGACTCTTAGGGCGGTGTCACACAGAGATTTTTCCCGTCAATGTTTACGAGCAATTGTAGTCTGGCAGCTTCAAAATATAAGTTCCGTAAAAATTAAACTAGCTAACATAATCTACCCTTGATCTAGCGTCCGATGCCAATGCGAAAGAGTCTCAAAATAGTACGAGACAAAAATTGCTCATCGAAAATTGCCGCCAAAAGCGCTCGTGTGACACCGGCTTTACTCCATCATGAATATGTTTGATCTTCTAATTCGTTGTATGTCTTTTTTTTTCTTTCTTCTTCTTATGGCATCTTCCGCTTTCTTCTCTTCCAAGTAAGTGTAAAGGGCCAGGCTGCTGCTTGTAAGTGAGCCTCTGCACCACCACCACTTATAAGGCAATGTAGTTAAGTGTATGAGGCGGTATTTAAGTGTTGGGGTGTTGCGAGTTTCAGTCTATAAGCTGGAGCTGTAGACATCGATATTAAGTCAAATTGACAGCTGAAATACGGTTGTAGTTGTTGAAATAACTGTGAAAAGTTGACATAATTAATATACACACCATATGAGCAAGAGCACTTTATAGACAACGTTTCGCAGGTAGCTTCTTCAGATCACCTGAAGAAGCTATCTGCGAAACGTTGTCAATAAAGTGCTCGATCTCCTCATATGGTGTTTATATTCACGGTTGTAGTTCATTTATAGACACACACATAACCAAATGCAACATACTTTTCATCCATCAGAAACTTACATTATTATTGCGTTTCTGTTGAATATCGATGTTTACGGCTCCCACTTCCTTGTAGCTTGAAACTCGCAAGTGGTCAATTGCTTATTCTGTTGTTTGAAGGTGAAAACATTAAAGAGATGCAAATGTTTCAGCGGTAGATGTTGTTTATTAAGCAAATTAACATCAATACAAAAATAGAATTGAGTATATAATTAACTGTTTCAGTCAAAACAAATATATAGTTACATAAAGGTAAATATGGACTTTGAGAAGAACATGGCTTTCTTCACCCACCGATATGCTATAGTCAAGTCATTATTGTATATATATATATATATATATAGACGACCGTAGATCTGGACTGGACACGAAAATGGAACTTTGCAGTAAGGGACCTAAAATCGGAGAACGAACCCCCAAGTTCGAACCTCGATACCACGAAAATGTGATATTTTCGCGGTTTCGAGGTTCGAACATGGGGGGGGGTTCGATCTCATATTTTGGGTCCCTTACTGCAAAGTTCCATTTTCGTGTCCAGTCCAGATCTACTGTATATATATATATATCACAGCTTATATATAATCAGTGCTGAGTTATTGGAATATCGCATGTCACTATTATGAACATCATTATAATTTTCCCCGAATTATTGACGAAGATTGGCCACAACTTTTAATGGAGAAAGTTTAATGACTGCTGTTTTAAGAAAGTGGAATGGATCGTCTTATTATAATTTATGCATACCCTCAGAATATTGATGGCGTGATTTGTGTTTAATATACAGTAGAGAGCGGAAGTACGAGACAACACTATAGTCTATTCGCTGTAAGTAGGCGATAAATCATGACCTCTAACCTCTGTAACTCAAAAACGACTAGAGTAATCGAGCGAATATTTCTACCATTTGGGAAGAGTCAGTCAGGGAATAGATGTGGAAATGTACAGCCAATTTGCTCTAGCCCTTTTTGAGTTACAGAGGATAGAGGTCATGATTTCTCGCCTACTTACAGCGAATAGACTATAGGAAGCCTGTATTTAAGGGGACAGTTGCTATTCTTGGGAGACCTATTTATTTATATCATTTATTCTTGGGGACCTATTTATTTATATCATTTATATTTAGTTTCCTTGACTAGACCTCCATCAAGCTTAAAAATTAACTCTCTAGACCCCATTCAACATAATTTTGTACATTTTTCGGTAGAAAAATGTACCAGCCAAAGGCCGGTTTCTCTTAAATTTATAGGTTCGCTATCGCTCGCCAGGAAAAAATCGACACCTAAATGGCACGAAAGGTCTTGATATTGATATAGAAATGTGACGAAAAGTTTTTCGTTTTAAGATCGACAAACTTATGGGGCCAACGTCTTAAATCTGAAAACTAATGGGGCTAAACATGAGCAATAAGGGGGACCAGAAAACCGGCCCATCTCCCCTTATGTAAATACGTGGACGTTTATAGCAAGATAATTATATGGTTTGATGTTTGCATTAAGCTGATCTCGGTTTCTAAGAGATTTTCTTCCTGGCGAGCGATAGCGAGCCTGCAACTTAGGAGGAACCGGCCGAATTTGTCTGCCGAAAAATGCACAAATGTATCTCGAAGGGGGGTCTTGGGGGTATTTATTAAAAGCTTGATGGAGGTCTAGGGATGACTTAGGTCCAGCAAAAGATTCCCAGGTCCCAGGCCTCCCGGAGAGGTTCCGATCTCAGCAGGCAGACACGCAGTGAAGCTCGCTACCACAATCCCACGCATCCAGGCGTACCCTTCATATATACCGGCTCCTCGGGCCAGGCACCTGACGGACTATTATCTAGTCCAACTGGCGCATGACCGCCTCTCCCAAACTACCGAGTTATCACTCATTTTTCACTAGCATTCTCCATTCATTCCTATTTATTACCACTTCTCTTGTCTGATCTATAGTCATTCCTCTATCTTCCAACGCTTGTACTACACTGTTTCTCCATCGCAATGGAAGTCTTCCTACCCCTCTACCTCTCCTTGTATCTGACTCACATATTCTCTTTGTAAGCCTTTCATCTTTCATTCGTTCAACATGACTATACCAGCTCAGCACCCTTCTGTCCACTCTGACCGACAAATGTTCCTGCTGCCCCACTCTCCTACATATCTCTTCATTCCTCAATCTGTCTCTACCGAAAAATTTACAAATTTATATCGAAGGGGGGTCTTGTGGGTGGTTTTTTTTAAGCTTGATAGAGGTTTAGAGAGCAAACTAAACCCCTTCCTTAAACCATTGAGCCGAACCAGTAAATTATGCTGCACGATACCGTCTGAGCTCCCTTAATATTAGGACACAAAATATAACATACACACGAAAATTAAAGTCAAATGAGCTAGATCAATAGGCGAGTTAAGGGGAGATATCCACTTGAGGGACTTTTTTCTTGACTCCTTTCTCCCTCATGTCTAGCCCCCTTGCTTTTGAGATTTTAAGACGTTCGCCCCATTAGTTTGGCGATTTTAAGAATTTCCGCCCCATTCTGTCAATTTTAAGATCTTTCGTGCCATTTAGGTGTCGATTTTATCCTGGCGAGCGATAGCGAGCCTGTAATTTAAGAGCAACCGGCCTTCGGCCGGGACATTTTTCTATCGAAAAATGTACAAATTTATCTTGAAAGGGGGTCAAGGGGGTGACATTTTTAGATTGCTGGAGGAGTAGGAAACATACTAAAAAAAAAAACTTAATAAAGAGGTACAAAAGATAATACAAACGAAAATTAAACAAGTTGTTAGATACATAGATAGCTTAACCCCTTATGTACCGCTAACGTCTTTTTTCTTTTATTCTGGCTAATATTAGACGATTTTAATGTTTAAAATGGGCCTCTAGCAAGTAACAGGCTTCGAACTGTCTCACTTAACCCTTTTTACTACCACAGATCCATCTTAAGGGGAGGTTTCCACTTGAGGGATTCTTGTTCGAACTTCCTTCTCCCTCATGTTTAGCCCCATTGCTTTTGATATTTTAAGACGTTTGCCCTGTTAGTTTGGCTATTTTAATAACTTTCACCCTATTTCTGTCAATTTTAAGACCTTTCGTGCAATTTAGGTGTCGATTTTATCCTGGCGAACGATTGCGAACCTGTAATTTAAGAGTAACCGGCCTCTGGCCGGGACATGCAACCGGCCTTTGGCCGGGACATTTTTCTACCGAAAAATGTACAAATTTACCTTGAAAGGGGGTCAAGGGGGTGACATTTTAAGATTGCTGGAGGAGTAGGAAACAAACTAGAAACCTCCCCTTAAACTGCACAAAATCGTCTAACTACTGCTAGAATAAAATACAAATAAGTCGTCAGCACGGAAGGGGTTAAAAAAAGGGTACAAATGATGATTCAAACGAAAAAGTCAAGTACCAAGATAAATATATAGCTTGATAATTGGATACAAAATACAAGACAAAGGAACAGAAAAGTCTAGGCGCGTAAAATATCGGATGTACGGTCGCGCTAATAAGTCATGTCCCAGCTGTCATTACGTTCGGCTTGCTCTGTGCTGTATTGATGTCTGTCAGATGTTGAATAGGGTTGGTAAGTGTAGGAACATGTTTTTATATTTCACTTGATATGAAGAAATGAAGCTTAGATATTGCTGATACCAATTATTGATCAAAACATACATGGTGCCGAGACATCACTTATTAGCGCGATTGTACACCTTCCAAGCAACAGAATATAAGGATATTTGGTATGGGCCATGTTTTCTGGCGTACTACTACCTGTAAGCACCCGTTTTCTGTTCACCATTGTGTTAAGGGGAGTGACTTGCTTTTTTTTTCTTCTGGGTTGTATCCATTCGGCCCCATTCAGCCTACTGTTTTAAGACGTTTATCCCCATCCAGGTGTCGATTTTTTTCTGGCGAGCAATAGCGAGCCTGCATTTTATGGAGAAATCCGGCGGAAACATTTTTCTATTTAAAAATGTACAAATTTAGCCAGATGTCTTACACATTATCCAAAATATGGTGGCTTGCCTGATATTAATTGACACCTGGGTGAGGATAAACGACTTAAAACAGTAGGCTGAATGGGTCCGAATGGTTGCAACCCAGAAAGAGAAAAAAAGCAGTTCACCCCCCTTAAGGAGGTCGCATCTCGTTTTTTCTCTCTCCCTCTCTCTCTGGGTTGTATCCATTCGTCCTCATTCAGCCTATTGTTTTATGACGTTTATCCCCATCCAGGTGTCGATTTTGTTTGCGAGCCAGAATATTTTAAAAGATATTTTTGACAGCAGGCTAAATTTGTAAATTTTTCGATAGAAAAATGTCTCCGGCCCTCTCCATATAATGCTGGTTTGCTATCGCTCGCCAGGGAGAAATATACACCTGGATGAGGATAAACATCTGAACACAGTATGCTGAATGGGGCCGAATGGATACAAGCCAGAGAAAGAGAGAAAAAAAGGCAGGAGTCCCCCCTTAATAATTTCCCAGAAGAATATTGCACACCTATGACTACATTGCCTTATAACATGATAGGTTGGCTGTCTATGTCTGAGTGGATGTTCATATAATTATCTAACCAATTTTCTATGAATCAATAAAATCTATAATCTATAATAATCGATCTATTAAAATGCCATTGATAATACTCTTGGATTTCTTATGCTGTGTATGATTGGATGTGTATAAAAAAGCATATACTTATTTACAGGCAACCCAAATTAATGGAGCCCACCTCGCTTTTTTCTCTTTCTCTCCCTTTCTCTTTGGCTTTTATCCATTCGGCCCCATTCAGCCTACTGTTTTAAGACTTTTACCCCCATCCAGGTGCCAATATTTTCCCTGCATATATATTTTTTTTGTTTTGACAGCAAGCTAAATTTGTAAATTTTTCTATAGAAAAATGTCTCCGGCAAAGCCGTATTTCTCCATGCAATGCTGGCTCGCTATCGCTCGCCAGGAAGAAATCGACACCTGGATGGGGATAAGCCTCTTAAAACAGTTGGCTGAATGGGGCCGAATGTATACAAGCCAGGGAAAGAGAGAAAAGGAGAGAAAGATACAAAAAAGCCGGTGACCCCCCTTAACTCGATGCGATCATTTGTCTGATAAAATAATGTTTAGCTTTATAAAACCATTTGATAACAATCTTCCAACTATAATATTTCCTTACTGGATTTGCTTAGGTCAACTGTTTCTAAATCGCCTTAGCTTCCGCAGATAACAATATGTATAATGCTGTTCATAGGATTGACACCTATATAAATGCCCTACTGGTGATATATCTACGCCCACGATCGATAAATATTTAGCTTATTTTTAGGATAAGTTCCACCCTCTGACAGTCATTCATTCTACCCACTGGTTGTATTTATGCTATTATAGAGTAATACAGTAGAGTAATGGCTAATACAATATACAGACTTAATCTACCCACTGGTTGTATTTATGCTATTATAGAGTAATACAGTAGAGTAATGGCTAATACAATATACAGACTTAATCTACCCACTGGTTGTATTTATGCTATTATAGAGTAATACAGTAGAGTAATGGCTAATAAAATATACAGACTTAATCTACCCACTGGTTTGTTCATTTCTGTAAATTGCATTTCTCAATTATATATTTGTAAATTGCTTGAAAAACATGAATAATATAAGTCCCGTGCCAATTGGATATCTTGCCAACTGTACATACTCAGTACCAGTGTTTTTAATAATTATGTTGACAGTTACTGATGAATTATCGTGCAATTAAATCTAAACTTTTCATTGTGAGATTAATGAACATAACAATCAAGGAGGAACTTATTCTGGTCACTATGTCCCCTATTCCTACCTTACTTATCGACAAACTCTTCTACTAGGACAGAAAAGAAAATATCCCATCGCATTTTCCTCCTAGTGAACAGTAGATATCTCGTAATTCCCAAAACTATATACCAAAAGCGTGAGTGTGTGAGTGCGTGCATGAGTGTGTTTAGGGTGCCCCACTTTTACCAATATGGCGGCCCTTTACCTCCACCTCACAACCTCCCCTCCTCTGTATCAACTACCAACCAGGTCAGTATTCTTCCACCCTTGTTCTGCCGCTGCCTTATGTTCTGCTTGATGATGATAGAATGTACGGTGGCAGACAGTAGTGCGTGGTACACTTGTATTATTATGTGTTTTACACCAACCAACTTCACAACTAAACTCAATTAATGAAATCAACAAATACATGTGGTACTCCATGTCAGGCGGTTCAGACAATTTGGCGCAATGTTGAAAAACCTATTTGGGTCCGTAAAACTGAGGGGACATTTTGGCGCGATACGTTTACTTATTTGGCGTGACATGCTTACTAAATATAAAGCCAATACAACACCAAACCCATTCTCGCAGGGCCTAAAATGTCAAAATATACTTTAGCTGAAGTTAAAGTAAATATCAGTAACTCAAACGGCTTGCCAAAGTCTTCAACTTTTGGTCAAATATTTGACGTCACTATTAGAGTGACAGCAGCTTCCGGTAGTGAAGCCTCTAGGGAGCTCCTCCGTATTAATTTTGCACTGTTAAAATATATGGATGCATAATGTGATAAGAAGTTGAAATAGTGACTGCACAACTTAACCCTTTCACGCAAACGACACAATCTGAGCCTATTCTGGGATACTTTAAAACCTTTGTGACCATCAGGGGTGTTTAGAAACCTTTAGTTTATTTACTTCAACCTCTGCAGTTGTCTTTGGGTTAGCTGTGGGCAGAAAGCTAATTTTGGAAAGGTAATAATAAGATTGAGAGAACTCTATTTCTGATTGCTATTCGGCAACCCCTGCGTCCACACGTGCGTGAGAGGGTTAATTTTAGTGTATTAGACAAGATTTGTCCCACAATACCCCTGATATTTTGAGAAATGCTAGTCATAATTTCTAACTACGAATTAAGCCACACCTAAGTAGGTTTTCTGTTAATGCCCTTTAATAAATTTGTCATGAGTAACTGGAATGCAATATGTTTTTTTGGTTTTTTTTCCAGTTAACTTACACCCGTTTTAGTGCCACATTATATTCTGGCGTCCATCTGTAGCTTACCAGTCTAACTCTTGTGTCGCCTGTCCTAGGAGTTCATTATTGTTCTTATGTATTGTAGTATCTCACTTACGTTGGATACTGATTCAAATGGGAGCGTCGCGATTTACGCCCTTGACTGTACCACGCATAACCGTCCCCAACTGTACTTTTGCGTAGAGAATGCTTAACCGCACGCCTCATTTTCTAACTTGACTAGTGTTATGCTGCCCCAGTTGACGCTGTACACTCGACCAAAAAACAATCTTTACACTGGTGAGCTGTAAATAATCTAGTGTGAACGGAATGAATCGGGTGAAACATACGTCTGTTTGTTATCATTGTATTTCGACCCACTTTCAAAATGTTTAGAGCGTTAGTGTAAAGATTGTTTTTTGGTCGAGTGTACATGTTTTGGCTTTCCACCGTTTTTCTAGCACCCTATTACCGCTCCTCCTGTCCCATGTCTCCAGGTAAGTTAATCATGTCCCTATGCCGAATAAATAACCCGTTTTGTTTCCACAGATATGAATGCCTTTGTCTGTGGCCTCTGTTCACTGCCTTTGATCGTCATAATTAATTATATGCCAAACTCATATTTATAATTGAGTAGCGATCTATGTTTATTCATATATTTACCCAATAAAAATGTTATATTTGAATACAAATTTTGATATATATAACTTTCTTTGTTAGTTAATTTGATTCAATTTAATTTGTTTCCGTTGTGAGTTCACTTAGTAGATAACTATAAGCACTTATGTCTGAAGTACATATACCTATATAGTTGCCTTCAGCTGTATGTCGACAATTTGTTTTTCTTCTATTCTCCCTTTCTCTGGCTTGTATCCATTCGGAACCATTCAGCCTACTGTTTTAAGACGTTTATCCCCATCTAGGTGTCGATTTTTTCCTGGCGAGCTGAGCGAGCCAACATATTTATTATAATGTTTTTGTCAGCAGGCTAAATTTGTAAATTTTTCGACAGAAAAATTTCTCCGGCAAAGCCGGATTTCTCCATACAATGCTGGCTCGCTTTTGCTCGCCAGAAAGAAATTGACTCCTTGATGGGGATAAACTTCGTAAAACAGTAGGCTGAATGGGGCCGAATTAATACAAGCCAGAGTAAGAGAGAAAAGGAGACAAAAAAAAGCAAGTCACCCCCTTTAAATGCAACAATGATTCCGTTTTCTTAGAGCGTTATATGACCAGCTCTAAATGTAGAGAAACAAGGGTAATTAAGGGGAGATGGGTCGGTTTGGGCGGCCCTCTTCTTCCTCATGATTAGCCCCATTAGTAACTTCGAGGTCACAGATGATTGGTGGATTGAAAAGACATCCCCTGTGACCGTCTTGAAGGGGGGTCTATCTTTCTTTTCTTTTCTTTTTTTGATGGAGGACTAGGGAGGAAACAAGAAAAATAATAATATAATAATGCATCATATATAACACTATTATGGCTATCCAGTTTCCGTACAAATCTTTTTACATTGTTTTCTCCCTCTGGTTTTCCAGGTCACCCTCTAGACGAGGGTCGTCCGTGAGTGAACACGCCGAGAACGAAGTGTATCAGCTGGCTCGCTCCTACCCTCACTCGCTGCCCCAGTCCAGGCGCTCATCGGTAGCCTACCAGTCTAACTCCAGTCTTGAGTTGAAAGGTCAGTTGATTTTTTTATAATAGATTCAGGGTAATTATAGGAAGAACTTAAAATTGCAAAAAAAAAAAAAGTGTCTGCATTATATATTCTGGCGTTCACCGGTAGCTTACCAGTCTAACTCCAGTCTTAAGTTGAAAGGTCAGTTATTTTCTTCATTGGGTTAGATATATACAGCATATATATTTGTTGTGTTTTATATTCCAACTACTCCTATACAGTATATTAGAATCAGGGATATTATAGGAAGAACTCGAAATTGCTAAAGAATGGCGTCTGCATTATATTCTTCATTGTAATTTCAACTTTAGGAACATACCGATTATCGGGAGGTGTCAGCATACACGTTAATAGGGTATATATACATACATGCAATGGTTTAGCGTCATTGTTCTATTGTTCTAGGGGAGGTGTGGTGGAGTGGTCTTGCCACTGGCCTGGTAATCCAAAGGTCCCGGGTTCAAATCCCGATGTATCAATGGGAAGATATTATTGGAGGAATTTGTGCTGTACCTGGTATCAGTGCATTACCACAAGCCCACCGAAACGTCAATAAAATACCCTCATTGTTCCCTGATTAAATAGCACTGTATGAATATTCCCATATTCAAAATATGCTATAGGGGTGCAATGCCTGGTGAGTTATCTGCTCAACAGGTGGCGTTGTGTGTGTGTGAGAGTCCGAGTGTAGGGGATGAGACAGTGAAGCACGGGAACGAGGTGGCTTCAGAGATGGGGTCGTTTCGGGCCATGAGTGAGCACCGTGCCTCATGTGAAGGCAAGATGGCAGGTGCTCGTTGTACTCTACGTGCTTCACATGTCTCACTCCCTAGACTGGAACAAGACCTCACGGGCTTCACTGTTCATTGTAAAGCGGTGAATGTTAAGGCTCTCAGCCTATGCCCGAGAGGAAGTAAGTTGGAATATAGAAAAAAAAAAAATTACATGCATTGAAACGGCTCAGACGGGTGGGGTTGCCTTTCAGTAGTTGTAGTGTACCGTAGTACAATAAAGTCCCACCACAACACTGCCCCACCAAGTCATCACTGTGGCTGATGTTGGTATAGTGCTAACCGTGCCTCAGCAAGACTCAACAGAGTCCCCCTGCAGCAATTGCATCTGCAGTATCTGCAACCACACCAGCCTTAACAGTGATACAAAAAGACAGCACCATAACAAGACTTTACTGTATATTTAGGCAATTTGGACTATAGAACAATAAAGTCCAGCCGCAACACTGCTCCAACATGCAAACACTGTTGCCAACGCAGGTGTGGTGCCAAGCAGCGCCCAGGTAAGACTCAGTCCCCTGTGGCACCTATCCGAACCCCACCAGCCTCGGCAGTGCCATACCAAGACAGTGCTAAGATAAAGACTATTGCATAGTAATGGCTGTTGGTCCACAAGTCTATCGTCATCCCCCCTATTAGTCGCCTTGAACGACACGCTGTAGGATGCGTGGGGCATATTATTTGTTTCCTCCACCATTAGATGAAGGCCCCCTTACCCCCTGGGGGGGGGGGGTCTTGCCTGTCTTTCTAATATTATCAAGCTATGTCGAGGATGAGTTTATCTTCATTGCAACGTATTTTGGCTAACCTGACCAAAGTTCCAGGAACAGATACTCAAACCACTTACGGTGCCTTATCTCAAACCACTTACGGTGCCTTATCTCCCTGTCTCGCTAGCGCTATCCTAAACCAATTTTAGTAATTCGTTTATTTCGACGTAAAGGAATTAGTTAGGTGACATGAACGTATTTCATATGTATTCTAAACAAATATGTAAAATAGAACTGTGTAGTTCCTCCCTATTTTCTATCGCGACGATATGAAAATTTCATATAATTGGATGATTGACGGGTCTTCTGCAACACAGGTAAGACCTCTTATTTATTGTCGCCTTTTTTGTTGTGAATCTGGATCACTTAGCCTATAGAACAACGATGGAATACAATTGCCTGGGTGTTTTATGTGTTTGTGACTAGACTCGGTTTATTTTCATCTGACGGTCAATTGATATCTCTTCATCTTGATTACTCCGCTATTATGCAGGTTTTGTAGCGAATTCTGTTGTTAATTATGAAAACTTGTCACTAATGTGAAGCAGAGACATGGTACGTTTTTATTTTCCCCTTATTTATCGATAAATCAGTTGCTAAGGGATTCAATTTACCGTCAGATGAAATTAAACCAATTAAACCGAGTATAGTCTTATTAAACAATGTCTCTTTTCAGAAGAAAAAAATACGCAATTTTTACTAGTTACCAGTGGTGATCCCGACTTGAATGACTCGATGTGGCTGATTGTGCCTCTGGCTCATTAACCCGAGGAATGCGGTGACGCTCTTTTCATTATTTTTTGGCGACCACTAGATGATTTTATACAGTTTACGAAGGGTCTATGGAAGTTAGAGGGGTTATTTTGAGTTTTACCCCCCTTTGATTCCTAGAGGTCATTTCGTGAGCTGGAGAAAATCATCTAATATTGACCAGAATGCTATTGAAAATGGGTCATCCTCCCGAATGGGTTCAAACTGTATTCGTGTACATGTGTGTGTGGCATCTTGTCAACTTCCACTCCGGTCAATTTAACCTTCTTTTCTAACCTAGACAAATCTGATGATATTTTAACCCACTTACTCTTACTAAACCAATCTCACATAACTAATCTAACCTAGCAAGAATGGCTCATGTTTCCTTAACTAGTGGATTTAATATCCGTAACTGACCAAAGCTAAGCTACAGTATTTAATTTTGAGATTGAGATTCAAGAAACGTTTTTATTTATTTATTTATTGTAGAATATATTTATTTATGTATTTATTTATTGTACTTCAAACTTACATTTCACATGCTTATATAAACAATGTTTACTCTGAGACAACAGGGAATTGGTGACATCCGGCACATATGTCCCCTATCAATTTATTATTCGAAAATAATTGTCACCCTAATCTAACTCACTTTAACCAAACCTAACTAATCCTAACTAACATAACCTCAACTAACTTCCCCTAATCTAATCTTGTCGTGCTCTAAGCTAACCCAACTTAATCTAACTTTCCTTAACCTCATTTAAGCTAACATACTTTACCCTAAACTAAGATAACTTAAATTACAATTGCCTGTGCTTAACTAGCATCCAAATTTTGTTTTTTAAATAACCTAATCTAGAGTTAATTTGGAGTTCAATTGACCACTTGCAAGATTCAGGCTGTAAGGAAGTTGGAGCTGTAAACCTCGACATAAAACAGAAATGCAATAATATTGTGGGTGTCTGATGGATAAAAAAATATGTTAAATTGGGTTTTATGTATTTATAAATGTACTACGACCATATTTTAACTGGTGATTCTGTTAAATATCGATGTCTGCAGCTCCAACTTCCTTATAGAACGACACTTGCTAGTGGTCGAATGGGAGTTGAATTGTCCGGGGGTCAAGTTGGCCGATCTCCGTGTGTGTTGCCTTAAGGGGGGGTCACTGGCTTTTTTTTTATCTTTCTCTCATTTTCTCTCTTTCCCTGGCTTGTATCCATTCGGCCCCATTCAACCAACTGTTTTAAGACTTTTATCCCCATCCAGGTGTCGATTTTTTCCTGGCGAGCGATAGCGAGCCAGCATTGTATGAAGATATGCGGCTTCGCCGGAGAAATATTTCTATCGAAAAATTTACAAATTTAGCTTGCCGTCGTAAAAACAAATATATAAATACTGGCTCGCTATCGCTCGCCAGGAAAATATTGACACCTGGAGGGGGGTAAACGTCTTTAAAAAGTACTCTAAATGGGGCCGAATGGATACAAGCCAAAGAGAGAGGGAGAGAAAGAGAACAAAAAGCGATGTGGCCTCCCATAAGCGTCGTCTGTGAGATGAATGTGCGGAAGGTGAAGTGTGTTTAGGCCATAGTTATAGATAGTAGGAAGGAGTTTATCCGTACCTTCCAGGCGTTATTACCCTTTCCGCAAACCACGACGCACTCTTTCATCTTATTCTAGTTATTATTAAGCAATTTTATTAAGGCTAGAAAGGAGCTGTTGGACTATAAGGGATAATGGATATAGCCATTGCTCCTCGGATTGCACGAGATTCTTCTTAAGCTGTATAAAATTGTCAAGTATTAGCAAGAATAAAATGAAGGAATACGCGATGTTGCTGAAAGGGTTAACAGTGGAAGTCAGGGAAAAGCCAACTTCTTTCTATGCTTTACACACTATGGTTCCACGCCTTGCAATAACAAATATTGACCGTCCAATCAGTTCGTCCGCTGTGTCAGTTCTCTGTCTGGGCTGAGTGTCAGAGCTTCGGTGTTGCTCACAATGCTCAGTGAACCGTGTGTGTGATTGATTGCCATACTGTAACGCCGGCTGTTTTGGCAAAGAGCTTAAACGGAACTAGATGTAGACAATCACTTTAAACCCATTTCGTTGTCAAATTTAAGACCTTTCGTGTCATTTAGGTTTCGATACCCGTCAGTCCAAGTGGAATACTTTTATGGGTCTAGTGGTGAGATTGTTCACCTTGTAAGCATGGGGACCCGGGTTTGCATCATGGCACAGGCTGATAGTAGCTCCACACAAAAACATTTCAGGGGGCATCTAATGAAGTGTAATTATGTTGGTTAATCTGTGAATTATCGTGCAAATTTTGTTTGCAGTCGGCAAATAATACTTGCAGTTCTGTTTGGGTCAATTAAACATTTTTGAGACCGTTACATTGGTGGCAGCGGTGGGATAATTCCATGGTCTCGACATTTATAATTGACCCATACACTACCACAACTATTAGTGTTGCTTTTACTACAATTTTTACATAATAATTACCAACTTTACCAACACACCTAAACTTCAATAGGTGCAGAAATCGCTCGCCAATATGTTTTTGCGTGGAGTTACCACCAGCCCAGGCCAGGATTCACACCCGGATCCCTACACTTAAGGGGAGACGGTCGTTTTTCTGGTCCCCTTTCTCCTTCGTGTTTAGTTCCATAATTTCTTAGGTTTATAGACATTCGGCCCATTTGTTTGGCGATTTTAAGACCTTTCATCCCATTTTGTTATAAATTTTAAGACCTATCGTGCCATTTAGATGTCGATTTTTTCCTGGCGAGCGATAGTGAGCCTGTATATGTAGGTACGGGAAATTTTTCTACCGAAAAATGTACACATTTTATCTTGAGGAGGGAACTAGGGGATGTTTTTCTTAGTTTGAGGGATGTCTAGCGAGGAAGTTAAGAATTTATGAATGAATGAATTTATAGGCCAAAACAGCAATCAGTGTCCCCTTAAGAGGCGAACACTCACCACTAAACCAATAGAAATACTCCACTTGGTCTAACGGCTCTAATGATTGTCTGCATCTAGTTCCGTATAAGCTCTTTGCCACAACTTCTGGTGGTACAATACAATGTTCATAATATGTTTAAAGTATGTGTTGCTAACTCATTATCTACTACTACTACTACTGTTACTACTTCTACTACTGTTACTACTTCATATACTACAACAACTACTACTTCTATTGCAACATCTACTACTACTACTACTACTACTACTTTTTTTCTTTGATTTTTATTTAATACAGTACATTCATTATATTTTACAAACATCAGATATTGCTCTATTACTCTACTACTACTGTTACTACTTCATATACTACTACAACTACTACTACTATTGCAACATCTACTACTACTACAACTACTACTACTTCCCTTGTTTAATGCATTCTTAATATGTACTTTTCCCAATTACCCTTTCTGACTACTATGTTAACAATCTAACATAGGCTACTAACAAACAAACAAACATACTATATGCCAGTCCTTTGAACTATATTAACAGTCACACACACACACACACACACACACACACACACACACACACACACACACACACACACACACACACACACCTAACGCTACTTATTGTATTTCTTACAAACAATCAAGTAAGCAGAAACCCATTTATAATTTATACACTTAAAATATTTACTTCTCAAATAATAATTGACACATTCGTACACTTACCATTTTGAAGATTTATTATATCGGTCCATTTCACATGTTATATATTATATATTCTTCTGCAAATATAACAACACTTGCGCCGATATACGTTAGGAGGTGTCACATTAAACAAACTACAAAAAAGCTTTTCATTTAAGCCTTCACCATTCAATACTTCATTGCTTCCGTTTCTTACTTAAATTCTTAAATACAATTTAAACTCCAATACTGTATTGAATAGGGCGTCAAGTACTAAAACTTAATTTAATTTAGGGTGTTATTGGTGCTAAGAACGATGTTGAAAATAATATCGATAACCTAATTTGTTTGATCATTTTGATTAATGTACTACTGTTACACAACACAGCAAGATACATTTCATGCAACCTCATAATTTCTTAATCTTCTTTCTGGCCTGCTCTCTTCCTGAGTGTTGGTCCGGCCGCATGTGTTAATGTCTCTCGCTACTGTTGTGTGTATCAGCCGAGGACCTGGAGGCGAGGTTGTCCGTGTCGATGAGTCCGCTCGAGAGACGCCGCAGTCACAGTTTTAGGTCTTCCACGCGGGGTGAATTCCTGCAGACCAACGATGATTACTCGAGGCCGCGCAGAGCCTCGTACTGCCTCGTCAGGTCCAACTCCATCAAGACCAACGTTCAGCCCGACCTCTGGAGCTTAAAAGGTCAGCTCTCGACATGTAGTTTGGGACTGTGGGTCGGGATATGCTGGTAAGTTACTCACGATTCTACCGCAAACAACACTCGTAAAAAATGTATCTCTGAACACAAAAACAAATCTTTGAGCAATATTATAGATGTAGCCTATTTGAATATGAGTGCAAATAACTTATCTTTCAAGCATATAATAAAGGTTTTTAAATTAATTTGTGTATGTCCTTGATGTGTAACTATTCTTGAATATATCTGCTGGAAGCAAATGTATGTCAATATTTAATAAAGGTAAGTTTGCACTGCCAAAGCAATCTCTTTGCATGTAAAAGCAAGTTGTGTTTTACTATGTAAGAGTGTTTTATAACAGACAAACAATAAACTTCATAAGGATAATATAACTCCATATACCTCCGACACTTATGTGACAGGTGGTGGTGCATGGGTTGAGATAAACATGGAATAATAATCGCCAACCTGCACATAATTATCTTACAAAATGCAATGGCACTGAAATAATTATTAACAATGGTATAAAGGATGTTGTGGATCGTCTACACCGGACTTGTGACATCATAGTGACGTCACAGCAGTATCCTCATCGTGGACTGGATGGTGGACTTACACTCCTATGACGTCACAGGTCCGGTTTAGACGATCCACAAAATCCTTTGTACCATTGTTAATAATTATTTCGGTGCCATTGCATTTTGCAAGATATTTATGTGCAGGTTGGCGATCATTATTCCATGTTTATCTTAACCCATGCACCCCCACCTTTAACCCTATTAGCACGATGATGTAATTTTAAGCTTATTTGCATACCCTTAGAGGCTTAGACAATTTTTTTTAGCTTATATTCTACCTCTAGCACTTAATATTTGACCCAAATCGTGTGATAAATAATTATATTTTCACTGACTTTCTAAAATTTTAGTGACACGATTTGCGTGATTGTACATTTTTGGCAAAACCTCCAAATCACGCGATTCGCGTTAGCAAGCGTGAGAGAGTTAACAATATTGATCCTTCTTAACCCCTCCTGTCCCAGCGACGTCCGCTATAGTTTATTCTAGCTATATTTAGACGATTTTGTGGAGCTTAGGAAGGATCTGTGAGAGTTAAAAGGGTTGATTGAGATAGTCTGTAGCCTTTTAATTGGTATACGTCCTTGCTAAGCTGCATATAATCGTCTAATAGTTCCCAGAATATGAAGAAAAGGACGCCACCGGTACTGTACGGGTTAACTGCACAAAATGATCTAATGTTAGCCTGATTATAAGGTAAGACAAGCGTCGTCGTGCTCAAGGGGTTAAATGTCTCTTGTATATCAATGATTCTGAACTAATGTATATTGAAAGACAAACATCAACAACCTATTATATTTGAACAGGACAAACAGGTAAGGAAGTATTGGACTTTTACTTTGTTATAGACATTGCTTTTACTATCTCATATATACGGTTAAAATAATCATGTTTATATATATATATATATAATTATATATATATATATATATATATATATATATATATATATATATATATATATATATATATATATATTATACAGTATCTATGTATATAGTAATGCTAATAAAGCTTAAAGGCAAAAGGTTATATCTTAATTCTTAGGTTTATGTTATCAGTACTTGCAATATTCTTGGTATTGCCTCATTGTCTGGCTCACGTTGCATGGGGCTGCAGCAAGGAAACATCATTTGTAGTTTTTTTTTAGATAGTGTACACTCAGTCAAAAAAGTATCTACACCCCTACCCTGATCGACCTGGAAGATATGGAGGAAGTGGAGGAGATAAGCAAGGTGTTTAAGGAGGAGGTCTGTGCAGCATGTGAGGAGGTGTGTGGAGTAACGAGAAGAGGGAGGGGAGTGAAAGGTACAGCATGGTGGACAGAAGAGGTAAAAATAGCTGTGGAAGATAAGAAGAAAGCATATAGAGAGTGGTTGGGTAGTAGAGGGAATGAAGATTTGGAGAGGCAGAAACGAGTGAGGTACGTGGAGAGAAAGAGAGTGGTGAAGAGAGTAGTTAAGGAAAGTAAAAGAAGCGTAGATGAGGAATTTGGAAGGAATCTGAGTGTAAAATGGAGGTAGTGTAAGAAACTGTTCTGGAAAGAAGTAAAAAAAGTTAGGGAAGGTAGCAAGGGAAACAGGAAGAGTGTGAAAGATAAGAATGGGAGAATGCTAGCCGAGAAGCAAGAGAGTCAAAAGATGGATGGAGTACTTCAACGAGTTGCTAAATGTAAGGAATGAAGAGCCAGCAAACATAATTGGATGGGGTATGGGAGGGAGAAGAGGAGGTGGAGATCAGGAGGTCAGAAGTGTTGGAAGCCATGAAAAGAGTGAAGTTGGGGAAAGCACCAGGAACAGATGGGGTGTGTGGGGAAATGTTGAGGTATGGTGGTGAGATAGTGATCGAATGGGTATGGAAAATGTGCAAACTAGCATGGGAGAAGGGGAATGCACCTGATGACTGGAAGACTGGCATAATAGTCCCCCTATATAAGGGCAAAGGGGAAAGAGGAGTGTGTGGTGACCACCGAGGAATATGTCTTATAAGCGTAGTAGGGAAGGTGTACAGTAGAGTAGTGATTGAGAGAGTGAGAGTGAGAACGGAGAAATGGCTAGGCGATGAGCAGGGAGGTTTTAGGAAGGGAAGAGGATGTGTAGATCAGATTTTTACCTGGAATTGTGTTGTGGAGAAATATCTGGAGAAGAAAGAAAAGGTGTATGTTGCCTTTATGGACTTGGAGAAGGCCTATGACAGAGTGGATAGAGAAGGCATGTGGAAAGTACTTAGAATATACGGAGTAGATGGCAAGTTGCTGAAAGCAGTGAAGAGCATGTATGAGGGTGCAAAGGTGGCAGTACGTGTGGAGAATGAGCAGAGCGAGTTCTTTGACCTGAGTGTTGGGTTGAAACAGGGGTGTGTGATGTCCCCATGGTTGTTTACTGTGTATATGGATGGAGTCATGAAAGAAATACTAGGAAGAGCAGTGGATGTTGGTGTATCGCTGAAAAGGGATGGAAATGAGTGGAAGCTGCCTATACTGCTGTTTGCGGATGATATAGTTCTGATGAGCGATAATGAATGGGAGTTACAGGGTCTGGTAAATGAGTTTGGAACAGTGTGCGAAAAACGGAATTTGAAGGTAAATGCGGGGAAGAGCAAGGTTATGGTCTTCGAAAGGGGTGAAGTTGAACGGTCAGGCTATGGAGATTGTCAGCTCTTTTAAGTATCTGGGCAGTGTGTTGAGTAAAGATGGGACTATGGATGAAGAAGTGCGGGAGAGGGTGCAACAGGGGAAGAGGGTTGTAGGAATGTTGAAAGCAGTAACAAGAAATAGAGTGGTCAGTATGGAAGTGAAGAAGTCCTTGCATGACAGTGTGGTAATCCCGACACTAACTTAGGGAAGCGAAGCATGGACGTTCGGGAAGAGACTCAGACCAAGAGTGAGAGGGGTGGAAATGAGTTACTTGAGAAGTGCGTGCGGAGTTACATGGAGGGATAGACAGACGAATGAGGAAGTAAGAAGGAGGTGTGGTGTGGAGGTAGATATGCTGGAAAGTGTGAAAAGGAACAACTTGAGATGGTTCGGCTATATGGAACGTATGGAAAGCGAGAGATTGACTAAGAGGGTGTACGAGAGCGAGGTGGAAGGACAGAGAGGGAGAGGTGGAAGGATGGAGTGAGGAAGTATATGAATGAAGTACTGGTTGGGAGGAGGGACGTCGACTGACTGGGGACAGAGGTGCATGGGGGCGGTTCGTTCGTGGCCACCCCTTCGAGGATCACGACGTCAGGCAATAGATAGATAGATAGATAGATTAATTGAGTTTAGAGGTGAAGTTGGTAGGTGGAAAGAACATAATAATACATACTGTGAAATCCACTACATAATCTAGTATTTGTTTTGTTTCTGTTTTTTCACTCCAACACCAAACACCTCCCAAAGAAATTAATGAAAGCAAGCATGTGATCCACCGGGATTCGAACCTGAGTTACCACATACAGTTTTTTAACATATTAATATAAAGGCAATCTGTTGTGATTAGAAATCCTATACTTTCGAGATATAATAATACTTTTCTGTTTGGGTAACCCAGAACCTTTGCAATTCTTCTTGAGATTCAACAATAATATTGTCAGTTAGAAAGCCCACTAACATCATATTGCAGGGGTCTAGGAATCCTCCTTCCATTGTAAAATTCACCTATTAGACGAGACAGAGTAAGGGGCGAGGGAACACGAAAGTGGTTCTGGACTTTAAACTTTAAATGTTGTTTCTGTTCGGGCAATATTTGTGGTATATTTTGACACTTTGGTTCGTGCGTAGATCCGTGATACATCGTTCATCAAGCCGGTATCACACGAGCGCTTTTTCCCTCAACATTTATCCTCAATACTGGTCTGGCAGCTTGATGTGGTCAACATATAAGTAACACATCGTTCTCAACATTAATCAGCAATTACAAACCCCAATGTACATATAAAATATTTCTGTTGCCTAAATTCATCTATCATCAGTCTAGTTTCCGATACCGTTGCAAAATATTCCAGAAATGTTGCCAGGAAATGTTAATCATCGAATGTTGACTCTCGTGTGATACCGGCTTCAGTAAAGTTATATAGTCTGTTCATTAGAATTAGGCCAACACTCTGGACACCTTATAAGAGGAGGGGGTTTTTTCTCGACCCCCTTCTCCCTCATGTTTAGCCCCATTATTTTTGAGATTTTGAGATGTTCGTCCCATTAGTTTGGTGATTTTATGATTTGTTGCCTCATTTGCCACCTTTCATGCCATTTAGGTATCCATATTCTCCTGGCGAGCGAAAGCGAGCCTGCATTTTCGGAAGAATCGGCCTTTGGCCGGGACATTTTTCTACCGAAAACATTATACATTTATATCGATGAGGGTAATAGGGGGGATTTCCTTTTAAGCTTGATGGAGGTCTAGGGAACAAATTACAAACTTCCCCATAACCTCTTAAACTTACAAAGGGCTACAGAAAGGCTGTAAATTTCTACACCTATTTCCTAGCTGACTCTTCCTATAGGGTAAACATGGTCAGGGGCCGGGGGAGTGCTGGAGCGACCTTGGTAACCCTGGTCTCTGGGTCTTCTCCTGGGTGACCTGGATGTGTGAGAGTTTGTGTTTTTTATCTGTGTTTATTTTTTGTTTTATGTTGTTTTTGTGTTTTCCCTGTTCTTGCTCTGTCTTGAGTCGGCTACCCCCAAAATGGGGATTGGGCCTGAGCATATATGATAGATAGATAGATAGATAGATGTTAGCTCGATGACTCTAGTCCTTTATGAGTTATGGAGGTTAAAGCCTATTTACTGTAAGTAGGCGAGCAATCATGACCTCTAACCTACTTAACTCAAAAAAGACTAGAGAAATCGAGCTAATATGTCTATCATTTGGCAAGAGTCAGTCAAGGAATAGATGTGGAGATTTACAGCCAATTTGCTCAAGCCCTTTTTGAGTAACAGGATAGAAGTCATGATTTCTCGCCTACTTACAGCGAATAGACTATAGTGTTCCAGATGGTTTGGCCTAAGTACTGTATAATGAATAGATTTTTTTTTTTTTTACACTATTTGAATAGGTTTGGTTATTTCCTTAACCCTTTGGCTGCGGGAGATGTTCTGGAACGCATAGGCAATTTACAGCAATTTCCAGCCTTTAAAAGCCTGTAAATGCCGTAAAAATCGAGTGTCAGTGGGCGGGACAGCGAGGGGCCCACCTCCGACTGTCAGCACGGCCAGCCACGCACTGAGGGAACATGTGGTCTCGGACCGCGGTCTCACCAGTGTTGCCAAGCCGCTACATTGCTAATAATTAGCGAGTTTTCCCAAATGTCTATGGAAGCGCTGCGGGTGAACCCCGCGAGTTAGGAAGCTCGTTCTAGTGATACTTGAATAATCATTCAGGAGTGCCTGAATATGCCCTAAATAGCGCAAATATAACCGCAGCCAGAGGGTTATTTTGTGTAGCGTAGTTAGTGATTACGTCGCCTGTCTTAGGATTAGAGTTATTAAAAGTAGTGTACATCTCTTTTAAAATGCAGTAGTTTATGTCTTTCCCATATATTAATCATAATAATATATTAATCAAGAGGGTGGTACGCAAACTTATTAGGAAATTATATATATATATATATATATATATATATATATATATATAGATATATATATATATATATATATATATATATATATATATATATCATTTCAAGATCTTTATTAGACGATTACATTCAGATTAGGAAGGGTGTATGGAAGTCAGAGGGTTGAAAGAGATAGTCTGTGCCCCTACAATTCCCACAGATCCTTCGTAAGCTGTCTAAAATCGTCTAATTATAGCCAACATAAACTGCCAAAGTGCTTCCTAATCTTGAAAGGGTTAAGGGAGCCCACCTCGCTTCTTTTCTCTTTCTCTCCCTCTCTCTTTGGCTTGTATCCATTCGGCCCCATTCAGCCTACTGTTTTAAGACTTTTAACCCCATCCAGGTGTCAATATTTTCCGCGAGCCAGCATATATATATTTTTGTTTTGACAGCAAGCTAAATTTGTACATTTTTCGATAGAAAAATTTCTTCCGGATTTCTCCATACAATGCTGGCTCGCGATCAGGCGCCAGGAAAAAATCGACACCTGGATGGGGATAAACGTCTTAAAACAGTTGGCTGAATGGGGCCAAATGGATACAAGTCAGAGAAAAGGAGAAAGATAAAAAATGCAGGTGATCCCCCCCCTTAACCTCCTTTATTTTACAGGAACCCCCGCCTCGAGTCGGCAGGACGAGGGTAGTGCTTGGAGGTAAGTTTGTACATTTTTCGGTGAGTTTATTGATTGGGCCATTGTAGAGGTAGTTTGATTTTTCTTTTCTGTCTAAATGCTCAGGCCCAATCCCCACTTTTCAAAAAAAAGAAAAAAAAATACTATTGTTATTTATTTGTTCATTGTATATATAGTTAGTTTTATTATTATTTATATTTAGTTTTATTATTATTTATATTTAGTTTTATATAAGTTTATTTATTTTGTCATTGTATAGTTAGTTTTATTATTATTGATATTTAGTTTTATTATTATTGATATTTAGTTTTATTATTATTTATATTTAGTTTTATATAAGTTTTATTTATTTGTTCATTGTATAGTTAGTTTTATTTATATTTATTGGTTCATTATATGGTTAGTTTTATTATTATTTATATTTATTTGCTCATTATAATAATAGTTGGTTTCATAATTATCACTGTTGTTGATTATATAGTTAGTTATATTATTATGTATATGTATTTGTTCATTATATAATTAGTTTCATTATTATTGTTGTAGTTGATTATATAGTTAGTTATATTATTATATTTATGTATTTGTTCATTATATAGTTAGTTTTAATATTATTGTTGTTTATTTGTCCACTATATAGTTAATTTTATTGTTTTGATCTATGTACATTATATATTTTTTTTATTTTTTTATCTATGTGTATGAAGGAGACAAACGGCGAGTTGCCTGTAACGAGTGTCTCCTCCAAAGCCAAAAGAGTGACAGAGAGCCAAATTTTGAGCCATTTGTCATTTAGTTTGTGTCTGCATTTGGAATCAATCGTGGAATTCAAAATGATCCGTATTTTTGTTCGTATAGGTTTTTCTGAGTCATTTGTCACTTAGTGTTTGTGTCCGCATTTCGAATCAATCGCAGACTTCAAAATGATCCTGAACTTTATTTCGTATAAGTTTTTCTGAGTAAATTGTCGCTTACTATGGGTTTCAGAGGCCATGTTGCATCGTTTTTCGGGAATAACTTATTAACAAACAATTAGATCAGTATGATATTTTGCCAGAGCTTGTTTCACACCGTCCCCTAATTTTCGTCAATATAGTGCATTACCAAAAGTACAGAATTAAGTTACTTGTCCCTTAGTCATGAGGTTAAAGTCACACCTGAATGACTAGGAAACGGACAAGGCTACCGTAACATACCTGTGAAAACCACCAAACCATTATTGCACTTCCATCAAACACGGTCGTTATCAGCCACCACCCAACCCTACTATCGTCGTTACATGCAGGTTATCTGTCACTGTCAAATGATAATATACAAAAAATATGTGTAATTTTTTAATAATTTGTATTTGATAGTATGTATAATAGTTGATTTTTACCGCGGACATAAACAACAACAAACAAACAAATGTGGGGGCGCGGGGGATTCAGCTAGGGAATTTTGCCGAGGTTAGAAACTATATCTTGATATATTTTTAATGTATATATATATATATATATATATATATATATATATATATATATATATATATATATATATATATATATATATATATATATATATATATATAAGAATAAATAGGCCAACAAATTAATCCTACCCCCTTCAGTACCGATGTCGTTCTTTTTTATTATATTCTGGAAACTATTTGATGATTGGAGGCAGCTTAGGAAGGACCTCTAACAATTAAAAGGCTACATACTATCTCAATCAATTCTTTTAGCTAGCACAGATCCTTACTAATCTGAATAACATCGTCTAATAGTTGACAAAATATGATGAAAGGACGTCACCGGTACTGAATGGGTAAACAGTATTGGTATGCTATTTTATTTACTATTTACAATGTTGGGACACAAAGGGAGTACTATTCTAACTATGCTATGACTATTTTATACAGTACGTCTGTGAATGATTCATATTGACAGGTAGATGGATTGGGTGGAGGAAAAATACAGGGAAAAGCTATGATTCTTTATTATCTAACGTTTCGGGCTATGTATTACCCTTCGTCTCTCTGAAGATGGGTAATACATAGCCCGAAACGTTAGAGAATAAAGAATGATAGCTCTTCCCTGTGTGTTTACAATACATCTCGAGACATGGAGGTATTTGGTGTACCGGTATTTATGAATAGACATCTTTTGACATGGAAGTATTTGGTATATTTATGAATAGACATCTCGAGCCATGGAGGCATTTGGTGTATTTATGAATAGACATCTCGAGACATGGAAGTATTTGGTGTATTTATCAATAGACATCTCGAGACATGGAAGTATTTGGTGTATTTATCAATAGACATCTCGAGACATGCAAGTATTTGGTGTATTTATGAATAGACATCTCGAGACATGCAAGTATTTGGTGTATTTATCAATAGACATCTCGAGACATGGAAATGTTTGGTGTATTTATGAATAGACATCTCGAGACATGGAAGTATTTGGTGTATTTATCAATAGACATCTCGAGACATGGAAATGTTTGGTGTATTTATGAATAGACATCTCGAGACATGGTAGTATTTGGTGTATTTCGAGTAATATATTTCTTTATAGGTAAATATATCGAATAACTGTTTTGTGTTTGTGTTTGTGTTCTCTTAGTTTCTGTTTGTTTTAATGTTGCAGTATTTATCGTAGGCCAGAACATACATAAGATTTGTTTTATTAATTACATGTTTCAGTATTAATCGTATTGCAGGGCAGCAAAAATTATTAACAACTGATTATGATGTATGTATGTATGTATAGATGTACAGTATTATTGTAGGACAGAAATAATTTAAACATATTTATTATTTATTCTATGTCTAAATGTTCCGTATGTATTGTAGGGCAGAAATAATTAACAAATATTTATGATTTATTCCATGTCTAAATGTTCCGTATGTACTGTAGGGCAGAATTGAATTAAGACAGTTAAAATCTGTCCCAAAACACAGCCACTAAATGTTTAAACAAGCTGCTTCGGTGTATCTCTTAGCGTACGTGTGCATCATTTCAATCCAGCGCCCCAGCACGATATGTTAAGCCCGAGTTGCACGAGCACTTTGACCAGCGGATGTATCGGAGTCGAAGTATCGGAGGCAAAAATCTACCTCATCAAAATGTCAATGGTACAATTATTGTTACCTCCATTAATCCTGCCTTTACACAGACTCGATGACCACTCTTCATGTTGCACGGTCGCTTATGGCATCCCTTTCAAGGCCCCCAGATCCTCTGAATACTGTTTAATTTTTATCAGATACCAGATTCCAATACCAGACTCTGATACACTCCGCCGCAGAAAATGGCTCGCGTGATGTCGGCTTCATGTATTATTTCTTACACGGCTCTCTTCTCTTTTCTCTCCCTGGTTGCGTGGTGTGGTCCTGTGGTGTCTTGATGGTGTTCTGCCTGTGATGTGCTGTCAACTACTACTGCTACTACTACCACTACTACGTCTGAACCCAACTCTTGTTATGTTGACTCTGCCTAAATGACTCCTCCCATCCCTACTGCTACTATCACTACTACTACGTTTCGACCAACTCTTCTTATGTCGACTCTGCCTAAATGTCTCCTCCCTCCTTCCCGACCACATCAACACTACTCAAATGCTTCCTACGCTCTCTTCCTTCTTTGCCTTTGCTTTAATATCCTCCCTTCTCGACCAACTCTTCTTATGTCGACTCTGCCTAAATGCTTCATCCCTCCTTCCCGACCACATCAACACTACTCAAATGCCTTCTACGCTCTGTTCCTTCTTCGCCTTTGCTTTAATATCCTCCCTTCTCCTTCCCTTCCTCAAAATAATGTGGAAATGACCTCTGTTGTAATGTCCCTCTTTATTCTCTTTAATAACATCGTTCAAATAACATCCCTGCTCCCTTACTTTTTCATATCGATACTTCACTCTAACTTTTCTATAAATTTGCATGGATTTTTATTTTTTTATTTGTATATACTTTTATCTGATGACTACCTCGTAACGTGTTTATTTGGTTTATAATGGATATACCGTTTCATTCAATATTTCTGTGCTTCATTTAACGATTGAATTTTGGTACTTACTGTATATATATGATTCCATTATTCGATATTCTTTGCAACTTCTATGTTTTCCTTGTGTTTTGAACTTGTTTTATTTTTGCTCCTCTGTTACATTTCTTTTACTCTACTTATTGTTTTTCTGTTACTTATTGTTCTTCTGTTACTTATTGTTCTTCTGTTACTTATTGTTCTTCTGTTACTTATTGTTCTTCTGTTACTTATTGTTCTTCTGTTACTTATTGTTCTTCTGTTACTTATTGTTCTTCTGTTACTTATTGTTCTTCTGTTACTTATTGTTCTGCTCTTCTTTATTCGTTTTCCTCATACGCTTTCTTTCGTTGTTGTTCTGCGATTCTTCCTCCGTTGTACTTCTGTCATTCGTTGTTCTACGCTTTCGTTTGTTCTTTTATGTTCTTCCATTTTCTTTGCCTTTGTTATCCTCGCTGCATTTCGGTCCTCCCATTTGCCGCTGTTCTCCTACTCTTCCAATACTCGTTGTTTCTTCGTTCCTCCTCCTGCGCTTTATTTATTCGTTATTCTGCGTATCGTTTACTCCTTCTTCTATGCCTCCTTTTCCGTTGTATTTCCCTTTATTCCTTCTCTCTACTCGAAATTTATATATATTTTGTTTCTGCTACATTTGCTATTCCCACTACATTTTCTCACCCATTTTTGCTATTCCCACTACATTTTCTCACCCATTTTTGCTATTCCCACTACATTTTCTCACCCATTTTTGCTATTCCCACTACATTTTCTCACCCATTTTTGCTATTCCCACTACATTTTCTCACCCATTTTTGCTATTCCCACTACATTTTCTTACCCATTTTTGCTATTCCCACTACATTTTCTCACCCATTTTTGCTATTCCCACTACATTTTCTCACCCATTTTTGCTATTCCCACTACATTTTCTCACCCATTTTTGCTATTCCCACTACATTTTCTCACCCATTTTTGCTATTCCCACTACATTTTCTCACCCATTTCACTGTTCCCTCTATTCCTTCTCTACTCGAAATTTATAATATATTGTATTTTTTTCTTTTGTTGTTTTTTCTGCTACATTTGTTGTTATTCCACTACATTTTCTCACCCATGTCACGGTTTCCTCGCCCCCCCCCTGTACCCCCCCTCCTCCTTTCCCTGTACCCCCCCCCCCTCTTCCTGTACCCCCCCCCTTCTCCTCTCCCTGTGCCCCCTTTCTCCTGCTTCTGTACCCCCCCTTCTCCTCTCCCTGTACCCCTTCTTCTGTACACCCCCTTCTCTCCCTGTACCCCACCTCCTCCTCCTGCTGTAACCCCCCATCTTCCTCTCCCTGTACCCCCCTTCTCCTCCTTGTATACCCCCCTTCACCCTCTACCCCTCCTTCTCCTCCTCCTTCTGTACCCCCCTCCCTTCACCTCCTTCTGTACGCCCCCCCCCCCCCCCCCTCTCCTCCTCCCTTCCCCCGGTACAGCGTGGGCGGAGAAGAGGCACACGTGGACCTCGGACCGGGTCAGGTGGTGCCACGGGGTTATAGGGACATCTTAACAGGTCAGTGCCAGCCACCAACACCTTCTGAGTGCCAAGCGACCCCCTTAATCCTACCCGTTTTCTTTCGCTCTCAGTTTTCTTTGAGACTTGTTTACTACTGCTGCTGCCATCTCACCTGCTTATTCACTTGCTTTCTCTCTCTCGCTCTCTCCCTCCCTCTCTGCTATCTCCTTTCGTCTGACCTCTTCTCTCTCCTTTCCTTTGCATTCCTTGCTTCTACTCTCTCTCTCTCTCTGTGGCACGTCTCACTACACGACTCCACCTGTACATAATTCCACAAACTAACACATATTTCCTTGTATATAAAGATCTCATCATGGGTGTGGACTCTAACATTCTTTACTTCACACGGCTAAATAATGTACATATCCCGTGTTTGTATCGTCTCTTGAACACATAAATAGACTATGGGAACACAAACTGGTGTAAATTAATTGACTGTGACTAATTCGGGACACTAATAACCGATTACTATTTTTAATTATGCATGACGTACTTCCGCTCGACCTAAAATAATTTATCTAGTAAATGCGATAACAGTAAATCAAGACAATTTTCTTTAACACGTAGGGTACTGATGACATAGATCGCGACGTACGGATCCTTATTTTGTCTACAAGGAACCTTATTTTGTCTACACGGAACCTTATTTTGTCTACACGGAACCTTATTTTGTCTACACGGAACCTTATTTTGTCTACACGGAACCTTATTTTGTCTACACGGAACCTTAATTTGTCTACACGGAACCTTATTTTGTCTAGTCTCCTGCTGCGATGGGTAGTTTAATTTACACAATTCACATACAGTACAGTCAAGAGCATAAATTGCGACGGACCCTTTTGAATCAGTATCGAACGGAAATGAGACAATACAGTACCCGATTATCGCTTAGATGCTTCAGAACTTGGTCTTAACCCACTGAGCACCAGGCAATATAATATAAATGTACACTCCAGGCCCGGCAGGTTGTCAAAAAAATTGTTTTTCCTGAAAACACCAGGAATGGGTTAGAAATGAAGGAAATAACACAAAAAACCGATCCCCTAGGTCATTAAGAGGTCCTACGGGGTGCCCCCGAAAGTCGGAATTAACATGGGGAAATGGGTAGGCAAAAACATGCAAAAACACGTCTTTGCGCGCTCGCGCGCATCTGGCTGGACTTTGAGAGTTTTCAACCATCGTCGTTGTTGCATGGGATACTTGCACAACTTCCATACAAATTTGAGCCCTCTAGGTGCCATAGGACCGGAGTAATTAACCGCGACGCACCCTATGTGGCTCTGGAGTTTAGCGTTACATACATTGCCGACGCATAACTTGCGTCTCTGGTACTCGAGGGGTTAAAGGTTCAAAGATGCAAAGTGGTGTAAGGTAAATATGCTAAAAACTGTACATATCATAGTGAAAATAGCTGCGAAAGATAGTTTAATTTACTCAAAACTTTAGTGTTGTACATATTAAAGTGAAAATTACCCCGCGGAATAGCGATGGCAGTACCCTAAGCAAATAACCCGATGTTCTTATATTTCCATAGCAGTAATAAAATCTGGCTTTCCAGTCGACATAAGCGCTTCAAGCATGGTAGAGTTGCTGGGCTGCGTTAATTGTCTCTGAGGTTTGTTGTCGCTGTCAGTCGCTTGTGCCAACGGTTGTCTTATACGCAGTGCCATCTATGGGAGGTACGCCATGGTGGTTCCTCAGGTGCGATGAACTATACTTTGCGTTGGGTTTTGCATTGCCTTTCAGTGTATAATAATGTAAAACTTGCAAAATAAACAAACCAAAACTTTGACTAACACAGTAAAAAGACAAAATAACTTATAAAAATCGCTATGTGGTAATATGTATATTTTATCGTCCTGACTGTCGGTGGCTTGGGTCCGACTGGGAGTATAAAATCATGCATATTTGTGTACAAGGATTACCAAGGATATCAAACAGCAACAGAAGTACTGATTCTCTATACAGTACATACTAAAACAAAGTTGGGCACTTACATAGAGTCTAGGTCAAACCAGTAATGTTCCTGTGAATTCTTGATCGGTAACTTACAACCCAAAAATATATAGAATGTTACCTTTGAATCTGAATATATTTTACAGGTAGATTAAGGGGGCCCACCTCGCTTTTTTTCTCTTTCTCTCCCTCTCTCTTTGGCTTGTATCCATTCGGCCCCATTCAGCCTACTGTTTTATGACTTTTACCCCATCCAGGTGTCAATATGTTCCTGTATGTATGGCCAGCGGTAGTGAGCCAGCATATATGTATTTTTGTTTTGACAGCAAGCTAAATTTATTCATTTTTCGATAGAAAAATGTCTCCGGCAAAGCCGGATTTCTCGATACAATGCTGGCTCGCTATCGCTCGCCAGAAAGAAATCGATACCTGGATGGGGATAAACTTATTAAAACAGTTGGCTGAATGGGGCCGAATGGATACAAGCCAGAGAAAGAGAGAAAAGGAGAGAAAGAGTAAAAAAGCAGGTGACCCACCTCAATATAAGTTGTTGAATTCTAATATACATGTATTTCAAAAGTACTTCCAAAGAGTAATTGAGTTAAATGTAAGAAGGCTGACACGCAAAGTAAATGCAAAGTAAGCGCAAAGTACCCGCAAAATATATTACATGGTGATTACTTTAACATGATGGCAGTAACCTCTTCAGCACGATACTGTTTTTTTTGTGCTTCTGGCTACCATTAGATGATAAAAATAAACTCAAACCAGTTGACGGAACCCATTTAGCCCCTTCCGTACCGGTGATGTACTTTTCATTATATTCTAGGGTCTAGGGGTGTTTTTCTAAGCTTGATGGAGGTCTAGCGAGGAAACTGAGAAATATAGGAATACAATAATTAATAGACCAAAAAAATGGCCCATCTCCCCTTAACTCTCTAATTGCTGCAATGTGCATCAAATTGTCTAATGGTACCCAAAAAGAAGTGAATTATAGACGTTTTTGTTCTGAAGTAGTTATAATCTCCCTTGCTAGATGGCGCTGTCCTTACGCTGCTTTCTTGCACTACACGCATCTTACAAGAACACACGGTAATATTCCTGTGTGCTATATAAAGGACTTAGACTGCAACACTACTGGTATATTGAATTAGACTGCAACACTACTGGTATATTGAATTAGTTTGTTATCGATTTGTTTAACCATTCCAACACTATATTTTTAACATATTTGTGACATGCATTACAGATATGTTCCGCAATAAATGCTAAATTAACTCAAAAAAAATTGTTTAACTCCATGTTTACAACATGTACACCCAGCAAGGTTTGCAACTGGCCCAGCGCTAATTGTGTTTATGCTATTATAGAGTAATTAAGTAGTGTAATGGCAAACAAATTATACTAACTTAATTTGCCCACTGGTTTGTTCATTTCTGTCTTGGATTTATTATATATATATTTTTAAATGGTTTAAATTAAGGAACACCCCGTTCATATTAACATTAATCATTCATTACAAACCACAATGTACTTGAATAAACTAATGAAAGCATATGGTCTTCCCGGGATTCGAACTCGGGACACCACACCCAGAACATAAGCATCTATACCATTACACCACCAACACAATTAAATACCATAAATAATAGAAGCCAGGGACCTGCTGAAAATGTTGCCGACTATACCTGTGTTGTTGCAGTCTTTGTTTGTCTATGCACACACATATCTTACAATCACACTCCAACATTATGAGATTCACGTAGCCAAAAAGAAATATATGTTAAATTTAAGTGACAAAAAATTAAAAGGCAGTTTTTTAGTAATTTACAGACCGTCTCCATATCAGAGTTTGTTGAACCGGACGATAATTTACTAACAATATGGATGCTGTTACCCTCATTTATATATATATATATATATACTGTATATACCTGTATATTATATATATAATATATACCGGTATATATATATATATATATATATATCAACAGGCTGGGGGTAATCAATTGTCTGTTTATGCAATCACTCGTCCAGTTCTACGTATTTCATTGCTAATTAGAGGCAAGGTTTTTCTTCATTGCAATCTCAAAAGCAATTTTTGTATAATATTATACTGTACTATAAGTAATTTAATGCAAAAAAACTCCCAAAGGGTTTTTCATTTCAAAAGCAATATATATGTATTACAAGTAATTTAATACACAAATATCCCAAAGCTGTTTTTTTTTCTTTTTTTCTCAAAAGCAATTTTGTTATATTATAAGTAATTTAATACAAAAATATCCTAAAGGGTTTTTCTTCGTGTATTTTTGTTCTCTTTTATATATAGTGTATTTGAATTCCTGTGGAGACAGAATTCTCGAGGGCTGCCCAGTTGCTTTGTTGGTATGGAGGGCAGTTCCCTTTTACCTTTATTGCAAATGTGTGTGTGTGTGTGTGTGTGTAATAATAATAATAATAATCGGTTTATGTGAGTGTGTTTGTGTGTGTGTGTAATAATAATATTAATCGGTTCATTTCGGTTTATGTGTGTGTGTGTGTGTGTGTAAGTGTGTAATAATACTAATAATCGGTTCATTTCGATTTATGTGTGTGTAAGTGTGTACTAATACTAATAATCGGTTCATTTCGGTTTATATATGTGTGTGTGTGTGTGTGTGTGTGTGTGTGCGTACATACAGTGTGTCGTGGTATACATGAATTACTAGGAGTGTTAGCAAACTATTTGAACAGGGTTTCCAAATCGTATCATCAGAATTATAACTCGCTGATTTAAACGAAATATTTATTAGGTACTTACGCAAAGTAGATCTACTATATGACATTAGTCTTTCTCTATCTTAACCCCTTCTGTACCGGCAACGTTTTTAATATTTTATTCTTGTTGTATTTAGACGATTTTGTGCAGTATAAGATCCTTCTTAAACTGCACAAACTGCACCCTTTGGTAGTCCAAAGGGTTAAGTGAGATAGACTGAAGCCTGTATATTGCTGGAGGCCTTTATTAACTGACTAAAATCGTCTAATAGTAGCCAGAATATAGTTAAAAGAACATCATCGGTACGGAAGGGGTTAATACAATTTATATAAGCCATTTATCATAACCCTTGTATACTTAATTCGCAGAAATATGTCTTGCGAATACTTAAAATTAATACCAGTTAAACTAAGGCACCAGTAAAGGTGTATCTTTTTATACCTTTATTGCATGAGCAACAATTTGATCTCTCCGTTAAGGGAGTGTTCTTTCTAGCTCCCCTTCTCCCTCATGCTTAGCCCCATTAGTTTTGAAATTTAACCCGTTCAGTACCAGCGACGGCTCTCTGCCGTCAGTAGATAAATCACTCCCCCAGTCCCAGCGACGGCAGAGAGCCGTCAGTAATATACTTTCCTTGTAACTGCCAGTATCAGGCAGTGCCTGGTACCACGACCGTTTGAGCACTGTTCTAGAGTTGGCAACACTTCTCAGCTTATATTCAAGCCTCTACAGGCTGGGAGAGCCAGTCTTCCTCCATCTTTTGAGGTGGGAGGTTGTTATATCTTGCCATTTTGGCCACATTGTTTGGGACTGGGGGGGACTTTTATTACTGTACCCTATGGTACAGTAGGGGTTAAGGATGTTCGCCCAATTGGTGTTGTGATTATAAGATGTTTGCTCCGCTAGTTTGGAAATTTTAAAATCTTTTGATTCATTTGTTTATCCATGTTAAGACATTTCGTGCCACATAGGTATCTATTGTTTCATGGCGAGCGATAGCGAACCTGTAACTTAGGAGGAACCGGCCTTTGGCCAGGACATTCTTCTACCGAAAGATGTAAAAGTTTATCGCGAAGGGGGGTTCTCGGGGGTATTTATGTTTGAGCATGATGGAGATCTAGGGAGCAAAGTATAGTAAAACACCCCCTTAAAATACTTAATACATCGATAACACGTTTAGGGACACGAAGAGCATAATACTTCAACTTACACCCAAAACCACTTCGCCCTTAACGAATACAACCACATACTTAACCTTCTCGAGACTCGATTACGCATTATTTATATCAGTTTTCTGGCTGTTATTAGATCATTGTATTCAGATTAGGGGGTATGTGGAAGTCAGAGGGTTTGATTGAGATGTTCTCTCGCCTTATCATTCCCACAGATCCTTTCTAAACTGTATAAAATCGTCTAATGACAGGCAGATTAAACTGTCAAAACGCTTCATAAACTTCGAAGGGTTAAGGGGGAATGACCTGCATTTATTTCTCTCCTTTTCTCTCTTTCCTTGGCTTTTACCCATTCGGCCCCATTCAGCCAACTGTGTTAAGACGTTTATCCCCATCCAGGTGTCGATTTCTTCCTGGCAAGCGATAGCGAGCCAGTATTTTATGGAGAAATCCGGCTTCGCCGGAGTAATTTTTCTATCGAAAAATGTACAAATTTAGATTACTGTCAAAACAAAAATATACATAAGCTGGCTCGCTACCGCTCGCCAGATAAATATTGGCATATGGATGGGGGTAAACGTCTTAAAACAGTAGGCTGAATGGGCCAAATGGATACAAACCAAAGAGAGAGGGAGAGAAAAAGAAAAAAAGCAAGGTGGGCTCCCTTAAGGGAACAGTTTATTTATAGCAAACCAGTCAATCATACGTATTACTTTATTATTATTATTATTATTATTATTATTATTATTATTATTATTATTATTATTATTACGTCCAAGAACATTAGATCACACCAAGATGAATCCCATACTGTTTTCTGTATATAGCACAAGATTTACGCCGCTGTCACACGATCGCTTTTTCCGTCAATATTTCATGAGCAAGTTTTGTCTAGTAATATTTCGGGAGTTTTGGGAGCTGGTATCAGGAACTAGACTGAAGGTAGATTATGTTAGGCGGCTGAATTCTGATAAAGTGTCATTTTTTAAGTTTCCAGACCATAATTGCCCGTAAAAATTGCTCGAAAAAGGATTCGTGTGACTCCGGATTTACCATATTTTACACACGCACAGTATCAGTCAAAGCTTTGTAACGTATCATTTTTATAATATAACTCTAAGTGGTCTATTTTAGTATTACTGATGTATTTGAACGTAAAAGTAATGTATATATACATTATATGCACAATGATTTGTCCATGCATTGCACTGTATTATTAGATTACGGTTCCATGTCCTCTCAACCAGTAGACCATTTCAACCAGTAGCTCTCAACCAGTGCCAAATTAACCCAGACCAACCAAACCAGTGCCATAATATATTACTAACCTAACCTTATCGTATTGGTTGATTTGGTACTGGTTGAGAGCTACTGGTTGAAATGATCTACTGGTTGAGTTGACCGGTCACCTTAGATTAGACGTAGAACTAATCATTAAAGTTTGCTAAAGCTGTAATATTATCCCATCTTTAATAACAGCTCCCAAATGAACTGAAAGGTAAAGTTTCTAAGTTATACTGTGTCAATTCTTCCTTCAATTTTTGTATTTTCATTATTATTTTTTCATCTTTTCTACGTATCCTTTCCCACTGCCCCCTCAATCGTTAGGAGTATATCCCTATTTTTGGTAGTGCTCAACCCCACTCCTAAAAAGTATATAGATGATTGAGCTCTGTGTGGCATTGAGCTCTGTGTGGCATTGAGCTCTGTGTGGCATTGTAATAATTTTCGTTTTGGTCTTTATTAGTAGTTTGCTCGTGGTGAGAGATTTGGTTGTGAGGCTGAAATCTCTTACCCCCCACAGAGCATTAGCGCCAGTAGTTGATATGGTAGAGTATTCTATTTATGTTCCAGATAAAGTTTTTTTATCATAATAGCCTGTTAAAAAATATATATATATATATATATATATATATATATATATATATATATATATATACCGGTATATATATAATTATAATTATATATATATATATTTGTTGTATATATATTTTTTTTTTGTGATCTCCAGTAGCATGATTCTGAATTAATCTGAATGTTCTTTTGCAGCGTACTATAGCTTATCACTTCGCTTATTATAGATGATAGATTTATGGTGTTTATAGTGTATATATAGTGTCTTATCAAAGGTGCGCTACTGAATATGACAGATCTTGAAGCAATGTATATGATTCACCCACATTGAGTGTCCATTTATGTCAGTGTTGCTATAGAAATTAGGAAATATGTGTTTTCATGTGTAGGAAAGTAATGTAACGTCATTCATATTGCTATAGATGTTTTGAGTATTTCACTGTTAGCCCTCTCTGTACCGGTGACGTCTTTTGTATTTGATGTCAGCTATATCTAGACGATTTTATGAAGCTTTGGAAGAATATATGGTAGCCAAAAGGATTCATTGAGATAGTGTGAAGCTTTGGAAGGATATATGGTAGCAAAAGGATCCATTGAGATAGTGTGACGTCTTTTGTATTGGATCTCCGCTATATTGAAACGATTTTATGAAGCTTTGGAAGGATCTATGGTAGCCCAAAAGGATCCATTGAGATAGTCTGTATAGCCTTTAAATGAGTTGACGTCCTTCCTAAGCTCAAGAAAGTCGTCTAATAGTTACCAGAAATTCATGAAAAGTACATCACCGGTAAAGAAGGTGTTAAGCCTCTGAGGATACGAAGACGCATTTTTTTTTTTTTTTTTTTTTTTATTTGACGCTTTTATTCAGATTAGGAAGGGCGTGTGGTAGTTATAGGGTTATTTGATATAGTTTTTTTACCCTTTTCATTCCCAGAAAGCCTTCCTAAGCTGTATGCAGTCGTTTAAGGGGGGTCACCGGCTTTTGTTTTTATCTTTCTCTCCTTTTCTCTCTTTCCCTGGCTTTTGTCCATTCGGACCCATCAGCCAACTGTTTTAAGACGTTTATCCCCATCCAGGTGTCGATTTCTTCTTGGCGAGTGATAGCGAGCGATAGCGAGCCAGCATTGTATGGAGAAATCCAGCTTCGCCGGAGAAATTTTTCTATCGAAAAATGTACAAATTTAGCTTGCTGTCAAAACAAAAATATATATATGCTGGCTCGCTACCGCTCGCCAGGAAAATATTAACACCTGGTTGGGGGTAAAAGTTTTAAAACAGTAGGCTGAATGGGGCCGAATGGATACAAACCAAAGAGAGAGGGAGAGAAAGAGAAAAAAAAAAGCGAGGTGGGTTCCCTTAATGATAGCCATAATAAACGGTTATACAACGCCTCGTTATTCTCAAGGGGTTAATGTTATTTCTATTAGACGATGTTATTCAGTTTAGGAAGGACGTCTACCCATTAAACGGCTACAGACTATCTCAATTAACCCCTTCCGTACCGGTGACGCCCTTTCCATTATATTCTGACGACTTTATTCAGCTTAGGAAGGACGTCTACCCATTAAAAGGCTACCGACCATCTCAATTCATCCTTTTAGCAACCACACATTCTTCCTAAGCTGCATAAAATCGTCTAAACGTAGCTGAAATCAGATACCAAAAATGACGTCTCTGATATTAGCAATCCTTTTTGGCAATCCTATATCCTTCCCGAGCTTAATAAAATCGTCTAAACGTAGCTGTAATCAGATACCAAAAAAAAGACGTCACTGTTATTAGCAATCTTATATCCTTCCTAAGCTTAATAAAATCGTCTAAACGTAGCTGATAGCCAAATGACGTCACCGGTACTGAAAGGGTTATTACGTCACTCTGTCTATACTTCCGTCATTGTGAATTGTTTACATAGTCATTAAATTGGATGTGATCGCGCCTATTTTAGTAGTTTAGTTGTGTTTGCCGATTTAGTTTACTTTAGTTTAAGTTGATTTCATTATTGGAGGTTTTCACGATAATAGGTTTTAGTTGGATTTGGTGATTTTCTTTTAATTTATCTTGAGGTGTTATTTTCATTTAATTTAGTTATATTGTCTTAGTTCGTTTACTTTAGCTTTGAGTTTTTATTTAGTATTGGATTTTTTCACGATAATAAGTTTAGTTGGATTTGCTGATTTTCTTTTAATTTATCTTGAGGTGTTATTTTCATTTAATTTAGTTATATTTTCTGATTTCGTTTATTTAGCTTTGAGTTTTTGTTCACTAGTGGATTTTGTTCAAGCCTATATTGTAAGTTTAGTTTTATTCGTTCATTTTCTTTACTTTAGCTTGAATGTTACTAACTTTCTTTGTTAACCCCTTCGGTACCGGTGATGTGCTGGTCATTATATTCGGGCGACTGCTAGACGATTTTGTATAGGCTTAGGAAGGCTGTGTACTCATACAAAGGCTTCAGACTATCTCATTAATTTCATTGGAGGTGTTTGATGTTGTGGTGAAATTAATATAAAATATATTAATCCTTTTAGCTAACGTATGTCCTTCCTAAGCTTCGTAAAATAGATTAATCCTTTTAGCTAACGTATGTCCTTCCTAAGCTTCATAAAATAGATTAATCCTTTTAGCTAACGTATGTCCTTCCTAAGCTTCATAAAATCGTCTAAATGTTGGGGAAATCCAATTAAAAGACGTCGCCGGTACAGAAGGGGTTAATGGTTTTGGGGGATTTTCTCTTTAATTCGGTTCTTGGTTTTCTTAAGGGGGGATGGGCCGGTTTTCGGGACCACTTTTTCCCTCATGTTTAGCCCCTTTAGTTTTCAGATTTAAAAATGTTTGCCCCATTAGTTAGTCGATTTTAACACCTTTCGCCCCATTTCTTCGTCAATATTTAGACCTTTCGTGCAATTTAGGTGTCGATTTTTTCCCTGGCGAACGATAGTGAGCCTGTAATGTTGGAAGAACCGGCCTCCGGCCGGGACATTTTTCTGCCGAAAAATGTACAAATTAATCTAGAAGGGGGATCTAATGGATGTTTTTTTTTTTTTTTTTTATGTAGGTCTAGGGAGGAAACTAGAACAATAATGAATACATGCAAACATCATCGCCCAAAAAGTGAACCATCCCCCCTTTAAAGTGAACCATCCCCCCTTTAAAGTGAACCATCCCCCCTTTAAAGGACGATTCCTGATTTTGAATGGTAGGCTAGTTCCTTTCTCCTATTTTTTTTTCTTTCTTTTTTTCTTTTTTTCCTTTAATTTTAGTTAGTTGAGCCTGGAGACATTAACTATTTAAGTTATTTTGACTAATTATTTCTTTAATACTTCCTTTCTTATTAGTTAATTAAGCATTGGCTGCCTTTTTCAGTTAATCCAGTTTTAATTGATCTTAAGGGAGCCCACCTTGTTTTTGTTTTATCTTTCTCCCCCTCTCTCTTTGGCTAGTATCCATTCGGCCCCATTCAGCCTACTGTTTTTAAGACTTTTACCCCCATCCAGATGTCAATATTTTCCTGGTGAGCGGTAGCGAGCCAGCATATATATTTTTTGTTTTGACAGAAAGCTAAACTTGTACATTTTTCGATAGAAAAATTTCTCCGGCGAAGCCGGATTTGTCCATACAATGCTGGCTCGCTATTTCTTGCCAGAAAGAAATCAACACCTGGATAGGAATGAACATTTAAAAACAGGATTCTGAATGGGGCCGAATGGATACTAGCCTGGGAAAGAGAGAAAAGTAGAGAAAGATAAAAACAAAACTGGTGACCCCCCCCCCCCCTTAACTAACACAGTAACCCCTTCATCTCGCTCAGTGTATATTATCGTTACACCACTATATATATATATATATATATATATATATATATATATATATATATATATATTATATATTATATACACTTATACAGTATATATACAGTATATACATTTATTTTGTTTATAACCATGCATTCAGAGACTAATCTACTACCTGCCTGGCTACCTGCAGATGACTTCACGCTCGGGGAGATCCACCTGGCGCTCTCGCTGACCAAGGGCCACCTGGAGGTCGTGGTCAACAGCGCTCGGGGACTTCCCTCGGCCGCATCGGGACAGGAACCAGGTAAGGCTCTAGCTCTTCCCAACCTTTCTGGCATCTAGCCAAAAACCTCTCCAATAATATTTCTTCCTCATCTTTCCCTCCCCTTTTCCACGCTGATGGCACAACCATCACTTCTTCCTCTGACAAAGCTGAACTCTTCGCTCAAGCTTTTGCTAGAAACTCCACCTTGGATGATTCCGGTGCTATTCCTCCCTCTCCACCCCCCTCTCTCCTACTTATGCCTAATATTCTAATATCTTCTAAAGATGTACTTTCTACCCTCTCTGGGCTTAATACTAAGAAGGCGTACGGTCCGGACGGCGTTCCTCCTGTTGTACTAAAACACTGTGCTTCCGTGCTGACTCCCTGCCTAGGCAAACTCTTTCGTCTCTGTCTCTCCTCTAACGTCTTCCCTTCTTGCTGAAAGTTTGCTCTCATTCAACCTGTCCCAAAGAAGGGTGACTGCTCTCAATCCTCCAACTATCATCCAATTGCTCTCATTTCTTGTACCTCTAAAGTCTTTGAAACTATTCTCGCTTCCAAATTTCTTAAGCATTTCTCTTCTCATAATCTGCTCTCAGATCGCCAGTATGGCTTCCTTAAGGGTCGCTCTACTGGTGATCTTCTTTCATATCTTGCTAACTCTTGGTCATCCAACTTTCGGAACTTCGGTGAGACTTTTTCTGACGCACTAAACATATCAAAAGCCTTCGATAGAGTCTGGCACAAATCTTTAATTTCCAAACTACCCTCCTTCGGTTTATATCCCTCCATCTGTGCCTTTGTCTCTAATTTCCTTTCCGACCGTTCCATAGCTGTGGTTGTGGACGGCCATTGCTCACTTCCTCATCCTATCAACTCCGGTGTTCCTCAGGGCTCTGTCCTATCTCCTATTCTCTTTCTAATTTTCATAAATGATCTTCTCAACTATACATCCAGTCCCATCCATTCATATGCAGACGACTCTACCTTACAGTACTCATTTAGTTTTCCAGAACGCCCCAGCCAGCAATACCTCAAAGACAAACCTAATGAAGCCATAGAACACTTAACTTCTGAACTAGCTGCTATTTCCAATTGGGCTAGAGAAAACCTTGTTGCATTTAATGATTCCAAGACTCAATTTATCCATCTTACTACCGTCAGGAACCTCCAGAGGACTTTCCCTTATTCTTCAACAATACAAAAATCAATTCTTCATCTTCTCTCAATATTCTCGGTGTCTCTTTTTCTTCTCCTCTCACTTGGAAGGACCATATTACCAGTCTTGCTAAGGCAGCCTCCCAGAAGCTGGGTGTGCTCAACCGCCTCAAGGGGTTCTTTACCCCTGCGCAGCTTCTTGCTCTGTACAGGGGCACAGTGCGTCCTTGTATTGAGTATTGTTCACATGTGTGGGGAGGTTCCTCTCACACCGCACTCCTAGACAAAGTAGAAAGGAAAGCCTTTCGTATCATTAACTCCCGTCCAATCACCAACTCTCTGTAATCTCTCTCTCTTCGCCGCAATGTTGCATCTCTCTCGCTATTCTATCGCTACTACAATAATCAGTGTTCCTCGGAGCTTTACCAGTGTATACCACCTCCTCTACGTAGGGTATGTAGTACCCGCCTTGCAACACAATCCCGCCCCTACTGTGTGCAACTCTCCAACCCAAGAGTGAAATGCTATTCTCAGACTTTCTTATATTCAACTGCTGAGCTCTGGAACTCTCTCCCAGAATCAGTCTTTCCCTTCCTGCTTAAAACTAGGTGTGTCCAGGCATTTTAGCTCGAACGTACCTTGATTTTGGCCCTGCCACTCTTTGAAATCTGGGGGAGGTACTCGCTGCAGGCAGTTATGCCTTTTGTCTCCCTCATTCACATAGGGAAAAAAAAAAAAAGGGATTCAAGGACCAGAGTGGAAATTCGTTATAGCTTGGGCTAATAATTCTAATTTCAATCTTTAGGAAGTATGTAGATTTATTATTTTAGAAATATATTATCATTTTCCCCAGACACCTACGTGAAGACTTATTTGAAGGACGGTGATCGGCGCACCCAGAAACGCAAGACCCGGGTCACCAAACACTCCCGGGCGCCTAAGTTCAACCAGACGCTGCGCTACGCCGCCTACGACATTGAGGGCCGCTCGCTCCTGGTCATGGTGTGGGAGCGACAGAGGGGCTTCGAGCACAACACAGGCATGGGGGTGGCCGAGATCAACCTGGGGAAGCTGGAGAAGGGACAGCGGCCCGTAAGTGGCTGGTACCGGCTCCTACCATCCTCCAGTGTCATGAGGGTGGACTCGGACTCCGGCGACAGTGTGCGTTAAAGTCGCTCGTACCGGCTCCTACCATCCTCCAGTGTCATGAGGGTGGACTCGGACTCCGGCGACAGTGTTCGTTGAAGTGGCTGGTACCGGCTCCTACCATCCTCCAGTGTCATGAGGGTGGACTCGGACTCCGGCGACAGTGTGCGTTAAAGTCGCTCGTACTGGGGCACTGGGTGAGGGCCTAGGTGGGAAGGATGGTACAGTCGTATGCCATAATAAGTGTACATCCATTTTAATCTATGTCGGAAGGATGGTATAGTCGTATCTTGTATGTCATAATAAGTGTACAATCGGGGGTATTAAGTTTTGTCATAGATTCCAATGGTTTTCGTTTAAAAAGTTTTATTGGTATCGTTATAGTTACTGGGAAAAGTGCTTATCCCTCAAAGTATTAGTCAGTGTCCGAAACTTTGTGAAATATCTGACAACACTTATTAACCTCGACCGTACATCCATTTTAATCGATGTCAATATTCGTAATATAATAATATAACCCGCCCACTGACTCCGAAAAGATTCACTGGGCTGGCAGAATCTATATCAAACCTACTGTAGATGATATGACCAATATACAATTTCGCAATCGCTTCAGAATTTGTCTTTTAAAGGTTCAAAGATTGAGACAGGTGTATGGGTATTATGGGTTATGGCTGTACATCAGCAGGTAATCTTACACAATAACGTGTCAGAAATATTCACTTGCCATCAGTAGGGATTCGAACCCCCGACTTTGAATCCTCACTGGTGGCTAGTGGATCACCAGGTAAGAAGCCACTAGCAGTATACACAAATGTTCTAAAAATTACTGAAAAGATGATTAATTAAAATATAAAACTTGCAAACTAAACAAACGAAAACTTGGACAAAGGCAAAATAAAGGCAAAATAACTTTTCAAAATCGTTATGTGGAAAAAAAGCTTACTAAAATAAAATTTATGAAATAAAAGAACACAATCCACCACATAGGGTGTACATAAACTTGGACAAAGACAATATAAAGGCAAAATAACTTATCAAAATCGTTATGTGGAAACAACGCTTACTAAAACAAAATTTATAAAATAAAAGAACACAATCCACCACATAGGGTGTACATTACTACATGAACAAGCTACTGTAATCTGTTTCTATACAAATGCTTAATTGATGATCTATGCTATGACTATTAACCAAATGATGCATTAACAGCATAGTACCAAAGCAAGGTATTGTAATTCGATAAAAGCTACGGTTCACATTAATGTTTGCTCGGTAAAGACTCGTGGAAAATGAAATTGGACTACAATGCTCAATTATGTGAAGGATAATCTGCTTGAACTTGTGTGAGTATCAGTGAAAAATTGTCTGTTCCTCCAAATAGTAAACTCCAGTGATAGAATACGGTTGGTCAAAATAAGGGAGTGTCACACGGGCCCATTTTCCATCAGATTTTACGGGCAATTATGGTCTGGAAGCTTAAGAAATTACACTTTTTCAGAATTCAGCCGCCTAACATGATCTACCTTCAGTCTAGTTACCGATACCAGTGCGAAAGAACCTCAAAAATTTGCGAGAACAAACTTGCTCATGGAAAATTGACGGAAAAAGCGCTCGTGTGACAGCGGCTTTAGCAGTGCAAATGTATCGTTCCGACTACAAGGATCAAGCTTGGCTGCGTGGAAGTGGGATCGGAAAGACATCAATTAATTACACAACGTGATCAATTTAGGTCAATCAATTGCCACCTTGCGAGTTTCGTTCTATAAGGAAGTTGGAATCGTAAACATCGATATTAAACAGAAATACAATAATAAAGTAGATGTCTAATGGATAAAAATTATGTTGATTTAATTTGTATGTATTTATAAATGTACTACAACCACATTTTAGCTGGTAATTCTGCCAAATAACAATGTAAAACAACTCCAACTTCCTTATAGCTTGACACTCGCAAGTGGTTAGATGTAAAAGTCATAGATAAGCTTGGCTACACAGGCTGGCATTTGAGTTTAATAAAGTTATGTGTCTCGAAAATCTAACTTAAAAACTGTATATTACTTACGAAACACCGAGACTGAGGAACACATTAAGGGGGTCACCGGCTTTTTTTTTTATCTGTCTCTCCTTTTTTCTCTTTCCCTGGCTTGTATCCATTCGGCCCCAATCAGCCAACTGTTTTAAGACGTTTATTCCCATCCAGGTGTCGATTTTTTCCTGGCGAGCGATAGCGAGCCAGCATTGTATGGAAAAATCCGGAGACATTTTACTATCAATAAATGTTCAAATTTAGCTTGCTCTCAAAACAAAAATATTACATATATGGTGGCTCGCTACCACTCGCCAGGAAAATATTGACACCTGGATGGGGGTAAACGTCTTAAAAGAGTAGGCTGAATGGGGCCGAATGGATACAAGCCAAAGAGAGAGGGAGAGAAAGATAAAAAAAGCGAGGTGGGCTCCCTTAACGTTTTGACCTGCTACGGTATAAAGGAGACTAAATTATGTGGTTGACGAAGAATCCACTTGCACCAAAGCTTATAAGAACACAGATATGTTTTAGTTAGTTCGCTAGACTTCCATCAAGCTTAACATTACAGCCCCTAGACCCCCTTTCAAGATAAATTTGTACATTTTTCGGTAGAAAAATGTCTCGGCCGAAGGCCGGTTCCTCTTAAATTACAGGCTCGCTATCGCTCGCCAGGAACAAATCGACACCTAAATGGCACGAAAAGTCTTAAAATTGACAAATGGGGCGAAAGTTCTTAAAATCGCCAAAATTAATAGGGCGAACGTCTTATAATATCAAAAGCAATGGGGCTAACCATGAGGGAGAAAGGGGTCAAGAAAAAAAATCCCTCGAGTGGAAATCTCCCCTTAACCCTTCGAGTAGTACCAGCGACGTGTGTTATATCATCATAATGCCAGCTGAGTGTAGAGGATGCTAGGCAGCTTGGGAAGGATCGGTGGGGTAGTTAAAAGGGGTTAGTCGAGATAGTGTGAAGGCTAAATTATGACTACTAGAGGTCCTTCCTAAGCTGAATAAGATGGTCTAACAGTTGCCAGAATGTGAAGAAAAGGACGTTACTGTAGGTAGCGCCAACCAACTTGACAGTAATGTGGAGCCCCTTAACTTTTTATAACTCGAAATGAATGAAAGCAATTGGGCTGACATTACTATCATTTGGGAAGAGTCCACCAGGAAATAGATGTAGAAATTTACAGCCAGTTTGCTCAAGGTCCTTTTGAGTTACGAAGAGAGGTCAGGGATCAAGATAATTGTCAAGTTGGTTGGCGCTACCTATAGTACTCAACGGGTTAAGGGGAGGTATTTAGTTTCTAACCTAGAACTCCATCAAGCTTAACATTACAGCCCCTAGACCCCCTTTCAAGATAAATTTGTACATTTTTCGGTAGAAAAATGTCCCGGCCAAAGGCCGCTTCCTCCTAAATTACAGGCTCGCTATCGCTCGCCAGAAAAAAATCGACAACTTAATGGCACAAAGTCTTAAAATTGACAGAAAAGGGGCAAACGTTCATAAAATAGCCAAACTAATGGGGCGAACGTCTTAAAATATCAAGAGCAATGGGGCTAACCATGAGGGAGAAAGGGGTCAAGAAAAATATCCCTCAAGTGGAAATCTCCCCTTAAGTTAGATCATTTGCACACACACACACACACACACACACACACACACACACACACACACACACACACACACACACTACATCTCTCTCTCTCTCTCTCTCTTTCAGCACGTAGTTATTGCTGTGAGTTATAATTTATCGTTTACAATTTTTCAGCTTAGGCCACCAGGGATTTTATGTTGAGGTTAACCCAGTGATGGTGAGGTTAACCCGATGACGGTGACGGCCTTGCAACTTTATTCTGGCTACTTTCAGACGATTATATTAAGTTTAAAAAGGGACTCCAACAATCAGGCTTCAAACTCACTTAAGGGGAGGTCACCGGCTTTGTTTTATCTTTCTTATAATAATTTTTCAATTTATTTTAACATCGTTCTTAACACCAATAAAACACACCCCAAATGAAAATAATTGTGGAAAAATGCAGATATTGTGACAATTTACACTTTATTAATGGGTCACTTGCGAGTTTTGGGCTATAAGGAAGTTGGAGCCGTGGACATTAACCCCTTCTGTACCGGTGACGTCTTTTTAATTGTATTATAGCTATATTTAGACGATTAGTTTAAGAAGGATCTGTGGTAGTAAAAAGGGTTAAGTGAGATAGCTCGAAGCTTGTTGATTGCTGGGGCCCCTTTTTAAACTGAATAAAATTGTCTAATAGTAGTCAGAATAAAGTTAAAAAGACGTCGCGGTACAGAAGGGGTTAATATTTTGCAGAATTACTAGCTGAAAATACGGTCGTAGTACATCTATAAATACGTCAAAAATACGGTCGTATTTTTTTTTTTTTTTTCTATATTCTACATCTATAAATACGTCAAAACAAATGTATTAAACTTTCTGTCCATCAGAAACCTTACATTATTATTGTATTTCTGTTTTATATCGATGTTTACGGCTCCAACTTCCTTATAGCATGAAACTCGTAAGTGGTGAATTGAATTAAGGGAGCCCACCTCGCTTTTTTTCTCTTTCTCTCCCTCTCTCTTTGGCTTTTATCCATTCGGCCCCATTCAGCCTACTGTTTTAAGACGTTTATCCCCATCCAGGTATCGATTTCTTCCTGGCGAGCGATAGCGAGACAGTTGGCTGAATGGGGCGAATGTATACAAGCCAGGGAAAGAGAGAAAAGTAGAGGAAGCTAATAAAAAAAACGGTGACCCCCCTTAAGTGGTCTGTTTGCCCCACGTTTTCTGTTCATAACGTTTTCTGTTCATAACGTTTTCTGTGTTCATAACGTTTTCTGTGTTCATAACGTTTTCTGTGTTCATAACGTTTTCTGTGTTCATAACGTTTTCTGTGTTCATAACGTTTTCTGTTTATAATGAATGTGTTCTGTAGGGAAACTCAAGCACAACATAAAACTGTAAATATATATCCTATAATCAAATATACATGTGTTGTTTCTCTCGGCTAATGACAGTATATATAATTAGGTCGGTATAAGTGATTGGACGTATAATTATGTGTGTGTAATTTAATGACGTGACTAAAAAAAAAACGGCTTTATATGTTATCGTGTAGCAGTATGTACAGGCGGTCACACAAAGCCGGTATCACACGAGCGCTTTTTCCACTCAACATTTATCCTCAACACTGGTCTGGCAGCTTTTTTCACTCAACATTTATCTTCAACACTGGTCTGGCAGCTTTTTCCACTCAACATTTATCTTCAACACTAGTCTGGCAGCTTTTTTCACTACAACATTTATCCTCAACACTGGTCTGGCAGCTTGTGAAGTTAAAATTCAATACATTTCGGTTACCCCAATCAGTCTAGTTTCTGATACCAATGCAAAATATTCCAAAAATGTTGACTATAAAAGCTCTAGTGTGATACCGGCTTAAGTTTCTGTTCACACCATGAATTTATGTATGGAAGAAAATGTAGTGTGATCGAGTTGCCAGAATAATTGGCTATAAAACCGATAATTGGTTATAATATGGTTTAAGGGGGGTCACTGTTTTTGTTTTTTTATCTTTCTCTCCTTTTCTCTCTTTCCCTGGCTTGTATCCATTCGGCCCCATCCAGCCAACTGTTTTAAGACGTTTATCCCCATCCAGGTGTTGATTTCTTCCTAGCGAGCCAGCATTGTATGGAGAAATCCGGCTTCGCCGGAGAAATTTTTCCATCGAAAAATGTACAAATTTAGCTTGCTTTCAAAACAAAAATATATATATGCTGGCTCGCTACCGCTCGCCAGGAAAATATTTACACCTTACACCTGGATGGGGGTAAACGTCTTAAAACAGTAGGCTGAATGGGGCCAAATGGATTCAAACCAAAGAGAGAGGGAGAGAAAGAAAAAAAAAAGCGAGGTGGGCTCCCTTAACTATTAGCATGAGAAAATACACTTCTATTTCAATCATAAAATCATGGAAAGGGTATACGAATTAATGTGGACGACTGTACAATTGGCCACTTGCGAGTTTCAGGCTATAAGGAAGTTGGAGCTGTAGACATCAATATTTAGCAGAAATAATGGGTTTTAATGGATGAAAATAATGTTAAAATTGATGTTATGTAATTCTACGTGTACTACAAACATAGAAGCCGGAGTCACACGAGCCCTTTTTCGAGCAATTTTTACGGGCAATTATGGTCTGAAAGCTTCAAAAATGACACTTTATCAAAATTCAGCCGCCTAACATAATCTACCTTCAGTCTAGTTACCGGTACCAGTGCCAAAATGTCCCGAAATAATACGAGAAAAAACTTGCTCATGGAAAATTGACGGAAAAAGCGCTCGTGTGACAGCGGCTTATATTTGCCGGTATAAGAATTGATCTCTATAGCTTGAACTTCCTTATAGCCACAAACTCGCAAGGGGTCAATTTTCACATAAGTAAGTCTTCCCATCATCTGCTCTCTTGGTACGAGTGATATTAGTGTTGTAAATATCGTACACACACACACACACACACACACACACACACATATAGATATTTAATGATGCTTGTTATATTGCAGAATCTAAAACCGAATTTATTGTAAACATGTTATGGATAATTTTGGCTAGATATGTAATTTCTACGATGGTTATTATTTGTGGGTGTTAAGGGGGGTCACCGTCTTTTCTCTCTTTCTCTGGCTTTATCCATTCGGCCCTATTCAGCCAACTGTTTTAAGACGTTTATCCCCATCCAGGTGTCGATTTCTTCCTGGCGAACGATAGTGAGCCAGCATTGTATGGAGAAATCCGGCTTCGCCGGAGAAATTTTTCTATCGAAAAATTTACAAATTTAGCTTGCTGTCAAAAACAAAAATATATATACTGTATGCTGGCGAGCGGTAAATCTTGACACCTGGATGGGGGTAAACGTCTTAAAATAGTAAGCTGAATGGGACCGAATGGATACAAGCCAAAAAAAGAGAGGGAGAGAAAGAGAAAAAAAAAGCAAGGTGGGCTCCCTTAAATCAAACTGAAAAGCTGCAGTGTACGTTTGTCGACCCACTGACTCGGAAAACTAAAGGTCGAGATGGTTGTCTGTCTTAAGCCGGTATCACACGAGTGCTTTTTCCCTCAACATTTATCCTCAACACCGGTCTGGCAGCTTGTGAGATCAACGTTTGTAATAGATCTGTTACCTAAATGCATCTACCATCAGTCTAGTTTCCGATACTGGCGCAAAATACTCCAGAAAATGTTTGATTATCGAATGTTGACTATAAAAGCTCTCGTGTGATACCGGGTCGTTCGTGTTAGTGTGTTATCAGATATTAGTATTAATGACAATCACAATTCTTCGTGTATAACAGTTGTATAAGATATAATATAGCGTATGTCAGCCTCTTTTGCTTAGTTAGACATGTAATAGGGTCAATAATTGATGTATAATAGGCTGGGAGGCTTAATGAAGATGCAGTGGTATGGGAGGTCACTGGGTTTTTTGTTTATCTTTCTCTCCTTTTCTCTCTTTCTCTGGCTTGTATCCATTCGGCTCCATTAGTTTTAACCCCATCCAGGTGTCAATTTCTTTCTGGCGAGCGATAGCGAGCCAGCATAGTATGGAGAAATCCGGCTTCGCCGGAAACATTTTTCTATCGAAAAATGTACAAATTTAACTCGCTGTCAAAACAAAAATATATATATGCTGGCTCGCTACCGCAAAAATATTGACACCTGGATGGGGTAAACGTCTTAAAACAGAAGGCTGAATGGGGCCGAATGGATACAAGCCAGAGCAAGGGAGAGAAGGATAAAAAGAAGCGAGGTGACCCCCCTGTAGTGTAAGTGCCATGTACATTTGGGTCCTTCTAATTAATTAATAGCGATTTTGATTCAGTTCCTTTGCATTTATCTTGTGTCGTCCCTGTTTTATGTTTGTTTATTTTGCAAGTTTTACATTATAAGATTTACTATGGGTTTCAGAGGCCATGTGGCATCGTTTTTCGGGAATAACTTATTAAGGGGAGATTTCCACTTGAGGGCGTCCTTTCTCCCTCATGTTTAGCCCCATTGCTTTTCTAATTTTAAGACGTTCGCCCCATTATGTTGACGATTTTAAGAAATTTCAACCCATTTCTGTCAATTTTAAGACCTTTCGTACCATTTAGGTGTCGATTTTATCCTGGCGAGCGATAGCGAGCCTGTAATTTAAGAGGAATCGGCTTTCAGCCGGGACATTTTTCTACCGAAAAATTTACAAATTTATCTTGAAAGGGGCTCAAGGGGGTGTAATCTTAAGCTTGATGGATATCCAGAGACCAAACTAAAAACCTCCCATTAATAAAGTGTTCAGTCAATGTTTACCTAACCACAACTTGTGTTATATATATATTAAGGGGAGGCAGACCGTTTTTCTGGACCCCCTTCTCCCTAATGTTTAGCCCCACTAGTTCTTTGAGATTATAAGACGTTCGGCCCATTAGTTTGGCGATTTTAACAACTTTCGCCCCATTTCGTTCTCAATTTTAAGACCTTTCGTGCCATTTAGGTGTCGATTTTTTCCTGGCGAGCGGTAGCGAGCCTGCAATTTTAAGAGGAATCGGCCTTCGGCCGGGACATTTTTCTACCGAAAAAATTACAAATTTACCTTGAAGGGGGGTCTAGGGGGTGTTTTTCTAAGCTTGATGGAGGTCTAGGGAGGAAACTAAAAAAATATATGAATACATTAATTAATAGACCAAACAAACGGTCTTCCTCCCCTTAAGTGAGAATAACGAATATCAGTTATGCATTTCGTGCGTCATTACTGATTTTCACACAGCCTTGCTACTTTGTAAACGATCATTTATTTTCAAAATAAGCTAACCATAATTTGTTGAATATCATGCATTTATGTTGTCTTGTCCTAATTTTGGTTTGTTTATTTTGCTAATTTAATTACATTTTAATTACATGCCTTTCCGTGCAATCCGTCATTTATTAAATAACTTTTAAGATAAAGTAACAGCGTTATTGATAAACTAAGACAGTGTCTACAGTAGATCTGGACTGGACACGAAAATGGAACTTTGCAGTACGGGACCTCGGGAAACGAATCCCCAAGTTCGAACCTCGGAAATAGTGATATTTTCGCGGTTTCAAGGTTCGAACTTGGGGGTTCGTTTTCCAATGTTGGGTCCCTTACTGCAAAGTTCCATATTCGTGTCCAGTCCAGGCTAAGATTATTGTCCAAATCATGGCTTGTTGGTTTCTGATTTGTTTGTCCCTTTGATATTTTATTGGCCTGTAGATATTGTATTTGTTATTGGCTTGTAGATATTGTATTTGTTATTTAGATATGCTAACTAGTATTTACTATTGCATTGCTTGTACGGTTCCTGATATTTAAATTCTTTTCTTGATGAGCTAACCATTAATTTGTATTTCACAGCTCCTGATTCTTTCATACCATTGATACTTAGTTTGTTTTATTGATAAGCCAACGATTATGGCTTTTATCTATCTATCTATCTACTCAGGCTCAATCCCCACGTTTCCTTTTTTGTTTTTGTTTTTTGTAATGGCTTTCATCCTTCTGATTCCTTCATATCATGGATAAGCCAACGATTAACTTATATGTTATGGCTTTTATCTATCCATCTATCTATCTACAGTATGTACTCAGGCTCAATCCCCATTTTTTTTTTTTTTTTTTTTTTTTTTTTTAATGGCTTTTATATTTCTGATTCTTTCATGTCATTGGTATTCCACTCGCCTAATAACGTGTATAGTCCCGAACTTCTCCACAAGAGCAACTCGGTGTTCATCTCCTCCCAGCCACCCACCATCTTAAGCCGGTATCACACGAGCGCTTTTTCCCTCAACATTTATCCTCAACACTGGTCTGGCAGCTAATGAGGTTAACATTTATACTATTTCGGTCACCTAAGCTCATCTACCATCGGTCTAGTTTCCGATACCTGTGTAAAATAATCCAGAAATGTTGCCAGAAAACTGTTGATCATCGAATGTTGACTATAAAAGCTCTCGTGTGATACCGGCTTTAGCTAGACGACCTATAATCTATTCGCTGTAAGTAGGCGAGAAATCATTACCTCTTATTCTCTGTAACTCAAAAACGGCTGGAGCAAATGGGCTGTAAATTCCTACACCTATTCCCTGACTGACCCTTCCTACAATCTATTCGCTATAAGTAGGCGAGAAATCATTACCTCTTATTCTCTGTAACTCAAAAAGGGGTGAAGCAAATGGGCTGTAAGTTTCCACACTTATTCCTTGACTGACCCTTCCCAAAACGGTAGAAATATTCGCACGATTACTCTAGTCGTTGTTTGAGTTACAGAGGTTAGAAGTCATGATTGTTCGCCTACTGACAGTGAACAGACTGTAGACCACCTATAGGTACATATGGAGTGTCTACGTCTACGTCATAGTGTTTGTAACAATCATTAAGGGAGCCTACCTCTTTTGTTTTACTCTTTCTCTACCTCTCTCTCTCTCTCTTTGGCTAGTATCCATTCGGCCCCATTCAGCCTACTGTTTTAAGACGTTTAGCCCCATCCAGGTGTCAATATTTTCCTGGCGAGCGGTAGCGAGCCAGCATATATATATTTTTGTTTTGACGGCAAGCTAAATTTGTACATTCTTCGATAGAAAAATTTCTCCGGCGAAGCCGGATTTCTCCATACAATGCCGGCTTGCTATTGCTCGCCAGGAAGAAATAGACACCTGGATGGGGATAAGTCTTAACAGTTGGTTGAATGGGGCCGAATGGATACAAGCCAGGGAAAGAGAGAAAAGGAGATAAAGATAAAACAAAAAGCCGGTGACCCCCCTTAAGGCGGTGTCACACGAGCGTAGGTTCCAGCAATTTTTTCGGGCAATTACAGTTTGTCAGCTTCAATATTATAGCTGTCTCAGAGTTCAGCCACTTTATATAATCTGCCTTCTGTTTATATATAGCCAGAAAATTATATATGTGTAAATTTATACGGTCCCAGCCACATTTCAGTAAGTCGGGTTCGTATTTACCGATTCAAAGTAAATAATTATAATGTAAAACTTGCAAAATAAACAAACCAAAACTTTGACGAACACGGTAAAAAAAAAATCGCTCTATGGAAACAACGCTTAAGCAAAATAATAATTCTTTATAAATTAAAATGTTAAAACTTGCAAACCAAAACTGGGACAAAGACAATATAAAGTCAAAACAACTAATCAAAATCACTATGTGGAAACCAACACAATCGAGAGGAAACTTGCCCTCCTAAAATTACTGGACAAGACGCTCGTGTGACAGCGGCTTCGTGGTACTTACTAGTCTCATAGAATCATTTACGAGTTACGTCTCTTCTGCATGTCACCCGCCTCCTGGAGTAGATATGATCATGTTGCACTGGCGGCCGATCGTTAAGGGGGAATGGTTCAATTTTTGGCCGATTTGTGCATGTATTCGTTATTTATCATTATTTTTGCATGTATTCATTATTTTTCTAGTTTCTTCCCTAGACCTCCATCAAATTAAAAAAAAACTTCCATTAGATTCCCCTTCTAGATTAATTTGTACATTTTTCGGTAGAAAAATGTCGCGGCCGAAGGCCGCTTCTTCCAACATTACTGGCTCACTATCGTTCGTCAGGGAAAAAATCGACACCTAAATAGCACGAAAGGTCTACTGCAAATATGGACGAAGAAATGGGAAGAAAGGTCTTAAAATCGACTAACTAATGGGGCGAACATCTTAACATCTGAAAACTAATGGGGCTAAGCATGAGGGGGAAAGTGGTCCAGAAAATCGGCCCATCCCCCCTTAAGAAACCCAGTAGAAGGGGTCTGCCTCGTGTGGGCCAATAGGCTTTCTGCAGATTTCCATTTTTTCTTCGATTGTAAATGGTCTCTCGTTTGCCAGTTTCGCAGTTTCGGACGCGCATTTTGGCGCAGCTGCATCATACACTAAGGGAGCCCACCTCGCCTTTTTTTTTCTCTCTCTCTCCCTCTCTGTTTGGCTTGTATCCATTCAGCCCCATTCAACATTGTAAATCTGCGAACCCCAGGCAATCCTCCGTGCTTCAAAATAATGAAAAGTTAACAAAACATATATATGTTTATTTAAGGGGAGATTTCCACTTGAGGGATTTTTTCTTTACCCCTTTCTCCCTCATGTTTAGCCCCATTGCTTTTGAGATTTTAAGACGTTCGCCCCATTAGTTTAGCGATTTTAACAACTTTCACCCAATTGATGTCACTTTTAAGACTATTTGTGCCATTTAGGTGTCAATTTTTTCCTGGCGAGCGATAGCGAACCTGTAATTTAAGAGGAACCGGCCTTCAGCCGGGACATTTTTCTACCGAAAAATGTACAAATTTATCTTGAAGGGGGGTCAAGGGGGTGTTAATTTTAAGCTTGATGGAAGTCTAGGAAACACACTAAAAACCTCCCCTTAAGCTGGCATAGCATATTATTTTGTCTTTGTTCTGATAAAACTATGCAAAATAACACGAAGACCTTTTACATTTTAAGGCAACTTTTAAATGAATGAAACATGTATGTCGAATATGTGAAAAACAAATATTAAGGGGAGGCAGACCGTTTTTCTGGACCCCCTTCTCCCTAATGTTTAGCCCCACTAGTATTTAGATTATAAGACGTTCGGCCCATTAGTTTGGCGATATTAACACCTTTCGCCCCATTTCGTTGTCAATTTTAAGACCTTTCAAGCCATTTAGGTGACGATTTTTTCCTGGCGAGCGATAGCAAGCCTGCAGTTTTAAGAGGAATCGGCCTTCGGCCGGGACATTTTTCTACCATAAAATGTACAAATTTTTCTTGAAGGGGGGTTTAGGGGGGGGGGGGTTCTAAGCTTCATATAGGTCTAGGGAGGAAACTAAAAAAAAAAAAAATTCATTAATTGAGTTTAGGAGTAAAGTCGGTTGGTGGAGGGAACATTATAAAATATATGAATAAAGGAATTAATAGACCAAACAAACGGCCAGCCTCCCCTTAAGTGACAAGCCTGGGGTCTGGCCATCAGTGCAACATCCATCTCTCTCTCTCTCTCTCGGCGGGGGCGGGCGGAATATTTATACGCACAAAGCAAAATATACCCGTTGTCTCTCTTAATACAATTGCTGAGGTTGTGAGCGGCCTAAAAGCTCAGACCGTGTACAGTCACGGCCAAAAGTCACGTTCAGCCTATAATCTTTTCAATAGAAGTGGACGAAAATTGTTCCTCCCTCTGCAGCCAAAGTGTATATATATATATATATATATATATATATATATATATATATATATATACTGTATATGTAAGTGGAAAGATGAGAATGAACATCTCTTCCTCTCAGCTTCATAGACGATCAAAATGCATAGCGATCCTCATTCCATTGGCGTGATTTCCTACGTATAGTCTATTCGCTGTAAGTGGGCGATAAATCATGACCTCTATCCTCTGTAACTACGAAACCACCGGAGTAATCCAGCTAATATTTCTACCATTTAAGGGAGGTGACCTGTTTTTGTTCTGTCCTTTTCTATCTTTCTCTGGCTTGTATCTATTTGGCCCCATTCAGCCTACTGTTGTAAGACGTTTATCCCCATCCAGGTGTCAATTTTTTACTGGTGAGCGGTAGCGAGCCAGCATATTTTTTATTTTTGTTTGACAGCAGGCTAAATTTGTACATTTTTCGATAGAAAAATTTCTCCGGCGAAGCCGGATTTCTTCATATAATGCTGGCTCGCTATCGCTCGCCAGGAAGAAATCGACACCTAGATATGGCGATAAACGTCTCAAAATAGTTGGCTGAATGGGGCCGAATGGATACAAGCCAGAGAAAGAGAGAAAAGGACAGAAATAACAAAAAGCAGGTCACCCCCCTTAAGGAAGAGTCCGTCAAGGAATAGATGTGGAAATGTACAGCCAATTCGTTCTAGTCCTTCTTGAGTTACAGAGGATACAGTTCATGATTTTAATACCGCGTTACAAAGCTGCTAAGTATTCGATTCGGGAACATCTGAGAATCTCTTTGCCTACTTCTATTGATGAGACTATAGGGGGAGCCGACAGTGAAGACAAGTGATGAGACTCTCCCCGCGAGACTCTCCCCGCGAGACTCTCCCCGCATAACTGATATATTCAAGTACATTGGAGTTGGTATTTGATATTAATGTTAAAGAACGGGGTATGACTTTATATATATATATATGTTAGTATTAGTGATTCTCTAAGTGTATATCTCCCTCTCTCTCTCTCTCTCTCTCTCCACTCCCAACTATCAACAAACAATGGTGTATAGATCCAGTGAGACTACTCAATAATCCAAACCTTATCTATTTTTCATCATGTGCCGATATTATTGTCCCTAGTGTACACATTATTATATTAAGGCTATTCCTCCCCCCCCCCCCCCTCCGAGTAACCCCACCTACTCTTTTTTTTTTTTTTTTTCATGTGCCGATATAGTCCTGGTAATACACATTTAATGTATTATTAAGGGGGTGTCACCGGCTTTTTTTCTCTTTCTCTCCTTTTCTCTCTTTCCCTGGCTTGTATCCATTCGGCCCCATTCAGCCAACTGTTTTAAGACCTTTCACCCCATCCAGGTGTCGATTTCTTCCTGGCGAGCGATTTCAAGCCAGCATTATATGGAGAAATCCGGCTTCGCCGGAGACATTTTTCTATCGAAGAATGTACAAGTTTAGCTTGCTGTCAAAACAAAAATATTGACACCTGGATAAGAGTAAACGTCTTAAAACAGTAGGCTGAATGGGGCCGAATGGATACAAGCCAAAGAGAGAGGGAGAGAACGAGAAGAAAAAAAGCGAGGTGACCCCCCTTAAGGCTATTCCCCCCCCCACCCCACCCACCCACCCCCGGAGTTCTGTGTTCCGGTACAGTCACGAACCAGGATAAGGACACTTCCATTTGAATCAGACCACGAACGCTCCATCCCCCCTTAAAATAAAATGGCTCCCTCCCCACCCACCCATCCCTCCGGCCAACCCCGGCACTCTGTCTATGCACTCACTTCCAGTCATCGCAAACACGGTCCAAAGCTCCTATTCTATATTAACGTTAAGGGAAGAAGGGCCGCTTTTTTGGGGTCTATTAATTAATGTATTCCTTTATTGTTTAGTTTACTCGCTAGACCCCCTAGAACCCCCTTGAAGATAAATTTGTACATTTTTCGGTAGAAATATGTACCGGCCGAAGGACGGTTAGGGCCCGTTCACACCAACGCCGGAACCAGACATATTGCGGCGCAATTTTAAAATGATTCATGAACCTGGTGAAGCGTTCACACTGGTGGTCCGAATCATATCAGAACCTTGCGGCGCATATAGTATGTCGTCGGACTTTTTACATCAGAATATGTCTGGTTCCGGCGTTGGTGTGAACGGGCCCTTACTCTTAAAATTACAGGCTCGCTATCGCTCGCCAGGAAAAAGTTGACACCTAAATGGCACAAAAGGTCTTACAATTTACAGGGAAATGGGGCGAAAGGTGTTATAATCGCCTAACGTCTGAAAATCTCAAAACTAAGGGGGCTAATCACGAGGGAGAAAGCGGACCAGAAAAAGGACCCATATCCCCTTAACCCAAGCATTGGACATAATTCTGTAGGCAAGTTATGGCTAAATTACTGTACTTTTTGGCGACTGTATGTATGTTACGTGTTTTGTACAATCGGGGGTATTAAGTGTTGTCATAGATTCCAGTGGTTTTCGCTCAAAAAGTGTTATTGGTATCTTCGTAGTTACTGGGAAAAGTGCTTATCCCTCAGAGTAATAGTCAGTGTCCGAAACTTTGTGAAATATATGACAACACTTATTAACCTCAACTATACAATCACACTAATAAGTGATGTCTCGGCACCAAGTATGTTTTGATCAATATAATTGGTATCGGCAATATCTAAGCTGCATTTCTTCATATCGAGTGAAATATATACAAACATGTTCCTACGCCTACCCACTACCCTATTCAACATCTGACAGCACAGAACAAGCCAAACGTGATGACAGCTAGGACATGACTTATTAGCGCGACAGTACTGCACCCACCCTATTCAATATCTGACAGACATTAATACAGCACAGAGCAAGCCAAACGTAATGACAGCTGGGACATGACTTATTAGCGCGACCGTATCGCAGAGGTGGTTTAAGGGGGGATGGTTCACTTTTTGGGCGATTTTTGCATGTATTCATTATTTTTCTAGTTTCCTCCCTAGACCTCCATCAATTTAAAAAAAAAAAACATCTATTTGATCCCCCTTCTAGATTAATTTGTACATTTTTCGGTAGAAAAATGTTCCGGCCGAAGGCCGGTTCTTCCAACATTACAGGCTCACTATCGTTCGCCAGGGAAAAAATCGACACCTAAATAGCACGAAAGGTCTAAATATTGACAAAGAAATGGGGCGAAAGGTCTTAAAATCGACTAACTAATGGGGCAAACATCTTAACATCTGAAAACTAATGGGGCTAAACATGAGGGAGAAAGTTGTCCAGAAAACCGGCCCATCCCCCCCTTAAGGGCGAGTCTATACGTATGAACGAATAACACATGTTTCTCAGGCGTACTGCACTCTGTTCACGATAACTAGAACAATAATCCTGTTCAGTAAAGGTAGGCTAAAATTCCTGCTTTTATGTGTACACGCCTAAAACTGGTATCACACGAGCGTCATTTCCCTCAACATTTATCCTCAACACTGGTCTGGCAGCTTATGAGGTCAACATTTATAATATTTCGGTCACCTAAATTCATCTACCGTCAGTCTAGTTTCCGATACCGTTGCAAAATATTCCAGAAATGTTGCCAGAAAAATGTTGATCATAGAATGTAGAATATAAAAGCTCTCGTGTGATACCGGTTTTTGTATAATTTTGTATTTATTTTATTCCTGTGACGAAAAATGTTCAAGATGTATTTTGCTGATCAATGATTATATATTTATCAGCAATATTTCTGTCCATATTTCCACAATGCACATTTTTTGTTATGCTCTTGGTCGGACGCCAAATGTTCTACGCTACAATAGTCGATGTATTTCTTCTATCTAACTATCTATATATTTACTCAGGCCCAATCCCTTTTTTTTTTTTTTTTTTTTTTTTTTTTTTTCTCTGTTATGTTCTATGTTGTCCGTATTCTTGTTCTGTCTTGAGTCCCCCCCCCCCCCAAAAAAAAAACCTTTAATTAATTGAGTTTAGAAGTAGCGTTGGTTGGTAAACAAATATGAAATAGTCAGATCAGTCGTATGTACTTGGGTGCAGACTATTAAGGTAAAATTAGTGCGATACTCCTCGTAGGTGTTGTCCCCCCCCCCCCCCCCAATACACTACATACCCACCTACCCCCATCTGTAATTCGTGCTCTCCTACCTTCCCCTCAACCATTAACCCCCCCCCCCCCCCCCCACACACACACACACACACACACTACACACCCCTAATACGTACCCACCTACCCCCCCTCCCTACCATCCCTTGCCCCCTCCCCATACACTACATACCCATCTACCCATCTCTAATTCGTGCCCTCCTAACCCCCCATCGTATCCCCTGCCCCCCCCCCCCCCCCCCACCCACCTACCCATCTCTAATTCGTGCCCTCCTAACCCCCATCCTATCCCCCTCCCCCCCCCCACATACCCCCTAATTCGTGCCCTCCTAACCCCCCATCGTATCCCTGCCCCCCCCCACCCACCCACCTACTACCCTTCTCTAATTCGTGCCCTCCTAACTCCCCCTCCTTCCTCAGCCCCCCCCCCCCTACACCACCCACCTACCCCCTAATTCGTACCCCCCTCCTTCCCCCACCCACCTACCCATCTCTAATTCGCACCCTCCTATCGCAAGGTCGTTAATGTTGGTTAGGTAATTAGGGGTGTGAAGGACCAGTAGAAAGGGTTGAGAGTCCCTATATAGAGTATTTATTAACCCCTTCAGAATTATGACGGGTTATAGCAGTTTATGTTCAGCTGGGGGCTAGAAATCCTCCTCCCCTTGTATAATTCTCCTACTCGACGAGAGAGAGCAAAAGTGGTCCCGGACCCTGAGAATAGGAACTTTAAATGTTGTTTCTGTTCGATCTCTGTCTCGAGTCGGCCACCCACAGCAATGGGGTATGTGCCTGAGTATATACATACATACATACATGTTGAGCTCCCATTGTACGATTTTCTACAGCTTGGGAAGGATGTGTGGGACTGAAAAGGGTATACAGGACTATCTCGGTTTACCTTCCGACTTCCATATACACCCTTCCAAAGCTGAATGAAGTCGTCTGATAATAGCCAGAATACACCAAAGAAATGCGTCATCGTGTCTTGAAGGGGTTAATATGCATGGACTCTACAACACAAACCCCGCAACATTCTGGGGGAGGTTGTTAATGAAGGAGTGTGTGTGTATTTGTGAATACAAGTATGTGTGTGTGTGTGTGTGTGAGTTTTGAGAAAATCATATAGTTACCTTTATACACAATGACTTACTATTACATTTTTTTTGTTTTTATTATTATCATTATTATATATATTTTGTTTTCCTTTGCTCCCTAGACCTTTATATAAAAACACACACACACACACACACACACACACACACACACACACACACACACACACACACACACACACCTAACACCCCCTGTCGAGATAAAACAAATTGGATAGACATATTTCCCGACCGTTTTGTGATTGGCAAGTCAAACTGTGCGTTAATTGGCCTACCATACGTCTCCAAGCTTTCTATTCCAGGACATGAAGCGCGAGTTAGGGGAGGCAGTTGGTTTTTCGAGTCCTCCTCCCTCATGTTTAGCTCTATTAGGTATGAGATTTCAAGACATTCTCCCCATTAGTTTGGCGATATTCAGACCTTTTGCCCCATTTCTTTGCCAATATGAAGACCTTTCGTGCCATTTAGTTGTCGATTTTTCCCTGGCGAGCGATAGCGAGCCTGTAATTATAAAAGTAACCGGCCTTCGGCCGGGACATTATTCTACCGAAAAATTTACAAATTTATATCGAAGGGGGGTCTTGTGGGTGTTCTTTTATGTTTGATAGAGGTTTAGAGAGCAAACTAAACCCCTTCCTTAAACCATTGAGCCGAACCAGTAAATTATGTTGCACAATACCGTCTGAGCTCCCTTAATGGGCTTACCAGTCTCCAATCTTTCTAATCAAGGACATGAAGCACGAGTTAGGGCGCCTTATATCTAATCTTGTAAATCTAGGCCCCGAGCCCCGGGCCCAGATATTGCGAGAGTATTCTAGCTCTACGGATCTTTAGCTTGTGGTTCATGGCTTTATTAGAAACACTGGAAGCTTCAGTGCCTAGATTGTGATTCAGATTCAGATTATTTTATTTAGCCTGTGGATTACAATAGATTTATGTTACAAGAGAAGATAATATTATCTGGCTGAGTCTTATGAGAGTAACTACACAAAACAAATCAAAAGTAAAACAAAATTGACAATAATAATAATAATAATTGTAACAATAATAATAACACTAATAATAATTATAACAGTAATATTAGTAATAATTATGATAATCATAAATAGCACTAACGATCTTAAAATTGAATAAGAAAGGGGGCGAAAGGTCTTAAAATAGCCACACTACTGGGACGAATGTCATAAAATGTCAACATTAATGGGGAATGAGAAGAGAGTACAGAAGAGGAAAAAACCTTAAAACACGCTTTCTGTAGCTTCAATTTAAATTATGGAAAGGCTTTGTGTATATTATATTCGATTCAATTCTATATACTCAGGCCCAATCCACACTTTTCCTAAACAAAAACAAAATTGACTTTTTTTTTATTTATTTTTTTATTTTATTTTTTATTTTTTTTGCCTTTTTTTATTTATTTTTTTGGCCTTTTTACCTTTTATGTGTTTTTTTTTTCTTGTGTTTGTGTATATAGGTAGATATGATAATGTATGGAAGCGGCCACCGTATCTCACTGGTAGGTAGTAGGGGTTGTTGGAGTGTAGCGTATAATGTGTGTCTGTTGAGTCGTCTGTATGTCCACCCAGACGAGCCTTGAGCACCACCGGATGTCTGTTTATAGGTTACAACAACTCTTTAAGGGGGGATGGTGGTGTTTTTTGGTCCATTTATATATTTATTTATCTATTTTCTAGTTTCCTCGCTAGATCTCCATCAAGCTTTAAATAAAAATACAATCCTTAGAACCCCCCTTCGAGGTAAATATGTACATTTTTCGGTAGAAATATTGTCCGGCCTATCCTAAAATATACAGGCTCGCTATCGCTCGCCAGGATAAAATCGACACTTAAATGGCACGAAAGGTCCTAACATTGACAAGGAAGTGGGGTAAAAGGTCTTTAAATCACCAAACTAATGGAAAGAGACGTATCAAATCTCAAAACTAATGGGGTTAAACATGAGGGAGAAGGGAGTCCAGAAAAAGCAATCTTCCCCCCCTTAAGGCCAGGGAGGTGTGGTGGTCAGCTCGTTCGCCTGTTGATCAAAGTGTCCAGGGTTCGAATCTGGGATGGGTTGTGTGAGAGAATGTATGGGTCTAGACATTTATTTCAACTTTCAATCCTCTCTGCTCGTTCGTCGCAGTGACAGACCTAGTTACCTAATCAACTAATCAACTAACCAACTAAATAACTAACTAACTAACTAACTAACTAACTAACTAACTAACTAACTAACTAACCAACTAATCAACTGATCAACTAACAGGATTATGACGCCTTTCAACAGGATATTGTATGGAGAAATCTGGCTTTGCCAGAGACATTTTTCTATCGAAAAATTTACAAATTTAGCTTACTGTAAAACAAAAATATATATATGCTGGCTCGCTACGCTCCCCAGGAAAATATTGACACTTGGATGGGGTAAACGTCTTAAAACAGTAGGCTGAATGGGGCCGAATGGATAAAAGCTAGAGAGAGAGGGAGAGAAAGAGAAAAAAGGCGAGGTGGACTCCCTTAACGACCATTCCCTGTAGTACACCTTGCTCTCTGTGGCGCTCCTTCCTAACCCCTCCTCTTGTTGCTTGCTTTCCTCCACAGTCCGTCGTAAGTCTCACCAACACCACCAGGTCTTATGTTGTTGCTTGCTTTCCTCCACAGTCCGGCGCCGCTATAGCCCGCTGGTGTATCACCGGCAGTAGTAAAGAACCCACTGAAGAAGAAGAATAAAAACAGCCTTTATGTGCAGCTTTAGGTTAGGCTACTGGGGTCTTCAGACATATATAATTTGATCTTAAGGGGGGTCAACGGCTTTGTTTATCTTTCTCTCTTTCCCTGGCTTGTATCCATTCGGCCCCATTCAACCAACTGTTTTAAGACGTTTATCCCCATCCAGGTTTTTATTTCTTATTGGCGAGCGATAGCGAGCCAGCATTGTATGAATAAATCTGGCTTCGCCGGAGACATTTTTCTATCGAAAAATGTACAAATTTAGCTTGCTGTCAAAACAAAAATATATATATGCTGGCTCGCTACCACTCGCCAGGAAAATATTGACACCTGAATGGGGGTAAACATCTTAAACAGTAGGCTGAATGGGGCCGAATGGATACAAGCCAAAGAGAGCGGGAGAGAAAGATAAAAAAAAAAGCGAGTTGGCTTCTTTAATGTGTGTGAATTTGTGTTTTGTTTTTGTGTGTTCATTGTTTTCTGTTGTGTTGTGTTGTCCCTATTCGGGCTCTGTCTCAAGTCGGCCACCCCCAGAAAAAAAAGGAAAAATAGGGAATGGGCCAGAGTACATACATACAGTAATTCTCAAACGCGATTTTTAACCTGAGAGTTGAGCCCTATTGGTAGTTCAAACCCTCAGGCCGCCTAGCGAGGATATTGTGGTTCATTCCTGCCTAAAATCGTCATTTTACCTTAAATATCGTTGTTACTTATTCATATGCGTCTTTTTACGTTTAATATGAAGATATTAACATGTAACAGTAATAAAACAAGTGGGAATAGTATTTGGGGGCTGAAAAAGACGAATTATTGCCGACCGTCCAGTCATGAGATGAGAGACGAAAGAGACGTATATCCTCTCTCTTCGAGGCCTGAAGGCAGACTGAAGTCTCTCTCTCGCTTTCTTTCTCTTCCCACACACACTACAGTATATGCACAGTAGATGACCTTGGAACCGGGTTGAAGATATTGTTGCGATAAATAAACCGATAAACAAAGGAATAAGAGGAAAAATAGGTGATAATTGAAGGGGGGGAAGGAGGGGGTTTTGACACATGTGGAGGAGTGATAGAAGATATGGAGAGGAATTATCTCACTTAATCACATATTCCTTTGTTATGAGTGCTACTAGGGTCTTTTAACCCTGGTCTAGCGGGTGTGTTTTGGGCTCATTTCAGCATATTCAGGCCCTCCTGCATGAAAAAATATATATTTAGCAAAAAACTAGGCACTAAAAGCTTCAAAATGAGACCAGAACGAGCTACATAGCACTCGTGGTTCTCTTGCAGTGGTGCCACGAACATGGAAGTTTAGCATATATCGGTATATTTTTCCCAGCTATGCTCACTACTGGCTACACTGCCGGCCTCTTGAAAACACAGGTAACATGAGTTAATGGGCTGGCTCTTCCGGCCATTTGCACTCTATTTTAACCCTTTAAAAGCCTTAATAATGCTCCTAACTTGCTGCAAATTGGTGCACGACTTAAGTCGAGCACCGCTCTTTAAGGGTTAAAGACTTTTTTTTTTTTTTTTTAGGCCTTTGATCTTAAGAGTCCCGTCGCCTTCACCACCAAAACCTCTTAAGAGTCTCCTTGCCGTTCCCGGGTTAACCCCTTTCACCACCATTACGTGATATTCCTCATATTCTGGTTACCATTAGGCTATTTCCTTCAGTTTATAATCGACCTACGCGACTCAAATGGGTAGATACGATTCTTCTCGTACTGATACCAATACAGTATATCTGAAAAAAAGGTAAATTAGGGATACAGTACCTTTTTTTTTTTTTTTTTTTTTTTTTTTTTTTTTTTTTTTAATGGAGGGAGATAGGGTTTATATTTTGGTCTGGTTATTTTTATTGTTTTATTTTATTTTTGTCTATGTGAGTGAGGGAGGCAAAAGGCATATATATATATATATATACTATTTGTTTAGCTTTCACCTCCATCAACCTTAAAAAAGGCCCCCTAGACCCCCTTTCAAGATAGATGTGTACATTTTTCGGTAGAAAAATGGTCCGGCCGAAGGCTGGTTCCTCATAAACTACAGGCTCGCTATCGCTCGCCAGGAAAAAATCGACACTTAAATGCCACGAAATGTCATAAAATTGACAGGAATGGGGTGAAAGTTCTTAAAATCGCCAAACTAATGAGGCTAAACATGAGGGAGAAGCAACATATGTCCCCTTAATATAGATACTTATCAATACTTACCCGTTCCATAATCTTCTATAAACTCTTATCTTTGTATGCTAAAAAAATTATGTAGTTATTTGAATATATATATTTTTTTTTAACTATTATTATTATTATTATTATTATTATATTTGTGTTATTATATTTATGTATTATTATGTATTTATTATATGTATTATTATTATGTATTATGTATTTATATTTATGTATGTGTGAAGAAAACGGACCTTGGTATATTTGTTATAAAGGCGTTACGGAGCGGCGCAAATGTGTTCTCGATTTGTTTTTAATATATAATGTGTGTGACTAGTGAGCTGTGTAAAAGTGGCTGAGTTCGATTTGCTAGGTGCTTTTGTATATAATTTACGTAATCATATGTAAGCTGGGCCAGTTGGAAATTATGCCGGGCGTACAGTACATTGATCGCCTACAAACTATGAACAGAGTACAGTTTACCAAAGAGATATGTGTACGGTGGCGGTAATAAGTCATGTCCCAGAAGTCATTACGTTTGGCTCGCTCTGTGATGTGCGGTCGCGCTAATAAGTCATGTCCCAGCTGTCATTACGTTTGGCTTGCTCTGTGCTGTATTAATGTCTGTCAGATGTTGGATAGGGTGGGTAATTATAGTGGTAATAAGTCATGTCCCAGCTGTCATTACGTTTGGCTTGTTCTGTGCTGTATTAACGTCTGTCAGATGTTGAATACGGTGGCTAAGTGTAGGAACATGTTTGTATATTTCACTCGATATGAAGAAATGCAGCTTAGATATTGCCGATACCAATTATGGATCAAAACATACTTGGTGCCGTGACATGACTTATTAGCGCGACTGTACCTATTTCCTACTTCCCTATTTCTATTTCCCCGTGGTCCTGTGTATTTATGTGGGCAACTGTACCTGTATAATTAGTTCTTACTATTGATTGTGATGTGATACTCGCCTCAGATATGCTGTTACAACTCGTACTTTTAAGAAATACTTTAATCAATATTTCTCCTAGTGTCCCTCTAGTATCATTAAGGGGGGTCACCTGCTTTTTTCTCTCCTTTTTTCTCTTTCCCTGGCTTGTATCCATTCGGCACCATTCAGCCAACTGTTTTAAGACTTTTATCCCCATCCAGGTGTCGATTTCTTCCTGGCGAGCGATAGCGAGCCAGTATTGTATGGAGAAATCCGGCTTCGCCGGACCCATTTTTCTATCGAAAAATTTAAAAATTTAGCCTGCTGTCAATAACATGTTTTAAAATATGCTGGATAAAATCGACATCTGGATGGGGATAATCGTCTTAAAACAGTAGGCTGCATGGGGCCGATTGGATACAACCCAGAGAGAGAGACAAACATGAGGTGGGCCCCCTTTAGTATATTAATGATTGTGATGTGATACTCGCCTCAGATACTGTTAACCCCTTCAGTACCTGTGACGCTCTTTTGTTGGTAGATTCAGGCAACCATTGGACGACTGGATTCAGCTTAGGCAGGAGGTGTGGTGGTTAAGGGGAGATTTCCACTAGAGGGACTTTTTTCTGGACCCCTTTCTCCCTCATGTTTAGCCCCATTGCTTTTGAAAGTTTAAGACGTTTGCCCCATTAGTTGGATTATTTTAAGAACGTTCGCCCCATTTCTGTCAATTTTAAGACCTTTCGTGCCATTTAGGTGTCGATATTTTCCTGGCGAGCGATAGCGAGCCGGTAATTTAAGAGGAACCGGCCTTCGGCCGGGACATTTTTCTACCGAAAAATGTACACATTTATCTTGAAAGAGGGTCTAGGGGATGTAATTTTAAGATTGATGGAAGTCTAGGGAACAAACTAAAAACCTCCCCTTAAAAGGACTTAATTTGAGACACTCGGTATAGCCTTTTTAATGGGTAAGACGTCCTGCCTAAGCTAAATAAAATTGTCCAACAGTTGCCCCCGACTATAATAAAAAGGATTATCACCGGTACTGATGATGAATGGGTTAAAACAAATAATACGGTGTCAATATCCCCCCCCCCCCCCGGAGTCCTCGTATACGGTCGCGGTTCATAAATAAATTCCGATACATTTTTTTGAAGCCTCGAGAACGGATTAATTAAGGGGGCCCACCTCGCTTTTTTTTTTTTTTTCTTACTCTCCCTCTCTCTCTCTCTTTGGCTTGTATCCATTTGACCCCATTCAGCCTACGGTTTTAAGAAGTTTACCCCATCCAGGTGTCAATATTTTCTTGGCGAGCGGTAGCGAGCCAGCATATACAGTATATATCTGTTTTCACAGCAAGCTAAATTTGTACATTTTTTCGATAGAATCATTTCTCCGGCGACGCCGGATTTCTCCATACAATGCTGGCTAGCTATCACTCGCCAGGAAGAAATCGACACCTAGATGGGGATAAACGTCTTAAAACAGTTGGCTGAATGGGGCATTTTGGCTCGAACGTCCCTTGATTTTGGCCCTGTCACTCTTTCAACTATGGGGGAGGCACTCGCTATAGGCAGTTATGCCTTTTGCCTCCCTCAATCACATAGAAGAAAAAAAAATGGATACAAGCCAGAGAAAGAGAGAAAATGAGAGAAAGAGAAAAAAAGCAGGAGACTCCCCTTAAACGAAGCTCCGAAATGGACTAAAAACAAAATATCTGGTAAAGCATTCATAGGCAGATTCGCTTCAGTCCTAGACGGATTCGAATATGTATGTATCAGAATTAATGTTCGCGACTGTACGGTCATGAGCCATTAATACCTTCACACCAATTTGAATCATTGAACCTTTAAAGCCAAGTTGTGAAGCCTCTGGGATAATTATAACCGAACATGGAATGATCTCGCTTGGGTTCGATACAGATTCAAGTGGATGTGCAGGTATTATGACTCTTAACTGTACCTGTATTATTATTATTATTATTATTTAGTATTATTGATTGTGATGTGATACTCGCCTCAGATGCTGTTATATCTCGTACCTTTAAGAACACTAACTTTGTCAATATTCCTGTTCCGTGTTGGTTGGCTGATTTGTATGTTGGTAAACGGAACCAAAATCCCGTTGACCGTGAATGAAGCAAAAAAATAAAGTTGCATTTTAAGCAGTTGTGGTGAAATGGTAGCCGCGTTTTCTTTTGTCCTTTTAGAAGTTATAAGTGAGTAAGTTAAGGGAGCTCGGACGGTATTGTGCAGCATAATTTACTGGTCCGGCTCAATGGTTTAAGGAGGGGGTTTAGTTTGTTCTCTAAATCTCTTATCAAACTTTAATAAAAAAAAACTCCCACAATACTCCCCTTCGATATACATTCTTACATTTTTCGGTAGAAAAATGTTCCGGCCGAAGGCCAATTCCTCTTCAAATACAGGCTCGCTATCGCTCGCCAGGAAAAAAATCGACACCTAAATGGCACGAAAGGTCTTAATATTGGCAAAGAATGGGGCAAAATGTCTGAAAATCGCCAAACTAATGGGGCAAATGTCTTGAAATTTCATAACTAATAGGGCTAAACATGAGGGAGAAGGAGGACTCGAACAAACAACTGCCTCCCCTTAAGATAGGACTTCAGAGACTATCAACCCTTCTGGATTATTAAGCCAGCACACTAAGTCAAGAATAGCTTAAGGGACCCCACCTCGCTTCTCTTTCTCTCCCTCTCTTTGGCTTGTATTCATTCGGCCCCGTTCAGTCTACTGTTTTAAGAAGTTTACCCCATCCAGGAGTCAATATTTTCTTGGCGAGCGGTAGCGAGCCAGCATATATATATATATATTTGTTTTGACAGCAAGCTAAGTTTGTACATTTTTCGATAGAAAAATTTATCCGGCGAAGCCGGATTTCTCCATACAATGCCGGAAGAAATCGACACCTGGATGGGGCTATACGTCCTAAAACAGTTTGCTGAATGGGGCCGTATGGATACAAGCCAGAGAAAGAGTAACGGAGAAGAGAACAAAAAAATGACCCCCCCCCCCCCCTTAGGAAGGGATTATAGGTGTCGGAGTTAATTGAGCGAGGCATTACCTTTCAAATTTTAGAGGCCCTTCCTAAGCTGAATAAAATCATCCAATTAACTCAACAAATCTCCCTCCTGAGCCGAGTAATATCGCCTACTGATAGCCAGAATACAAATGTTAATATGCGTCATAATCCTAAAGGGGTTAGGGATGCGACCAGGAATGTTCGAATCGCGTTAACCCCTTATGTAACGGCGACGTCTTTTTAATTTCATTCTAACTATATTTCGACGATTGTATACAGTTAAAGAAGGGTAAATGAGATAGTTCGAAGCCTGTTAGTTGCTGGACGCCCTTATTAAGCTGAATAAAATGGTCTAATAGTTGCCAGAATAAAGTTAAAAGGACATGATCGGTACGGAACGGGATAATGATTCGACCAGGAGTGTTCGAACCGCACGAATAATGTAAATGAGAGAGAGAGAGATTTATCCAAGTTAGGGTGTTCGAACCTCCCATAGATCTCGAGTGAACCGTCTCGACTCAGGAACCACGGACCTTCTGGACGGTCAGATGATCAGTAACCGCTCAGACTCGGAACAGTGAACATATCGTGGATTTTTTTTTTTTTTTTTTTTTTTTTTTTTTTTTTTTTTTTTTGCGCGTGTGTGTGCTCCCTAAACCTCCATCAAGCTTAAACAGACGAAGCGGCAGGGTGAGAAGTGGTCCAGCCAACGGACCCTCCGGCCCTTTGACCCAAGAAAGAAGCTTATAAAACACCCCAAGACCCCGCTTCAATGTAAGTTTGCAAATGTGTTGGTAGACAAGGGACTGTAGTTCTCGAAAAGGGGCTCCAGTCCTGACACTTTCTTGGCTTATTAATCCAGAAGGGTTTTTGCGAGACAACTGACCTAGGCACAGTCACGCTCCCTAATTTAGACCCACCCCGAGCCAAGCCCAGTGTTGAGGGAGGCAGTAGTGGCGGCTCTTATACGAACGCGTTAACTAGCCTCCCCCCCCCCCTCCCACTCCTTCCCACCATCCCCCCTCTCCCTTGCCATCCCACTGGGCCCGTGGCGGATGCTAGACATCTCAACACCATGCCATCTCACCACACAAACAAGACAGTCACCTCAACACCATGCCATCTCATGACCTCGCCTTTTCTTCACCAGTCGGTTTCATCACCATACCAGCTCAATACCAAGGCAATTCAATACAAAGGCATCTCAATACCTCACGTTGCCACATCTACTGTCCTGTACAGCGATCACGGGTACCCCCCCCCCCCCCCCCCCCTCTCTCTCTCTCTCTCTCCGTTGTACAGTCGGGGTGAAAAGACGTGTAAAGTCCGTGGAAGACGAACAATTTAAGAGGCGGATACAGTATGCAGGGGTCGCTGAATAATTTAAGCTATGATGGGGGTTTACGGTCTATTCACCCACAAGTCTTTTCGCCCACTAGGAATTTGGGTAAAATTCTAGTTTCACGTACACAGCGACAAAAGGGAGGCGCCGTTGTAAAGGCATAGCTTCCCGACCGATAAATCTACAGTTATACTACCCCTATTTTGTCGCTATTCTGTTGGCACTAATGGGTTAATATTATTAGTAGTAGACTTAGTATGGTTTGATGATGCGCGGAAATGTATATTTGACTTGTAATAGATACATTGAAGTATTACAAACCTTTGCGAACCCATAAACAGGGAACGTGAGCAGGGTTTAGACCGTCGCGCACCCATAAACAGGGAACGTTAGGGGGAGTTTAGACCGTCGCGGAAACAGGTTACTTTTCGGTTAGGTTAGGTTAGGCTAATGTTAAAAGTACTAAAATGCGACGGTCCTCGGTATTAAACAACATTGTATATCAAAGAAAAAAATAAAAATTACAACAAATTACCTGAAAAACTCGTATCTGGTTGGTGATAATTTGTTATCAAAATAAGTTTTTTTTTCCAGTTTCCGCGTCTGCTGAACCATCCAAAAACACGCTAAAAGGTGTGTTTTGAAGGGGGGAGGTGGTGGGGGTTAGTGTAACTAGATTTACCCACTCGGATACCACCCCACTCTGGCACGAGGTGAGGCCAGGACCCTTTCTGGACGGTGGCCCACAGTGATAGTTATGGCTGGGATTTGTGAGACAGATAAACGCACACACGAACACAGCGTGAAACATTTGGGACAGGATTCGAAGTCTTCAAATGCTTCACACTGTGCTCGTTTGTGTGTTGCCCTCTCTCTCAAACCACACCCCTCACCATCACTGTGGGCCGCCATCCAGAAAGGGTCCTGGCCTTACATTTTGCCAGAGTGGGTTGGGCTAGAGACTATGGTATCCGAGTGTACAAATAGGAATGTCCTGTGTTTGAGTGTGTGGGGAGACTAAGGACGTGACCGATTAGAAGGATTAGAGTAGGAGGAGAAGGTATGATAATTATATAGGATTAACTCGGTCACCTTTCCCCGGCCACTTTTCTGGGCAACTATATTCTGGAATGGACAAACTGGATTTTAGGTCACGTATGGGATAATTATAATGTTCTAAATGTATACTATAGCTTTGTCATAGAGTATTAGTCACCACAATATAATGTCTTTACCGCTGCATATTAATTATTGGTAATTTTTTTGAAAAGACTCGCAGCGTTATTATACATAATTTATTAGGGAAAGTGAAGCTCTATGGAATCCTTATAATATACTCATATAGATTCCACTGTGGAAGAATAGTTTTGATAGTTAACTATAATTTTGATGTAAATACTACCGCAACTACGAATCTTGTTTCCGAGACCTAGTATATTAACCTAACCAAACAACCTAACCTAACCTAACCCTAGAGTGCCCTAGACCCAGTACGTGGGATACAACACTAGCCCTTGCAAGTTGCATGCCAGCTACTGTGGGTTCATATAATTAGACATACAATAACATCTTTGTAGAACATAACACTTTACCGTAGCGAGTGTACTCCATTTCGAACACTTTTTGTAAACATGAACACGTCCGTAGCAGAGCTCTCAAGATTGCGGGACTGAGTTTGTTTACGCGCGGGACTATTTATATCAACAAAATCGAGTTACAAAACTTATCAAAACTATTCTACCACAACGGAATCTATGTGAGTATATTATAAGGAGTCCATAGAGCTTCACTTTCCCTAATAAATTATGTATAATAACGCTGCGAGTCTATTCCCTATAATAACGCTGTGAGTCTATTCCCTATAATAACGCTGCGAGTCTATTCCCTATAATAACGCTGCGAGTCTATTCCCTATAATAACGCTGCGAGTCTATTCCCTATAATAACGCTGCGAGTCTATTCCCTATAATAACGCTGCGAGTCTATTCCCTATAATAACGCTGCGAGTCTATTCCCTATAATAACGCTGCGAGTCTATTCCCTATAATAACGCTGCGAGTCTATTCCCTATAATAACGCTGCGAGTCTATTCCCTATAATAACGCTGCGAGTCTATTCCCTATAATAACGCTGCGAGTCTATTCCCTATAATAACGCTGCGAGTCTATTCCCTATAATAACGCTGCGAGTCTATTCGCGATAATTATCAAATTATTTTTCCTTAGACTTTGTGGGTTAAATAAGGGTAGAAGGAAAAATGGCGGCCATCTTGGATCAGCTGAGAACTAATATTGTTCACGTTTTTACCGTTTTTTTAGTATTTTGTCATTCTATATCAATGCTAACCCTGCTGGGGTCTGGAGGCGGCAGCCCCCAGGTTAGGTTAGGATAATGACAAAATATGGCTTTAGGGGGCATGTTTTAATATTGCAAAATAGTGGGTAAATATGAATTTGCAGAAGGAAAAACACTTTAACACACTAATCAATATTAGTTTTATTAATCTCACCACCACACCCCCAATGAAATTAATTAAAGTTATATGATCCACCGGGATTCGAACCCGGGTTATCACACACATATTTTTGCCACCTTAACCATTACACCACCAGGACGGTTAATAAAGGAACTGATGAGAAAAGGGATTATAATACAAAAAACACATACGTGACCTAAAATCCAATTTGACCTCTGGAATATCTAATGTTAATTTTGGAAGCTGCTATATATATATGTAATTATTAGAATGTAGATCATGGTCATTATATCATTCAAACTCGGTATAGTTGTCAATTATATACATAATAGCGCCTCATAGTGCTGCCACAAACATATCTGTCGATCGAAAATTTCCAGAAATAGCCTGTACCTGTGCACTGATTCCTGTATACATTTTATGTCAAATACTCTAACCTCAAAAGTCCTACATAATTATTATCAATCGTTATTTATTGAAATACTAACAAGAACATTGCTTATTCTCTTTTTTGGATTTGAATGCTCAGTAATCTTTCAATGTATGCATGTTAGTTATCACGGTCATTTTCGTTATGTGTTGACCAGTTGACAAGCAAAGTTTGTGAAATATTTCACTCTTCTATCAGTATTACAACAATCAGTGTTCTTCAGAGCACTCTCAGTGCATACCCCCTCTCCTGCGGCGAGTGTGAGGCACCCGCCGTTCAACACAGTCCCACTTCTATTCTGTCCAGCTCTCCAACTCAAGAATTAGCAAATGTTCTCGCTCTTTCTTCTGCTCAACAAACTCTCTCCCTTAATTAATCTTTCCTTCATACTATGATTTAAACTGCTTTATATTCCGTGTGTCCAGGCATTATGACCCCAACGACCATTGAATTTGGCTCTCTGTCACTCTTTTGGCTTTGGGGGAGACACTCATTACAGGCAGCCTGCCGTTTGTCTCCTCCATACACACATAAGACAAAATACTTATTGAAACGTTTTGCTGTCTTTCAAGTGTTATTGATCTGTAGTATGAAAGACAAAAATTGTGATAGGTTGTCCTGTCATATGATTATTTCATATGAATTGTTGTATATCATTAATTTCATGTTTCTAATATCGGTATATGTATGGTAGATGTACACTTTCCAACCCATTTTGTTGTTATTTACAGTCAACTTCAAATCGCTTAATAGTCAGATAAGTTTGAAGTTCGAGTTAGATGCACTGTATAAGAATGTGTACATTACAGTTGTAACTTGTAAGGAAACAAGGCAATCTAGTAAATGTCTTTGATTATGAACAGGCTCATAAAGTAGTTTATTGTAGTTAATAACAATACAAAAATAGGAGGTTAAGAGTTTAACGTGGACATACCGGTATGTAATACATTGAAATCCGATAGTCAACATTATATGAAGTGCATTTTTTTTGTTTTGTTTTCTAGCATCATATACATCGATCTGGGTGTCCATTATCTCTCGATACCTTCACCTGGCCTAATCGACGAGTCGAGTAATTTAGCCAAGTGAGATGAGTTCTAATATCTTATGTTCTTATGTTTGTATCTACTTAGTTCTACTGATGACTGAATTATACAGTATATGATTGATTGTATTTCCTCTGAAACAGTCCAAAAAAGAATAAACAAAATTATATAGATATACTTGTCATGAAGGAGCTTATAAAGGGTTTTGCTTGCATTCATCAAAATAAGTACATTTGGAGGGGAATGATAACATACTTAAGGAAATAACTGACACATGGATACTATAATATTATGCAATATAGCAAATGACTATATGCAAATGACTCAAAAAATAATCCTAAAGCTTTTTACCAACTATATAAATCCAAGGTTAGAGATGTAATTGGTCCCCTTAAAACTTCGATAGGAGAAATTACAGAAAATTACTTAGAAATGTGCAGTACATTAAATAATCAATTTCTTTCCGTTTTCACTAATGAAAATTTGGCACAGTTTCCACAAGTCCGTAAGGGTGACCGGTCAACTCAACCAGTAGACTATTTCAACCAGTAGCTCTCAACCAGTACCAAATCAACCAATACGGTTAGGTTAGGTTAGGTTATTACAACATTTTGGCACTGGTTTGGTTGGTGTGGGTTAATTTGGCACTAGTTGAGAGCTACTGGTTGAAATGGTGTACTGGTTGAAATGACATGGAACCGTCCGTAAGGTATATAGGATAGTATAGGAAATAGGTTAAGTACGGTTACTATAAGTAGAAATGATGTGCTTAAGGAACTTGACAGACTGAAACCTCAGAAATCGCCTGGTCCGGATGAGGTATATGCTAGAGTATTAAAAGAATGCAGAGATGAGTTAAGTTACCCATTAACATTTCTATTTAACAAGTCATTAGAAACCGGTTTAGTTCCAGAAGCTTGGAAGATTGCAAATGTAGTTCCGATCTTCAAAAAAGGTGATCAATTAATAGCATCCAATTACCGTCCCATTAGTCTCACATAATAATCTATCTATCTGCAGTATATGCTCAGGCCCAATCCCCACTTTTCCTATTTTTATTTTTTATTTTCTATTTAATTCTGTTATTTTTTTTTTTTTGTCTTGGGGTGGCCGCCTCAAGACTTAAAAGCCTCAAGACAGAGCAAGAACAGGGAAAACACAAAACACAACATAAAACAACGAACAAACACAGACAAAACACAAATTCACACACAATAATACCAAGAGTAAACTGAAAGGTAATCTGGACAAAAAGTATAAGCTTGGTATTTCCATTTAAACTCCGCCTAGACAAATATCTCGCATCAAACCCGCGACTGACTGCGTTTGTAAATGAATAACTTTATGTTATCCCCCCTCAGTTACTAACCCATCTGTCCCCTACTAACTTCCTAATCCTGCCACGGACATTAGTTCCCTTAGTACCCTACCCACTCTAAACCACTGTTTGGACACTTGATCCTCAGTGTTTTGGAGGACAAGCAGCCTAGAAGGGTCACTAGACCTGTTGTTGCTTGATTTCCTTTGTACTCCTGTGTACTCCTTTGTAAGTGTCTTCTTCAAGGGGAGATTTTATTTATTTATTATTATTGTGTGTGTTATTGTTTTCGGTACACAAATGGGCCGGCCGCCCACCTAAATTGAAGGCTGGCTATCGCTCGGCAGGAACAAAATCAATATATAAATGTCACTAAAGCTCTTAAAATCGTCAACAAAACTTGGGCAAATGTCTTAAAATCTCAAATGGGACTAATTATGAGGAAGAGGGTCCAGAATACCCCCCCCCCCCCTTCCCCTTCATGTTAACCCGTTCAGTACAATGACGTAGTTTCAATCATATTCTGGTTACCATTGGACGATTTTCTTTAGCTTATAATCTACCTCTTGGACTCATAGGGGTAAATGCAAACTTAATAAACCCTCTGAGTAGCACAGGTCTTTCGTAAACTGCATAACACATCTTAAAACCGAATAGATAACATGGGCATCATCGTGCTAAAGGGGTTAATCTTGCAGGTAGTCAATCAAGCACACTACAGTATAAGAGTATGTATGTTTTTACCAATTATCTTAGTTTACCCATCAAAAGTGTATTTCGTTTTCTCTTACGTTTCCCGACCCATTTTCCCAACCACCACTGCGTTTCTTTATCAATCGGTCAAGCTTTGGTCATATACAGTAGGTCATCATGCGGAGTATTTCAAGCTCGTAAATGAAGGATTGTGAAAAGTGACTAGTGTAGATGGAAACGAAAGCACGCATCTGGCTAGAATGCAGGTGCCGAGTTATATATTTAAGTCTTATTATTCCGCAATACATTTAATACAACAAATATACAAAGAAGGAACATTTAAGTTTTGTGAAAGGTTCCTATGTTTGTGTACTAGGTCCTTTACTGGTTAACGAGCTCTATCCCATGGCCTTTAATTTGCGCCTTTAAAGGATGAGAGAGTAACATAAGCTTGGTTGTTGTTGTGTGCATGCCCAGCTGAACAGCTGTGCCAACATTCTCGTAATTCACTCCTATAATACCTAGTGCATAATGTGTATATGTACGATATCACAGACACGTTTAAGATGCAAAATATATATTATATTAGTGTACTCTTCTGTAATATTGTTGTTTAATTAGATCATTTTACAGTCCTGGTACGGAGTTAGTCATTAGATGGTATATAGTGCTGTAATGTTGGCATCCCTCACTCCCTCTCCTCTCCCCCCCCACCTTCACACAGCTCACTCGCCCACCCACACCGCCATCTTCGCCGGCCTCTGCATGGATACTGTATTGTTCTCGTGTTTTCTCGCGGTTTTGTGCGGGTAATGTGTTATTAGTGTGTGTTACTCGCGGTAGTGTGTGCGTGGTTGCTTAATTATGAAGACTGGGAAGGATTGGAGATGTCCGAAATCGTTAGAAGAGTGTTAATGGAGTCGTGATATCTACATCGCCAGTGGGGGAGAGATTGAGGGAGACTACGTGACAATGGACTCAACCCTACTTTGCTTTCCGTATACCTCTAGGTAAGTTCGTGAAGGCATCGTTATGTGTGCTTTATTTGTGGCCTTATAAATAATTGTTAATGGTTTATTATGTCATCGTGGGCGTCATTTCGATCTTGCTTGGTTTTTTTGAAGTGTAGGGTTTTAACATTGTCTTGCCGCTCCTCCCCTCCTGCCTTCCCTACTCCCCTACCTCACCTCCCTCCCACTTTCCCTCTATTACTCCCTCTTCCTGGCTCTCCCCCCTCCCTTCCTTTCTCTCCTCTCCCCTTCCCTACTCCCCCTCCTGTCCTCCCTTCTAGCTCACCTCCCTCCCACTCCCTCCTCCTTTCTCTACTCCGCCCTCCCTCCCTTTCCATCCCCCTTACTGCCTCTCCTTCCCCCTTCCTCTCCTTCCCCCTTCCTTCCTTCCTCTCCTTCCCCCTTCATTCCTTCCTTCCTCTCCTTCCCCCTTCATTCCTTCCTCTCATTCCTTCCTTCCTCTGCTTCCCCCTTCCTCTCCTTCCCCCTTCCTTCCTTCCTCTCCTTCCCCCTTCCCCCTTCCTTCCTCTCCTTCCCCCTTCCTTCCTTCTCTCCTTCCCCTTCCTTCCTCTCCTTCCCCCTTCCTTCCTTCCTCCAACCTTCCTTCCTCTCTTTCCCCCTTCCTTCCTTCCTCCAACCTTCCTTCCTCTCTTTCCCCCTTCCTTCCTCCCTCTCCTTCCTTCCTTTCCTTCCTTCCTCCTCTCCTCCCCCCTTCCTTCCTCACCTTCACCCTTCCTTCCTTCCTCACCTTCCCCCTTCCTTCCTCTCCTCCCCCTTCATCTCCCTTCCTCTTCCTTCCTTCCTCCCCCTTCCTTCCTTCCTTCATTCCTTCCTCTCCTTCCCCTTTCCTTCCTCTCCTTCCTCCTTCCTCCCTACCTCCTCCCCTCCCCCCTTCCTTCCTCTCCTTCACCCTTCCTTCCTTCCTTCCTCTCCCCCCCTTCCTTCCTTCCTCTCCTTCCCCCCCCCTTCCTTCCTTCCTTCCTCTCCTTCCCCCTTCCTTCCTTTCCTTCCTCTCCTCCCCCTTCATTCTTTCTCTCCTTCCCCTTCCTTCCTTCCTTTCCTTCCCCCTTCCTTCCTTTCTCTCCTTCCCCCTTCCTTCCTTCTTTCCTCTCCTTCCCCCTTCCTTCTCCTCTCCTTCCTCTCCTTCCTTCCTTCCCTCCTTCCTTCCTTCCTTCCCCCCTTCCTCTCTTCCCATCCTCCTTCCTTCCTTCCCTTCCTTCCTTCCTTCCTCTCCTTACACCTCCCTCCTTCCTCTCCTTACACCTCCCTCCTTCCTCTCCTTACACCTCCCTCCTTCCTCTCCTCTCCCTCCCTTCCTTCCTCCTCCTTCTCCTTCCCCTTCCTTCCTCTCCTTCCCCTTCTTTCCTTCCTTCCCCCTCTCCTTCCTTCCTCCCTGTCTTCCTTCCTTCCCTCCTCTCCTCCCTTCCTTCCTTCCTCTCCTTCCCCCTCTCCTCTCTCCCTTCCTTCCTCTCCTCCCTTCCTTCCTCTCCTCCCTTCCTCTCCTCCCTCCCTCCCTCCCTTCCTTCCTCCCTCCCCTCCCAACATCTTACCTCTCCTCCCCTTCTCACTGCTACACCTCCTTCCTAACCTACACTGTAGTTTTTCCCCTCACCTCCCTTCCCCTTTTGTTGTTTTTCATACTGTAGCCTAGTATGAAAAACAAAAACAATGTGATAGGTTGTCCTGTCATATAAATATTTCATATGAATTGTTGTATATAATTTATTTCGTGTTTCTAATATCGGTATGTGTATTGTAGATGTATACTTTTCAACTCATGTTGTTGTTATTTTATACAACTTGGAAGACAGCAAAACGTTTCAATAAGTATTTTGTCTTATGTGTGTATGGAGGAGACAAACGGCAGGGTGCCTGTAACGAGTGTCTCCCCCACAGCCAAAAGAGTGACAGAGCCAAATTCAATGGTCGTTGGGGTCATAATGCCTGGACACACGGAATATAAAGCAGTTTAAGTCATAGTATGAAGGAAATATTAATTAAGGGAGAGAGTTTGTTGAGCAGAAGAAAGGCCGAGAAAATTTGCAAAATCTTGGGTTGGAGAGCTGGACAGAATAGAAGTGGGACTGTTGAACGGCGGGTGCCTCACACTCGCCGCAGGAGAGGGGGTATGCACTGAGAGTGCTCTGAAGAACACTGATTGTTGTAATACTGATAGAAGAGTGAAATATTTCACAAACTTTGCTTGTCAACTGGTCAACACACAACGAAAATGACCGTGATAACTAAAATGCATACATTGAAAGATTACTGAGCATTCAAATCCAAAAAAGAGAATAAGCAATGTTCTTGTTAGTATTTCAATAAATAACGATTGATAATAATTATGTAGGGCTTTTGAGGTTAGAGTATTTGACATAAAATGTATACAGGAATCAGTGCACAGGTACAGGCTATTTCTGGAAATTTTCGATCGACAGATATGTTTGTGGCAGCACTATGAGGCGCTATTATGTATATAATTGACAACTATACCGAGTTTGATTGATATAATGACCATGATCTACATTCTAATAATAACATATATAGAAGCTTCCAAAATTAACATTAGATATTCCAGAATATAGTTGCCCAGAAAAGTGGCCGGGGAAAGGTGACCGAGTTAATCCTATATAATTATTATATCTTCTCCTCCTACTCTAATCCTTCTAATCGGTCACATCATTAGTCTCCTCACACACTCAACACAGGACAGTCCTAGTTGTACAATGTTTAACTAGTATTGTTATATATTTTTTATGATTTGCTCCTTGAAAATGAGCTATATATACTCTCTCTCTCTCTCTCTCTCTCTCTCTTTCTTTCTCTCTCTCTCTCTCTCTCTCTCTCTCTCTCTCTCTCTCTCTCTCTCTCTCTCTCTCTCTCTCTCTCTCTCTCATATGGAAGTCTTATATATACTGAATGGGTCAGACAATGTGGATTAAAACAAAATGCTTAGCCTCAACATTACACAGAGTTAGTAATATGAATATGATGAAAAGTTAACCAATTAATCTGAAGATAGTTAAACTAAGTTAAGTCCGGAAATGAGATAACACAAATTATTCATAGCATTAGTTTATTATGAATGGACAACATTTTGTCGTCAACATAATACACACAATTTGCATCCTTTAGAAGCCAGTTTAGAGTGTGGGAGGCTAACAAACTTCAAAGTGTGGGCGAAAAGACTTCAAGGTGTGGGATAACGAACTTCATTGTTTGGGCGAACAAATTCCTAGTGTGGGCGAAAAGACTTGTGGGTGAATAGACCGTAAACCCCCATCATATCTTAAACTATTTAATATACGGTACCGAATGAAATAGTTCGGTTGCATTATTTTATTTTATTAACTAATATGCGATCTTATTCAAATTAGGAAGGACGTCTATCAGTTATAGCGCTACAAACCATCTCAATGAACCTTAGCTAACATGACCCTTCCTAAGCAGTACAAAGCCGTCTAAATATATTTTAAATATAAAACACACATTACCGGTACTGCAATATATATATATATATATATATATATATATATATATAATACGTGTAGGCCTGATGTGTGTGTCAAAATAAACGAAAACTTTAACCTGTAGTGGGTTGAGAGCAATTTGTATTCCTATCTTTACTGCATAGATGAGAGAGAGAGGGGGGGAGGAGTACCCGTGATCTCTGTACAGGACAGTAGATGTGGCAACGTGTGGTATTGAGATGCCTTGGTATTGAATTAGCTTGGTATTGAGCTGGTATGGTGATGAAACCGACTGGTGAAGAAAAGATGAGGTCATGAGATGGCATGGTGTTGAGGTGACTCGTCTTGTTTGTGTGGTGAGATGGCATGGTGTTGAGATGTCTAGCATCTCCCGTGGCTACTGCCTCCCTCAACACTGGGCTTGGTTCGGGGTGGGTCTAAATTAGGGAGCGTGACTGCATAAATGCGCGGAATTTCGGTGTGAATATCCTAGGTTCGAGTCCTTGGAGTGCCACATGTATTTGTAGATTTCATTAATTGAGTTTAAAAAGTAAAGTTGGTTGGTGAAAAATTATGAATACCTGGGTCAGCTCAGTCATCCCGAGTCCGTGTACCTCGGGAGACAAAGGAAAACGGCGAGTATACAAATTGTTGCCGAAAGTATTGACAACGTTGTTACGAAAATTACATTTTAGTACCAAATTATATATTTGGTTTTGCCGAGGGTTAAAACGCATTTTCATATGGGTAACGTTTAACAAGACTATATCGGCCTTATTTAACATTTTTTTCTTCTTCAAGGAATACAGTGTTTCATAGTTGTGTTGCATGGTTTGAGTGGAGGATTTGCATAAACTTAACCATTATTTATCAATCTGAAGATACAGCGTCAAATTGCGCCATTTATTGGGTGAATCGCGCTTTTACAGTAGGTAAGGAAAATTGTGGGGTACATTGGATACATGATGGGTTGAGGGGGGCAGTGCCCCCCCCCCTTGATTTATTGTCATTCTCATATATGTAGATCTGTAATGGGGCAAAAACAGGTTGCCGGTATTTCGTTTTGTGTGTAACGCTCACGCCATTTATTGGGTGAATCGCACTCACCGCATCTTTCAAAACAAGAAGAGGAGTCAAGTCAAAGGATTCATTGGGCGCAATGCTTTGTTTACGGTCGGGACATTATTTTTGTGTTATTTTTTGATATAATCGTGTTTTATCAAGTGTCGATAACGAAATTCCTCAATGCGGACTATAATGAGAAAAATATGGAGAGTCTATTGGTCCCTATTTTCCCTAATAAATTGTTTCTAATAGGGCGGATGTAGTGTCCAAAAAGATTATCTTCATATGATCTTTAGAGCATAATAGATTCCATATATTTGCCTTCAAATATTTAAAAAAAAAAAAAATTGTGACAACAATGGTAAGTTAAGCAGGATATTTTGGACAAGGTTGAGTGGTAAAAATTCAGTTGTACACCGGGGACGATTTTTACAAGTATAATGTATATATTATTTCCCTTGTTTTTTTTTGTTTTTTTTTTTTGTTTTTTTTTGTTTTTTTTTTTTTTTTTTTTTATGAACCCCATCGGAAATTCCCAAAAAATAAAAATAAACTATCAATCAATCTTAAGGGGAGATTTCCACGACGGATTTTTTTTCTGGACCCCTTTCTCTCTCATGTTTAGCCCCATTCCTTTTTAGATTTTAAGATGCTCGCCCCCTTTAGTTTGGCGATTTTAAGAACTTTCGCCCCATTTCTGTCAATTTTAGAACTTTCGTGCCATTTAGGTGTCGATTTTATAGCATTCAAGGAGACTACTGCAGGACTCTTCTTCTTCTTCTTACCTCTGACCGGGTATAAGCTATCCTAGTGTTTACTAGCCTATACCCCTTTGAAAGGACATTAGCCTAACCTAACAACCTTACCTAACCTATCCTAGTATTATAGGTGGGAGCTGCCGCCCCCACACCCCCGCTTTGACTTAGCTTTTTGGTGTGTTTGTCTGTGAAGTGGGTATTTTTCAATTTGTTGATAACGAAAATCCTCCATGCGGACTAGGCTATGGAGAAAAATATGGTGAATCTATTGGTGCCTATTTTTCCTAATAAATTGTTTCTCATAACGCTGCACTAGTGTCGTTGAATATAACCGTCGATATTTTCCTGGCGAGCAAAAGCGAGCCTGTAATTTGAGAGGATCCGGCCTTCGGCCGGGAAATTTTTCTACCGAAAAATGTACAAATTTATCTTGAAAGGGGGTCTAGGGGGTGCAATTTTAAGCTTGATGGAGTTCTAGGGAAGACACTAAATACCTCTCCTTAAGACATCAAAGCAACACACAATATTCGCTCGCTCGTGATCACGTTCCCGTCTATTTTGACTGTCATGGGATACAATAATAAGTTGAGGGGGGGGGGGACCTTTGGGATTATATCATACTGAATTACCGACGGTGTGGACTTATATGCCAATCCAGTACATGATCTAACTAATATATAAGCCTAAATTAAGTAACACCCCGGTCTTAACATTAATCATCAACTACAAACCCCAATGCACTTGAAGAAACTAATGAAAGCATATGGTTCTCCTGGGATTCGAACTCGTGGCTTCGACCCGGTGTAAAACTAGATATAAACCGGTTGAGTTTATGCTATAATGGAGGTACCTCGATAATTATGTCATTTATATAATCGTTATGACCCATACATACTTCCTATATACTGTAGCATGTCGTCACCGGTGCACATTTAATTATTTTCCCTTAGACTTTGTGTAAGATTCTCCTACTTTGTGTAAGATTCTCCTACTCATCGAGACAGAGAAAGGAGCGAGGGAACGCGAAAGTGGTCCCGGAACTTGAGAATTAGAACCCTTGGTACATATTACCGAAACTACCACTAATTATTTCTCAATATTTGAAGGCTATTATAGAATAAGGATGTTGCAAAGATCATATTAAAATGTGTTTCAACCTCCGGAGATACATTGTATGTGCACTATATAAAGTACTGTAAAACAAAAAACTCTCCCTATAACTCTCTCTATCGAGAGGCCGGTCTATATGATCTGTGCCCCATGAATATTCTTTCCTCTCACTTAAACAGTAGGCTACCATAGTGCGGTTGGGAATATGAACATGATTAGATTAATATCCAGTATTCGAGAATGGATAATAAGTCGTAGGCGTGTGCATAAACCTTTAACCGTCCTGGTGGTGTAATGGTTAAGGTGGCAAAAATATGTGTGTGATAACCCGGGTTCGAATCCCGGTGGATCATATATACTTTAATTAATTTCATTGGGGGTGTGGTGGTGAGATTAATAAAAATAATATTAAGGGGGGTGACCTGTTTTTGTTCTGTCCTTTTCTATCTCTCTCTCTGGCTTGTATCCATTTGGCCCCATTCAGCCTACTGTTTTAAGACTTTTATCCCCATCCAGGTGTAATTTTTTTACTGGTGAGCGGTAGCGAGCCAGCATATTTTTTATTTTTGTTTGACAGCAGGCTAAATTTGTACATTTTTCGATAGAAAACTTTCTCCGGCAAAGCCGGATTTCTTCATATAGTGCTGGCTCGCTGTCGCTCGCCAGGAAGAAATCGACACCTAGATGGGGGTAAACGTCTTAAAATAGTTGGCTGAATGGGGCCGAATAGATACAAGCCAGAGAAAGAGAGAAAAGGACAGAAATAACAAAAAGCAGGTCACCCCCCTTAATCCCCTTACTGTTAAAATAGATGCTGATTTCAATAATTCATGGAGGGGGGGGGGGGCTCATCCTGTATCCAAAGGCAAACAAAATTGTATATTTACTCTGAAAATGACTTACATCTGAGAGTTTTAAGATGATGTTGGATAATGGGAGAAAAAACATTGTCCGGGGATTGTAACTAATTTCAGCTACTGTATAATGGTGAAAACCACCTAAAACCACGAAGATAAACCATGGGAAAATTAGTGGTAGTTTCGGTAATATTTTCCCTAAATTTGCACCGGTAATGACATATTTAGGAATGATATACGAGTCATTAAGGGGAGGTTTTTAGTTTGGTCCCTAGATATCCTTCAAGCTTAAGATTACACCCCCTTGAGCCCCTTTCAAGATAAATTTGTAAATTTTTCGGTAGAAAAATGTCCCGGCTGAAAGCCGGTTCCTCTTAAATTACAGGCTCGCTATCGCTCGCCAGGATAAAATCGACACCTAAAAGGCACGAAAAGTTTTAAAATTGACAGAAATGGGTTGAAAGTTCTTAAAATAGTCAAAATAAAGGGGCAAACGTCTTAAAATTAGAAAAACAATGGGGCTAAGCATGAGGGAGAAAGGAGTCAAGAAAAAAATCCCTCAAGTGGACATCTCCCCTTAAGATTGTATATATGGCGTAATTATCTAGGTACAGAACCTCCATTATAATATAAACTCAACCTTGACACACATTTTTCTACCGAAAAATTTACAAATTTATCTTGAAGGGGGATCTTGGGGGGTGTTTATTTAAGCTTGGTGGAGGTCTAGGGAGGAAACTAAATAAATAATAATTGAATTAATATATCAACTCTTGATTAAACCCTTCCCCCTTAACCCCTTTTGTACCGGCAACGTCTTTTTAACTTTAATCTGGCTGCTATTAGACGATTTTATGCAGGTTCAAAAGGTCCTCCAGTAATAAAAAGGCTTCACACTATCTCACTTAACCCTTTTTACGGTCAATTTAAAGATGATGTAATTAAATTGCTAAAAAATCGTTTGGATTGTTTTTATTTAGTTTAGAGTTGTGTAAGGGTGTTTTTATGTGTGATAATAGGCGGAAATGCATATTTACCCATTAAACAACAATCTAAAAACATGATACGAAATATGTTGAGGGGGGGAAGCACCCCCCCCCCCCCCCCCCAGGATTTATTGAAATCGTCATATATTTAAACAGTAGGGGGCAAAACCCAAATTTTCCCCAACGCTTCTTCTTCTTCGCGGCGGATGTTTTTTTTTTTTTTTTTTTTTTTTTTTTTTTTTTTTTTTTTTAAGAGACAATGAACGGAGGAAGGAAAAACACAGATAAAACAAAAAGGTCCATGTGCCTAAAGGCATCCTCCATTCATAAAATGTTTGTAACAACTGGATTTAAACATTTGTAGATTGTAAGTTTGTGGAAAGCAATTCGAGGGAAGTGAATTCCAAAGAGTAGTAGTTCTAGGGATAAATGAATTTTGATAAGCAGAAGTTCTGCATTGTGGAGGAGAAAGTGTAAATTCATGGGCGCTCTCAGCTGCCCTAGTTCTACGGGGAAAGATGTGGAGAGGCGGCACAATTGAAGCAAGTTCCTCGGAACAATTGCTGTGAAAATATCTGTAGAATAATGCAAGGGATGCAACGTTTCTTCGTATGGATAATGTAGGAAGGTCCTGTGTGATTGCAGGGTTATTGATTAATCTAATAGCTTTATTTTGAATTCTGTAAACAAAGCCACCCGCCTCTTGCGAGGTAGGCGATATAGGGGATATTTTGTTTTTTTCAGGATCAGTAATACATTTTTACGCGCATTTAGACATATATAGGAATGAAATACATGGTATAAGAAACCTGTAGGCCACGATAAAATCGATGTATGAATTTAATTACATTATCTTTATATTGTCCCTTTTTACTACCACAGATCCTACTTAAACTGCCCAAAACCCTCCTAGATTACAATGAAAAAGACGTCGCCGGTAGAGAAGGGGTTAATTAAATCTCAAATAGAAAACGGTGAGTCTCCAGGGCACGAGGAGTAATGTCTAGCTTTGGTTGACCTGTTACAATTAGTTGTAGTTAGTCTTGCCTCGTTACAGAAGTGCAGACTAGTGTTTTTTGTCTTAAGGGGAGGCAGTTTTTTTTTTTTAGTCCTCCTCCTCCCTCATGTTTAGCTCTATTAGTTATGAGATTTCAAGACATTCACCCCATTAGTTTGGCGATATTCAGACCTTTTGCCCCATTTCTTTGCCAATATTAAGACCTTTCGTGCCATTTAGGGGTCGATTTTTTTCCGGGCGAGCGATAGCGAGCCTGTATTTGAAGAGAAATCGGCCTTCGGTCGGGACATTTATATCGAAGGGGTGTCTTGTGGGTGTTTATTTTAAGTTTGATGGAGGTTTAGAGAGCAAACTAAACCCTTTCCTTAAACCATTGAGCCGAACCACTAAATTATGCTGCAAAATACCGTCTGAGCTCTCTTAATTCCTGCCTGTAGCCTGGAAAAGTTGCTTATTATTATGTTTGTGTGTTTTTATAAACTTGGCAAAGTTTACCCTCGCACCACCACACCCGTTTTCTAGCGATCCGTTTTCCGCAGTACATTTATTTTATTTTTATTTTTTTTTACAGGAGAGCCCACCTCGCTTTTTTTTCTCTTTCTCTCCCTCTCTGTTTGGCTTGTATCCATTCGGCCCCATTCAGCCTACTGTTTTAAGACGTTTACCCCATCCAGGTGTCAATATTTTCCTGGCGAGCGGTAGCAAGCCAGCATATATCTATTTTTGTTTTGACAGCAAGCTAAATTTGTACATTTTTCGATAGAAAAATTTCTCCGGTGAAGCCGTTTTTCTCCATACAATGCTGGCTCGCTATCGCTCGCCAGGAAGAAATCGACACCTGGATGTATGGAGATAAACGTCTTAAAACAGTTGGCTGAATGGGACCGAATGGATACAAGCCAAAGAGAGAGGGAGAGAAAGAGAAAAAAGCGAGGTGGGCTCCCTTAAAGAATAACATATTTCTTGGTAAGTAATTAAATGAACAAAGCAAAGAATGGTTAGTAAAGCAAATCCTGAATAAAATTGAAATGGAAAGAAATCTGTAAATGATCAAGTCTACTTTGACCTTTATATGTATAATTGAATAGACTACACAGACCGCTGTCATCTGGTAACTATATGTGGGCCTTTGTTATTTGAAAGTGTGTGTGTGTGTGTGTGTGTGTGTGTGTGTGTGTGTGTGTGTGTGTGTGCGTGTGCGTGTATGTTTTATTTATTTATTTATTTTATTTTTTATTTTTTTAGGGGGGTAGAAATGTGCAAGGTTAGATATAGATAGATGGATAGAATATAGATAATTCTACAGCTTCACAACCCTTGATTTGTCGCTATTCTGTTGCTCCTAATAGGTTAATATTATTCGTAGTTGACTTTAGTATGGCTCGGAAATGTATATATGACGTGAAATAGATACATTAAAGTATTAAAAACCTTCACTATAGTGAGACTCGTCATTCGCGGTTTGACGATTGTACCCCGAAACTCCCGTTTTCTGTTGACCCATTTTCTTAAGACAAGACGCACGATCTCGAAGGTGTTTTTCGCTCTCCCGCAGTACTTTTTTAGTGATTTTATGTTTTCTACATCATTATCTAGAGCAGCGGGGGTCTGGGGGCGGCAGCCCCCAGGTTAGGTTAGGTTGTTAGGTTAGGTTAATGCCAATATTGTCATCAGAGGAGGGGGTGATTGGTTTGTTTACGTTACGCATCGTCTACCGCGGTCCGCGAGTGTCTGCCTCGCCGACTCTCATTTTCAATGGAAACATTGATCTAACATGACAACCTAACTTACTTGGGGGCTGCTTTCCCCAGACTCTCACAAGTCGAACATCAGGTAGATTTACCACCTCCCCCCTTAACCCATTCATTACCGAGGTCGTCTTTTAATTATTTTCTGGCAATTATTAGAAGATTTTATTTAGCTTAGGAGGGGCAATGCACTAATTAAAAGGCTTCCAAGTGTCCCATTTCATTATCTTAACTAACACACGTCATTCCTTAGTTGTATAAAACCGTCTAAATATAACTGAAATAAGATAAAAAACGTCCCCGGTAGTGAAGGGGTTAATCCGTTCGAGGCTTCAGAATGTATCAAAATTAATTACCGTGACAGTACGCTCACAGACAGACAGACAGATAGACGGACAGACAGACAGGCACAGCGGGTGATGACAGGACAAACAGATAGACAGACAAGACAGACAATACGGACAGACAGACAAGACAGACAATACGGACAGACAGACAGACGAACAGACAGACAGACAAACAGACAGACGAACAGACAGACAGACGGACAGACAGGCACAGCCAGGCACAGCGGGTGATGACAGGACAAACACTGGGAACAAACTGACTGCTGGATATGAGAACTGGTATGCAATATGGCCGACACCAATTTTTTTTTTTTTTTTTTTTTGTACCCCAGTACTGGGAGAATTCGTACACGCTAGGAAATAAATTGTGGCCTTAACCCCTTCCGTACCGGTGACGTCTTTTTTACTTTATGTTGGCTAATATTCGACGATTTTCTTAAGTTATTCAGTTTAAAAACGGCATCCAGCAACTAACAGGCTTCGAACCAGATCACTTAATCATTTCGACTTCCACAGATCCTTTTTAAACTGCACAAAATCGTCTAAAAATAGCTAGAATATACTTTAACAGACATTGCTGGTACAGAAGGGGTTAAGAGTATTCGAAGCTATCTCGAATTGAATCGGATCCTATTTTTGTTTGTGTGATGTGATGTGTGATGCACATAAATAAAAGGGGATGTGTCGGATGATTGAAAGCCACAGTTGCTCGCGCGTTTGGGGCTAGCAACACGTATTATGAAAAACATGTATCCTCCTTCATTCACTGTCCCCCCCTTCACTCACTCAACCCCACAATTTGCCGGAGGATAACAGGTTTTTCACAATACGTAGACGGAGTTCTTTTTAACATTTTTGTTTACCTAATTAAATTTTGGAGGTTCGTTTTGCCGTTCGAGGGTTCCTATAAAAGGCCAGAATTTATGGTTTACAAGTGTACCAGATACTTGTGCAGTCAATTGTACAGTCACGAGCCATAGTACCTGCACACCCAGTTGAATCTTTGAATATTTAAAGCCAAGTTGTGAAGCCTCTGGGATATTAAGTAACGCCCCGTTCTTAACATTAACCATCAAATTACAAACCCCAATGCACTTGAACAAACTAATGAGAGCATATGGTCCTCCCGGGATTCGAACTCGGGACACGTGACAGAACATTGGATTGTCTCGCTCACCTTGCAAACCTACAGACTTGTCACATCTGGGTTGCACATAATCACCTCGCAAACCTACAAACTTGCAAGGGACTGGAGTTCTGGAAAAGGGGCTCCAGTCTTGACTTGCAGTGTACTGGCTTAATAATCCAGAAGGGTTGATAGCCTCTGAATTCCTATTTTAACAATTACAAGCTTGCCTCATCCGGTTACACATGTGCACCTCGCACACTTACCAACTAGCCACATCTGGGTTGCACATAAACACCTCGCAGACTCACCCATATTTACCCTTGGTGTGAGTGATGGCGGAGTAAACAAAGCCGAGGAGGAGGGGGTTCTGTTCGGGCACCCTCGGCATTGGTAGTGTGTGTGGCTTTATTTAAGGGGAGATTTCCACTGGAGGGATTTTTTTTTTCTAGACCCCTTATCTCACTTAGTTTATCCCCATTGCTTTTGAGAAAGTTGGTCGCCCCGTTAGTGTGGCGATTTTAAGAACTTTCGCCACATTTATGTCAATTTTAAAAGACTTCGTGTCCTTTAGGTGTCGATTTTTTCCTGGCGAGCGATAGCGAGCCTGTAATTTAAGAGAAACCGGCCTTCGGCCAGGACATTTTTCTATCGAAAAATTTACAAATTTATCTTAAAAGGGGGTTTAGGGGGTGTAATTTTAAACTTGATGGAGGTCCCGGGAATAAACTAAAAATTTCCACTTAAATACCCTAATAATTGACTAATACGGGATAGAGAGGTTGTTCGGAGGAGGTATAAAATCGCTTGGCGTTAGTCGGAAACACCCGTAAAAACAATTAATCATTTTTGTCTTGACTTAATAATGTGTCAACTTGAAGACCTTTCACCCTATTAGTTTGGCGACTATGGTACGTGTCGCCCCAAATGGATACAAGCCAGATAAAGAGAGAAAAGGAGAGAACAAAATCAGGTCACCACCCCTTAACCCCTTCAGGATCCAATACGTATTTCATTTATATTTTATGGCTACTACTATAGACTATTTATGGCTACTATTATATAGACTATTTATGGCTACTACTATATAGACTATTTATGGCTACTATTATATAGACTATTTATGGCTACTACTATATAGACTATTTATGGCTACTACTATATAGACTATTTATGGCTACTACTATATAGACTATTTATGGCTACTACTATATAGACTATTTATGGCTACTACTACTACTATATAGACTATTTATGGCTACTACTATATAGACTATTTATGGCTACTACTATATAGACTATTTATGGCTACTACTATATAGACTATTTATGGCTACTACTATATAGACTATTTATGGCTACTACTATATAGACTATTTATGGCTACTACTATATAGACTATTTATGGCTACTACTATATAGACTATTTATGGCTACTACTATATAGACTATTTATGGCTACTACTATATAGACTATTTATGGCTACTACTATATAGACTATTTATGGCTACTACTATATAGACTATTTATGGCTACTACTATATAGACTATTTATGGCTACTATATAGACTATTTATGGCTACTACTATATAGACTATTTATGGCTACTACTATATAGACTATTTATGGCTACTACTATATAGACTATTTATGGCTACTACTATAGACTATTTATGGCTACTACTATATAGACTATTTATGGCTACTACTATATAGACTATTTATGGCTACTACTATATAGACTATTTATGGCTACTACTATATAGACTATTTATGGCTACTACTATATAGACTATTTATGGCTACTACTATAGACTATTTTATTTAGAATAGGAAGGGTATATGGAAGTCAGAGGGTTGATTGAGACCGTCTTTAGCTTTTTAACTCCCACAGATCCTTCCCTAGCTGTATAGAATCGTCAATTGAGAGCCAATTGACCACTTGCGAGTGTTTATCTATAAGGAAGTTGGAGCTGTAGACAACGATATTTAACAGAATTTACAGCTAAAATACGGTCGTAGTACATTATATAAACACATAAAACCCAATTCAATATACCATTTATCCATCAGAAACTTACATACTTATTGCATTTGTTTAATATCGATGTTAACGGCTCCAACTTCCTTATAGCCGGAAACTCGCAAGTGGTTAATTGAGGAGACATATTCTATTCCCTGGTGATTACCAAACACTCTTCTCTCCTTTGTCATTATACAGGGGGACTGTATTATGCCTGTCTTCCAGTCTTCAGGCACACTTCCCTTCTCCCGTGCTAGTGTACACATTATCCATACCCATTCAATCACTATCTCACCACCATAACTCAGCAGTGTGGGGACACACTCAGTTTTGCTAGATCTGTGTTCTGATAGTGACAGTTTTGCAAGATCTGTGTTCTGATAGTGACAGTTTTGCTAGATCTGTTTTCTGATAGTGACCGTTTTGCAAGATCTGTTTTCTGATAGTGACAGTTTTGCAAGATCTGTTTTCTGATAGTGACCGTTTTGCAAGATATGTTTTCTGATAGTGACAGTTTTGCAAGATTTGTTTTCTGATAATGACAGTTTTGCAAGATCTGTTTTCTGATAGTGACCGTTTTGCTAGATCTGTTTTCTGATACTGACAGTTTTGCTAGATCTGTGTTCTGATAGTGACAGTTTTGCAAGATCTGTGTTCTGATAGTGACAGTTTTGCAAGATCTGTGTTCTGATAGTGACAGTTTTGCTAGATCTGTGTTCTGATAGTGACAGTTTTGCTAGATCTGTTTGCTAAGGTACGGGGGGGGGGGGGGGGGGCAAGTCTTGGGAACGAAGGCAAGAAAAATAGTTAGCGGAGAAAATCGGAGCATGGCCCCATTCGTCGGTGGGTACGGCGAGGCGAGAGAGACAACGGCGAGAATAGGTCACTGAGTACGCTATATATATATATATATATATATATTATATATATATACATACAGTAAAGGCATACATTATGAATACTAGACAGTTAATTCACTACATACAGTACATATATTAATTAATACATACAGGCATATATACATATACTGTATATACTGAACATATAGGACAGTTAAAATCAATATGAGAATAGGTTGCTGGGTATACTTCACTACACAAATACATACATACATACATACATACCGGTACAGTGGCGCTAATAAGTCATTTCCCAGCTGGCATTACGTTTGGCTTGCTCTGTGCTGTATTAATGTCTGTCAGATGTTGAATAGGGTGGGTAAGTGTAGGAACATGTTTGTATATTTCACTCGATATGAAGAAATTTAGCTTAGATATTGCTGATACCCATTATTGATCAACACATAATTGGTGCAGAGACATCTCTTATTATCACATCACTTATTATATATGCATATGTTTTTCCCTGCTTCCCCAAGCCTACCACTACCAGGTCACCAGCACACACACACATATATATATATATTTTTTTTTTTTTTTTTTTTTTTTTTTTTTCTATATATTCCAACTTACTTTCTCTCGGGCATGGCTGAGAGCCTTAACATTCACCGCTTTACAATGAACAGTGAAGCCCGTGAGGTCTTGTTCCAGTCTAGGGAGTGAGACATGTGAAGCACGTAGAGTACAACGAGCACCTGCCATCTTGCCTTCACATGAGGCACGGTGCTCACTCATGGCCCGAAACGACCCCATCTCTGAAGCCACCTCGTTCCCATGCTTCACTGTCTCACTACACTCGGACTCTCACACTTACACACACACAACGCCACCTGTTGAGCAGATAACTCACCAGGCATTGCACCCCTATAGCATATTTTGAATATGGGAATATTCATACAGTGCTATTTAATCAGGGAACAATGAGGGTATTTTATTGACGTTTCGGTGGGCTTGTGGTAATGCACTGAGACCAGGTACAGCACAAATTCCATCCCAATAATATCTTCCCATTGATACATCGGGATTTGAACCCGGGACCTTTGGATTATCAGGCCAGTGGCAAGACCACTCCACCACACCTCCCCACTGTATATATATATATATATATATATATATATATATATATATATATATATATATATATATATATATATATATATATATAGTACGCAAACACAACTCTTTATAGCCTTCTCTTTCCCCCACAAACAAACACTCCTTTTAATCTTCTCCAGTTCCCTCCCCAACCCCCTGTACCCTCCATGGTACGAGTCTAGGGCGCAAACACACACAAACAAACACACACATACGTCTTCTTATCTCACTCTGCCTTTCACTTGTGTTCTCTCTCTCTCTGTCGCTCTCTCGCTCTCGCTCTCTCTCTCTCTCTCTCTCTCTATCTCTCTCTCTCTCTGTCTCTCTCTGTCTCTCTCTCTCTCTCTCTCTCTCTCTCTCTCTCTCTGCCACCCACAAACAAAACACACTCTTTCATCTCCTCCAGCCCCCCACCCTACCCCACCAGGAGGAGGGGATATAAATACAAATACAATGTGCAAGTGAGATATCAAACGAGAGAGAGAGAGAGAGAAAAAGAGAACGAGAGAGAGAGAGAGAGAGAGAGAGAGAGTTATGGGGGGCAGGTCTAAAGGGGAGTGGTAAGTCTGAGAGAAAGGAAATAGTTCTTGAAGAAACGATGTGTGTGTGTGTGTGCGTAACAGTATATGTGTGCAAGTGTATGTGAACGAATTTGTGTAAAAAAAAAAAAAAAAAAAAAAAAAAAAAAAAAAAAAAAAAAGTGGGGATTGGCCCTGAGTATATAGATGTGTACGTATATGTGTGTGTGTGTGTGTGTGTATGTGTATGTATGTGTATGTGTGTGGGTTTGAGTGCGTGTTTGAAATGTAAAGGACAGGAATATGTGCGTCCAAGCCTAATATACATACTACTTCCGGAAATTGTCTGGGAAATAATATATGCTTCCCGTGACCTGATCAGAAAACAATATTCGTGGGGACAAAGCCAAGATTTTTTGTTCGGGAGTAATATACGATTTTCAAGTTCAAGGTTAAGGGGAGGCAGTTGGTTTTTCGAGTCCTTCTCCTCCTCCCTCATGTTTAGTCCTATTAGTTATGTGATATCAAGACATTCTCCCCATTAGTTTGGCGATTTTCAGGCCTTTTGCCCCATTTCTTTGCCAATATTAACACCTTTCGTGCCATTTAGGTGTCGATTGTTTTTCCTGGCGAACGATAGCGAGCCTGTATTTGAAGAGAAATCAGGCTTCCACCGGGACATTTTCTACTGAAAAATGTACAAATTTATATCGAAGGGGGGTCTTGTGGGTGTTTTTTAAAGTTTGATAGGGGTTTAGAGAGCAAACTAAACCCCTTCCTTAAACCATTGAGCCGAACCAGTAAATTTTGCTGCACAATACCGTCTAAGCTCACTTGGCCGTTTGTTTGGTCTATTAATTCATTTATTCATATATTTTTTTAGTTTCCTTCCTAGACCTCCATCAAGCTTAGAAAACCACCCCCTAGACAAGATAAATTTGTAAATTTTTCGGTAGAAGAATTTCCCGGCCGAAGGCCGGTTCCTCTTAAAATTGCAGGCTCTCTATCGCTCGCCAGGAAAATATCGACACCTAAATGGCACGAAAGGTCTTAAAATTGACAACGAAATGGAGTGAAAGGTATTAAAATCGCCAAACTAATGGGCCGAACGTCTTATAATCTCAAAACTAGTGGGGCTAAACATTAGGGAGAAGGGGGTCCAGAAAAACGGTCTGCCTCCCCTGAAGACCAAGGGAACATAATGATAGGGATAATGTTAATATGAATTGATGGGGTGGGGGGAGGGTTCTGGGCCCCTTAATTGATGGGGTGGGGGGAGGGTTCTGGGCCCCGTCATCCCATTTGTTTAGCCCCATTAGTTTTGAGATGTTAAGGTTTTCGTCCCATTAGTTTGGCCATTTTAAGATATTTCGTGCCATTTATTGTAGGCGTCGGATTTTTTTTCTGGTGAGCGTTAGCGAGCCTGTCAATAAGGAGGAACCGCCTTCCGAATAATGTTTAGCGCCATTACTTTTCATTTTTTAGACCTCTGTTTTCTATGTGGATGAAGGAGACAAAAGGCAGGCTGCTTATAACGAGTGTCTCCCCCAAAGTTAAAAAGAGTGACTGAGCCAAATTCAAGGGACGTTGGGGTGAAAAAGCCTGTGGGCACACGAAGTTTAAGGGGAGATTTCCACTTGAGGGATTTTTTTACTGAACTCCTTTCTCATTCAGGTTTAGCCCCATTGATTTTGAGATTTTAAGACGTTCGCCCCATTAGTTTGGCGATTTTAGGAACTTTCGCCCCATTTCTGTCAATTTTAAGATCTTTCGTGTCATTTAGGGGTAAACAAAATCCTGGCGAGCGATAGCGAGCCTGTAATTTAAGAGGAACCGGCCTTCGGCCGGGACATTTTTCTGCCGAAAAATGTACAAATTTAGCTTGAAAGAGGGTCTAGAGGGTGTAATTTTAAACTTGATGGAGGTCTAGGGAACAAACTAGAAACCTCCCCTTAAAGCAGTCTAAGTCATAGGATGAAGGGATTGATTGAGGGAGAGAGTTCCAGAGTTCACTTGAGTAGAAGAAAGAATGCGAAAATTTGCCAAATTCTTGTGTTGGAGAGCTGGACAGAACAGGAGTGGGACTGTGTTGAAAGGCGGGTGCCTCGCACTCGCCGAAAGGGATGGGTACTATAACTGAGAGAGCTCCGAAGAACACTGATTGTTGTAATAGTGATAGAAGAATGAAAGAGATGCAACATTGCGATCTTTTATGACATTTAGGTGTCATTTTGTTTCTGACGAACGATAGCGAGCCTGTAATTTGGGAGGAATCGACCTTCGACCTTCTGGCTTGTATCCATTTGGCCCCATTCAGCCTACTGTTATAAGATGTTTATCCCCGCCCAGTTGCCGATATCTTCCTGGCGAGCTATAGCGAGCCAGCATTGTATGAAGAAATCCGGCTTCGCCAGAGACATTTTTCTGTCGAAAAAATGTACAAATTAAGCTTAAAAACAGTTGAAAAAGTATGCTGGCTCGCTACCGCTCGCCAGGAAAAATCGACACCTGGATGGGAATAAACGTCTTAAAAAAAAACGCTGAATGGGACCGAATGGATACAACCCAGAGAGAGAGAGAGAGAGAGAGAGAGAGAGAGAGAGAGAGAGAGAGAGAGAGAGAACAAACTGGTCCCGGTTAAACACTGTAAAAGAGATCGCTCTTATTCAGAATGTTAAGATTCCCTATCTATATTCTATTGTAATCTATATATATTCAGGCCCAATCCCCCCTTTTTCCCATTATTTTTGTCTTTGTTTTCCGTGGTTTTTTTTTCCTTTTTTTTTGGGGGGGGAACCGAGGGGGGTGGCCGACTCAAGACAGAGCCAGAATAGGGACAACACACCATAGAACACAATGAACACACAAAAACAAAATACAAATTCACACACATCTAGGTTAAGAATGTTCCCGATCGAAAACAAACAAAAATCAAAATAAACTACGGCTCTCGTGTAAGCTGGTTTGGAAAAGAGGTTGAAGGCATTAGCGGGGGGGGGGGGGGGGTTTATCTTGGTCCATTTGTCTGGGGAGTAACTTGGACTGGGCTTTATATATTTTTAGACTGAACCGAGCAAGAAAAATGGTAAGATATTGGGGGTTCGTGATGGGAGCGGAAGTTTAGAGAGGAATACATATCCAGTATAGTATATATATATATATATATATATATATATATATATACAGTATATATATATATATATATTGAGAGGGTTCGTTGAGATCCCATCGTGAGTCATAGAGGTCATGTATAAGCTGAACAAAATCGTCTAATAGGAACCAGACTATGATACTAAAAAAAGACGTCATCGTACTGAAGGGTTAAAGGGAACATCATATTTGTATTTATTTATTTACGTGTTAATATTTTGCTGTCTTTAGTTTCGTCCCTAGACCTCCATCAAGCTTAAGGGGGGGTCACCTGCTTTTTTTTTCTTGTTCTCTCCTTTTCTCTCTTTCTCTGGCTTGTATCCATTTTTAGCGTTTTGGTGGGCTTTGTGGTCATTCACTGATACTAGGCACAGCACAAATTCCATCCCAATATCATCTTTCCATTGATATATCGGGATTCGAACCTATGGATTACTATTCCAGTGTCAAGGCCACTCCACCACACCTCTCCTAAATATATAAGTAGATAGACCACAAATAGCCACTGCCCCCTATTGTATTTGCTTTGCTTATTTGTTTCGTCCCCAGACTTCCATCAAGCTTAACAAACAAAAAAACCCGAGACCCTTCTTCAAGATATATTTGTACATTTTTCAATAGAAAAATTTCCCGGCCGAAGGCCGGTTCCTCTTAAATTACAGACTCTCTATCGCTCGCCAGGAACAAATCGACACCTAAATGACACGAAAAATCTTAATATTGACAAAGAAATTGGACGAAAGGCCTTAAAATCGACAAACTAATGGGCTGAACGTCTTATAATCTCAAAACTAATGGGGCTAAGTATGATGGAGAAGGGAGGGCAGAAATAACAACCCCCTCCCTTACAGATGGTAATGGAACTATTGACTGTGGGCGTACCATAATAAACTCCACCGTGGGTTCCTCTCCGTGGCTGAGTGGTCTCAATTTACACGTTACTTTGTGAAAGGAGAGCAGGCGGTGTGTGTGTGTGTGTGTGTGTGTGTGTGTGTGTGTGTGTGCGTGTGCGCGTGTGTGTGAGAGAGAGTGAGTATGGGTGTGTTTTTTTTAATTTACAGGCTACTTTGTGATATACGAGCAAGCTGTATGTGTGTGAGAGAGAGAGAGAGAGAGCAAGAGCAAGAGAGCAAGCGAGAGAGAGAGAGAGAGAGAGAGCAAGAAAGAGAGAGAGAGAGAGAGAGAGAGAGAGAGAGAGAGAGAGAGCAAGAAAGAAAGAGAGAGCGAGGTTGAATAAGATTTCCCGTGAGACCAAAATATCTTCCCAAGCCGAAACCAAAATAAATTATATCTGTCATCTACTACTCAAAAAAGGCTTAAGGGGGGATGGGCCGGTTTTTTGGTCCCCCTTCTCCCTCGTGTTTAGCCCCATAGATTTTTAAACGTTCGGCCAGTTAGTTTGTTAATTTTAAAACCTTTCGTCCCATTTCTACATCAATATTAAGACTTTTCGTGACCTTTAGGTTTGGGTTTTTTCCTGGAGAACGATTTTGACCAGTGATAGTGAGCCTTCAATTTGGGAGGAACTGGTTTTCAGCCGGAGCTTTTTCTCTACCGAAAAATGAACAAATTATCTCGAAGGGGGCCTTGGGGGTATTTTTTAGAGCTTTTAATTGTGGTCTAGTGAGGAAACAAATACATCAATATATATATATATTATTATTTTTGTTTACACCAACCAACTTCACATCTAAACTCAATTAATGAAATCAAGAAATACATGTGGCACTCCGAGGACTCGAACCCAGGATACTCCCACCGAAGTTCCTCGCACTATGCTAAATGAAAACAAATATCCCCTTAATAAAATCGTCTAATGAAAGCCAGGACTCAAAGTCTGTGAGGACAAGGTAGTGGTGGTGGGTTCCTCTTTAAGGGGAGGTTTTTAGTGTGTTTCCTAGACTTCCATCAAGCTTGAAATTACACCCCCTTGACCCCATTTCAAGATAAATTTTTACATTTTTCGGTAGAAAAATTTCCCGGCCGAAAGCCGGTTCCTCTTAAATTACAGGCTCGCTATCGCTCGCCAGGAAAAAATCGACACCTAAATGGCACGAAAGGTCTTAAAAGTGACATAAATGGGTGAAAGTTCTTAAAATCGCCAAACTAATGGGGCGAACGTCTTAAAATCTAAAAAACAATGGGGCTAAACATGAGGGAGAAAGGGGTAAATAAAAAAATCCCTCAAGTGGAAATCTCCCCTTAAGGCAGTAGTGGTGGTGGTGGTGGTGGTGGTGGTGGGGTTCATCCCGTGCTGGCGGGTTTTAGTATATAGAGCCTGGACAACGCTGTATCTGGTCGCCATTATGGGGGCTTAGATATTTGAATTGGTATATATATATATGTATATATATATATATATATATATATCAGTAACTTTTTAAATTCTCAGCTTGGAATAGAACCACGGACAGTCAAGAATATATATATATATATATATACAGGTATATATATATATATATATATATATATATATATATATATACCACGTACAAAAATGTAGAGGCAAAGGTGCGCCCCCTTGCCCGTCTTACTTAACCATACATTATAGGGTCATTACATGTCTTCCTGATGGAGAAGGAGTGTAGAGTGGTCCCTCCCAACATCATGTTTAGTTTTGGTCCAAGCAAGGAAATTATATCTACAGCTCCAACTTCCTTATAGCCTGAAACTCGCAAGTGGTCAATTAAGGGAGCCCACCTCACTTGTTTTAGCTTTCTCTCCCTCTCTCTCTCTCTTTGGCTTGTATCCATTCGGCCCCATTCAGCCTACTGTTTTAAGACGTTTATCCCCATCCAGGTGTCGATTTCTTCCTGGCGAGCGATAGCGAGCATCCAATTTAGGAGCAACAGGCCATTTTCTAAGCTTGATGGAGGTCTAGGGAAGAAACTTACAAATGATATATATATAATAGATATAAAATAGATACATAAATGAATAAATATTAATCTCCCGTTAACCACCTGCGGGGTTTGGGTTCTTAGGAAGTTGGAGCTGTAGACATCGATATTTAATTAAGGGAGGAGGATGGTACATTTTTCGGTCGATTTTTCTTATTTTTGTATATACAGGTATGTTGTTTTAGTTTCCTCCCTAGATCTCTATCAAACTTTAAAAAAACAAAAACAGGATCCCCCTTTAAGATATATTTCTACATTTTTCGGTAGAAAAATTTCCCGGCTGAAGACCGGTTCATTCTAAGTTACGGGCTCGCTATCGGCCGCCACATTCGACACCTATATGACACGAAAAGTCTAAATATGGACGAAGGAAAGGGGCGAAAGGTCTTAACATCGCCAAACTAATGGGGCGAACGTCTTAAAGAATCAAAACTAAAGGAGTTAAACATGAGGGAGAAGGGGGTCCCGAAACCCCCCCACCCCCCCTCTCCCTCACCCTTAATTGTCCGGCCCCGGTGTTCTAAAGGGTCTCTCTGGCTTGGCATTTAGGGTGGCGGTCTACACGCTTCCGCCTTTTACACACATACATACATACATGCATACGTATACACACATGGACACATACACTGACTTGAGCATACACACACTTGCACACACACAGACACACACACACACACATATACTGTACACACACACACACACACTAAATGTCCACAGCACATTTTTCCTCACTCTGAATCACACGGACATTACATAGTATGTAATGTCCTGATTTATTATTATTACACACTTGCATACATTTCCTCTCGCTATCTCTCTGACACACACACACACACACACACACACACACACACACACACACACACACACACACACACACACACACACACACACACACACACCTCTCCGTGGCGTAACTGATAGCGCGTCTGGCTCACAACCAGAAGGTCCCGGGTTCGAGATCCGGCCGGGGATGAGACATTTGGGCAAGTCTCCTAACGATGTAGCCTCTGTTCACCTAGCAGTATAAATAGGAACCTGGTATAAGTGGACGAAGTTGTGACGTCCCATCTGGGGTTGGTGATCGGTTACAAGGTGAGATGGGTATCGTACTGGTCAACCTAAGCTACTGGTCAACCTAAGCCTTCGGGTGAGACTGGTACCGTAGTGAAAATGGTACCGTACAGATTAACCCTAAGCCTTCGTTTCCAGATGTCGCCAATTGGCTAAAATACAGACTACACACACATCCACAGCCATGCCAACGATACATAAACACTTAACATGCATTTCACGCAATACATTCCCAGTTAAGGAGGCGCGATAATAATGAGCTTAGCTCGCATTGCGTGGATTCCCCTTGACGAACAAGCAAGTGAATAACACATACTGTACGTACACACATAATATCTATCTGTTAGTCTATCTACTGAAGGGTCACTCTGTTATGTGTAAAAACGAAGATGAATGACTAGATGAGTGCCCCTTAAGTTTTAAACCTATTTTCTATAGGAGCTATGTAGATGACCGCTTTTTCATTTTTAGGAAGGCTGAACATGTGAATATGTTTTTAGAGTATATGAAAAAAAACAGCATGCGGATGTAAAGTTCACTTCGGAAATAGAAAAATAGGGCTGCCTACCTTAAAAATAGGGCTGCCTACCTTAAAAATAGGGCTGCCTACCTTTTTTAGATGTAAATGTAACGAAAACGGGTTCTGGATTAACAACTAGTGTATTTCGAAAATCTACGTTCACGAACCTTTGACTTGAGGGGAGATTTCCACTTGAGGGATTTTTTTCTGGACCCCTTTCTCTCTCATGTTTAGCCCCATTGCTGTTTAGATTTTAAGACGCTCGCCCCCTTTAGTTTGGCGATTTTAAGAACTTTCGCCCCATTTCTGTCAATTTTAAGAACTTTCGTGCCTTAGGTGTCGATTTTTTCTTGGCGAGCGATAGCGAGCCTGTATTTTGAGAGGAACCGGCCTTCGGCCGGGAAATTTTTCTACCGAAAAATTTACAAATTTATCTTGAAAGGGGGTCTAGGGGGTGTAATTTTAAGCTTGATGGAGGTCTAGGGAAGAAACTAAATACCTCCCCTTAATTGGCTTAGTTTTACACCCGTAATTTATAAAATACATTCAATTAAGACTCTAATTAACCGAGCGTATAGCCTATGTTCCACCTACAGGTTTTTACATTTAGAATTTAAGACTTTGGAAAACTTCTTTGTTAAAAATAATTATACAGTTGATTTAGTCCAGAAAACCATTAGGTAATGTGTAACTAAAACCTGTGTTAAGGGGAGGCAGACCGTTTTTCTGGGCCCGATTCTCCCTAATGTTTAGCCCCACTAGTTTTGAGATTATAAGACGTTCGGCCCATTAGTTTGGCGATTTTAACAACTTTCGCCCCATTTCGTTGTCAATTTTAAGAACTTTCGTGCCATTTAGCTGTCGATTATTTCCTGGCGAGCGATAGCGAGCCTGCCATTTTAAGGGGAATCGGCCTTCGGCCGGGACATTTTTCTACCGAAAAATTTACAAATTTATCTTGAAGGGGGGTCTAGGGGGTGTTTGATGGAGGTCTAGGGAGGAAACTAAAAAAAAACATATGAATAAATTAATTAAAAGACCAAACAAACGGTCTGCCTCCCCTTAACGAGGTCTCGAAACTTATGAAATATATAAAACTTCTGTTCTATGGTAAATCCAGTTACGACTTTCGTAAGCAGCTCCAAACATTGCTTCATTCTAGATTCCCAGCTGTTAACTTCCGCATAATGTTCACAAATGACTTTAACATTCGCTCATGTTTTATAATAAAGGACACTGTTCCCAATAACTTATGTTCCAATATTGTTTATGAATTTAAGGGGAGTGACCTGTTTTTCTTTTATTTCTCTCCTGTTCTCTCTTTCTCTGGCTTGTATCCATTCTGCCCCATTCAGCCAACTATTTATCCCCATCTAGGTGTAGATTTCTTCCTGGCGAGCGATAGCGAGCCAGCATTATATGAAGAAATCCGGCTTCGCCGGAGATATTTTTCTATCGAAAAATTTACAAATTTAGCCTGCTGTCAATTTTTTTTTTTAAAGTATGCTGGCTCGCTACCGCTCACCAGTAAAAAAATGACACCTGGATGGGGATAAACGCCTTAAAACAGTAGGCTGAATGGGGCCAAATGGATACAAGCCAGAGAAAGAGAGAAAAGGATATAAAAAAACAGGTCACCCCCCTTAACTGTCCCAGGTGCCTTGCTGGGTATGTGGGATGTTCGTCTCGTTCATTCCGCGCTAAAATATTGGAGCATTTGGGGAAAAGTGTCCGAACAGGTCAATATTTATCAAAAATGCCTTTTTTCAGCAGTAAGGAATTACTCTTTAGAATTGGATCATAGATTCAATGAATTTTATTTTAAGATATTGGCTAAATTCAGAAACAAGAACGATACTTCCATTGGGGAGAAATAGTTCATAGAAAAACTCAAACCGAACCTAAACTGAGTGGTGAGGTAGTTGATAGCTTGGGGCTAATAGGATCCCTTGCTACAGTATACAGTATATAATGTACTGTAGTTGATAGTTTGGGGCTAATAGGATCCCTTGCTACAGTATACTGTATATAATGTACTGTAGTTGATAGCTTGGGGCTAATAGGATCCCTTGCTACAGTATACTGTATATAATGTACTGTAGTTGATAGCTTGGGGCTAATAGGATCCCTTGCTACAGTATACAGTATATAATGTACTGTAGTTGATAGTTTGGGGCTAATAGGATCCCTTGCTACAGTATACTGTATATAATGTACTGTAGTTGATAGCTTGGGGCTAATAGGATCCCTTGCTACAGTATACTGTATATAATGTACTGTAGTTGATAGCTTGGGGCTAATAGGATCCCTTGCTACAGTATAGTGTATATAATGTACTGTAGTTGATAGCTTGGGGCTAATAGGATCCCTTGCTACAGTATAGTGTATATAATGTACTGTAGTTGATAGCTTGGGGCTAATAGGATCCCTTGCTACAGTATACTGTATATAATGTACTGTAGTTGATAGCTTGGGGCTAATAGGATCCCTTGCTACAGTATACTGTATATAATGTACTGTAGTTGATAGCTTGGGGCTAATAGGATCCCTTGCTACAGTATAGTGTATATAATGTACTGTAGTTGATAGCTTGGGGCTAATAGGATCCCTTGCTACAGTATAGTGTATATAATGTACTGTAGTTGATAGCTTGGGGCTAATAGGGTCCCTGGCTACAGTATAGTGTATATAATGTACTGTAGTTGATAGCTTGGGGCTAATAGGATCCCTTGCTACAGTATACTGTATATAATGTACTGTAGTTGATAGCTTGGGGCTAATAGGATCCCTTGCTACAGTATAGTGTATATAATGTACTGTAGTTGATAGCTTGGGGCTAATAGGATCCCTTGCTACAGTATAGTGTATATAATGTACTGTAGTTGATAGCTTGGGGCTAATAGGGTCCCTGGCTACAGTATAGTGTATATAATGTACTGTAGTTGATAGCTTGGGGCTAATAGGATCCCTTGCTACAGTATAGTGTATATAATGTACTGTAGTTGATAGCTTGGGGCTAATAGGATCCCTTGCTACAGTATAGTGTATATAATGTACTGTAGTTGATAGCTTGGGGCTAATAGGATCCCTTGCTACAGTATACTGTATGTAATGTACTGTAGTTGATAGCTTGGGGCTAATAGGGTCCCTGGCTACAGTATAGTGTATATAATGTACTGTAGTTGATAGTTTGGGGCTAATAGGATCCCTTGCTACAGTATACTGTATATATAATGTACTGTAGTTGATAGTTTGGGGCTAATAGGATCCCTTGCTACAGTATACAGTATATAATGTACTGTAGTTGATAGTTTGGGGCTAATAGGATCCCTTGCTACAGTATACTGTATATAATGTACTGTAGTTGATAGTTTGGGGCTAATAGGATCCCTTGCTACAGTATACTGTATATAATGTACTGTAGTTGATAGCTTGGGGCTAATAGGGTCCCTGGCTACAGTATAGTGTATATAATGTACTGTAGTTGATAGCTTGGGGCTAATAGGGTCCCTGGCTACAGTATAGTGTATATAATGTACTGTAGTTGATAGCTTGGGGCTAATAGGGTCCCTGGCTACAGTATACTGTATATAATGTACTGTAGTTGATAGCTTGGGGCTAATAGGGTCCCTGGCTACAGTATAGTGTATAATGTACTGTAGTTGATAGCTTGGGGCTAATAGGGTCCCTGGCTACAGTATAGTGTATATAATGTACTGTAGTTGATAGCTTGGGGCTAATAGGGTCCCTGGCTACAGTATACTGTATATAATGTACTGTAGTTGATAGCTTGGGGCTAATAGGATCCCTTGCTACAGTATAGTGTATATAATGTACTGTAGTTGATAGCTTGGGGCTAATAGGATCCCTTGCTACAGTATAGTGTATATAATGTACTGTAGTTGATAGTTTGGGGCTAATAGGATCCCTTGCTACAGTATACAGTATATAATGTACTGTAGTTGATAGTTTGGGGCTAATAGGATCCCTTGCTACAGTATACTGTATATAATGTACTGTAGTTGATAGCTTGGGGCTAATAGGGTCCCTGGCTACAGTATAGTGTATATAATGTACTGTAGTTGATAGCTTGGGGCTAATAGGGTCCCTGGCTACAGTATAGTGTATATAATGTCAGTCAGCAATAGTTAGTTCTCCCGGAATAGTCGGATGGTGCAGATCGAAATAGTATGTTGCATGTTATTTTATATTACATGTTCAGGTATATGAAGTTAGGATTATGTAATATTCATGTAAATCTTGTATTGTTTTTAATTATTAACTTATATTCCTAACAGTTTTAATTAACGTATTATGCAGAATTGTCACATCCAAATTTGTTTAACTAGATCCATGTATTCAATACAAAGTTTTAAACAGATATCATGTTTGTGTTTAGGATCGTTTGTGTTTCACCTGATGTTGAACAAAGAAGTGTAAGAAATGTTGTCAAAAGCTTAATCAATAAACGATGAAAATGGAATTGATGTTTGCTATCGTCATGTTATATATATATATATATATATATATTCATCAGTTGAGACCACACTTTGGGAGGTTGAGGGGAGAAGGAACTAACTCATTAAGGGAGCCCACCTCGCATTTTATTCTCTGTCTCTCTCTCTCTCTTTGGCTTGTATCCATTCGGCCCCATTCAGCCTACTGTTTTAAGACGTTTACCCCCATCCAGGTGTCAATATTTTCCTGGCGAGTGGTAGCGAGCCAGCATATATATAATTTTGTTTTGAGAGTAAGCTAAATTTGTAAATTTTTCGATAGAAAAAACATTCCGGCGAAGCCGGATTTCTCCATACAATGCTGGCTCGCTATCGCTCGCCAGGAAGAAATTAACACTTGGATGGGAATAAACGTCTTAAAACAGTTGGCTGAATGGGGCCGAATGGATACAAGTCAGAGAAAAGGAGAAAAAGATCAAACAAAAAGTGACCCCCCTTAATGGGTTTCATCTGGTGTACACAACCCAATTATTCCTTGGTTGCTCTTACATTGGTTTGGTAGGCTACGTGACTCTTGGGTGGAGGTTTATAGTTTTAGGTTTTTAATTTCTCTGCAGCTACTGTATAATTTTGGCTCATCTATGGGGTATTTTTGAATTACAGATCATTACTATTTTCTATCTGCCTAAGTGCTTTATACATATGAGTGTACATTTAAATTTAAGTTAAACCTTAGTCTCTCTCTCTCTCTCTCTCTCTCTCTCTCTCTCTCTCTCTCTCTCTCTCTCTCTCTCTCTCTCTCTCTCTCTCTCTCTCTCTCTCTCTCTCTCTCTCTCTCTCTCTCTCTCTCTCTCTCTCTCTCTCTTTATATATATATATATAATTATAATGAACGACAGGTTGGGAGAGAGGTACGCTGACCAGGATTCGGACCTACTCACTCCAGGTATATTTGGGAGAGTGGGACACCGTAACCACTCGACCATGAGCAGATATATCCGCTCATGGCCGAGTGGTTACGGTGTCCCACTCTCCCAAATATACCTAGAGTGAGCGGGTTCGAATCCTGGTCGGGATACCTCTCTCCCATATATATATATATATATATGGCACATTATACAGCTATTCAAATTGTATTAGACGTGTCATATGGTAATACAATATTAAGTAACATATTATTACCGAATATTAATGTGCATGTATAGATACAGTTAAGAACATAAATAGCGACGCACTCATTTGAAGCAGTGTCGAATACAAACGAGACAATGCAATGCTTTCTTATAACCCATATCCTTCAGAACTTAGCTATAAGGGGGGATGGGCCGGTTTTCTGGACCACTTTCTCCCTCATGTTTAGCCCCATTAGTTTTCAGATGTTAAGATGTTTAACCCATTAGTTAGTCGATTTTAAGACCTTTCGCCCCATTTCTTCGTCAATATTTAGACCTTGTGTGCTATTTAGGTGTCGATTTTTTCCCTGGCGAACGATAGTGAGCCTGTAATGTTGGAAGAACCGGCCTTTGGCCGGGAAATTTTTCTACCGAAAAATGTACAAATTAATCTAGAAGGTGGATCTAATGGATGTGTTTTTTTTTTATTTAATGGAGGTCTAGGGAGGAAACTAGAAAAATAATGAATACATGCAAAAATCGCCCAAAAAGGGAACCATCCCCCCTTAAACTTAAAAGACTCGAATGGTGTAAACTCGTATATATGCTGGTAACTGTACAGCAATTGGATATCCATGTGAATTTTATTTTATTTTATTTATTTTATTTTTATTTTATTTGTGCAAAGATAATGACCATATATTTTAAACTAATGTATTAACTTCCGTGATGTAACTCTTGGCCATAAATTAAGCCAATAAAATAAAAGCTGCATCAATTAATCATTGCATAGGCTGATTTATCCACTCATAAATTCGTTGGACACATGGGCAGAATATATATATATATATATATATATATATATATATATATATATGTATGGTTGTCATGTGAAGCTACAACAACCTTGATAATCCTTTCTTGCACAAGGATGTAGAATAAAAGTCCAGAGATAAGTTTATAGGTTCTTATTAGCCAGAGATACAGGGAGCTGGGAGGCACTTGTTAAGCTGAGTGCCGACCGGATGTTACTGATGAAAACATGTGCAGCGGTGCCGGATATATTTGGTGCAACGCTGCCGATACTACAGAGTACGGTATATTATCATGGGATATTAAACAATGATAGTATTGCCCTGAAAGTACATGTGTGTATGTTGCAATATGATTAAGGCATGTGTACACTCTGTATATATGTTGTGTGTGCACTTAACCTATATCAACACCTCCCTCCCCCTTCAAGCTCGCAAGACGTTGTCGAGCTGACTCTTTTTCTAGGAGCCTTTCAGACCTACGTGGATCCATGGGGGAAGTGAAGGACTCTCTTTCTGGGTCCGTGCAAGACACAGGGATCTCAGGGTTATGGGGGAGGGGTTCAACACCAGGGGAATTCACTGGGCGGAGGAAGCGACGGTTCCGCCAATATATCTTACCAATGGGGAGACGAACCTCATAATCCCTGGACCTGCCGCAGCCCATGACGACCCCAACCTTGTCCCAGCGGTGAGAAGTCGGGTCTTGGATCCGCACTGTGGTGCCGACTCTCAACCTGGGAAGGGGGCGTGCGTGCTGGTTATAGTTTCTCTGCACCAGCGCAGTGTGGGCGGCTGCACGGCGGTCACAGTCCTCGGCCTTGGCTTGCCACTGTGCTGCAAAGGACTGGGGATGAGCAGGGACACAAGACCGTAGTGGGTGGCCATACAAGATTTGTGCCGGGGAGCGGCCTGTGAAGTTCGGGGTGTTGCGGAGCTCCAACAGTCCACGGTCAAAGTCCTCACAGTCGATGTTGCCTGAGGGAGCCGTCTTCAGTATGAGGTGTTTGACGGACTTGACGGCAGACTCGGCATGACCGGTGGATTGTGGGTAGTGTGGGGAAGAGACCAAGTGATTGACTCCCCAACGCTCCATGAAGTCCCGGAACTCACGGCTAGTAAACTGTGGGCCTCCATCTGTACGTAGGCGGAGGGGTACTAGCGGCAGAAGATCCTGATGGTGTTTGAAGCGGTAGTATCTCCTTTGCAGGGTACGACAACTGGCCAGCCTGAGAGTCGGTCTGTTACGACGAGGAAGGATTTCCCCGCCACAGCGAAGAAGTCGGCTGAAACAGACTCGAAAGGCCTAGTTGAGTTGTCATCGTTGATCATGGGTTCCTGCTGCTGACTAGGCTGTAAGACCTGACACGGCTCACAAGCTTGAACTGTATTGGCGATGTCCGAGTTGATGCCAGGCCAAAAGACAGCCTGTCGCGCCCTACGCTTAGTGGCCTCCACGCCTCTGTGACTATCATGCAGGCGAGCCAAGGTGCAGCGGCGGAGGGCTTCAGGAACCACAACCCTCGCTCCGTACAGGACGAGTTCACCATCTGCTGACAGGTAGTCTCGGAGTTTCCAAAATGGGAGTAGAGAGTTGTGCAGGTCGTAGCGGTTGGTGGGGAAACCCGAAGTAACGCACTCACGCAGGCGGATGTACACAGGATCCGCTCTGGCTGCGTCTCGGAGTTCCTGGAGAATCCTGTCTGCGTCCTGTGAAGGAGAGTTGACGGCGGCAGCGGCGGCGTTGACAGTCACGAGGGATCTGAGGTGAACCGTGGCGTCGGCACATGCTAACTCATCCTCTGGCGTCGGGTGGCTGACAGGGGCCCGTGACAACGCATCAGGGATGCAGAGCAACCTGCCAGCGCGCCAGACGGCTGTGAAGAGGTAAGGTGCGACTTTCTCCTTCAGACGTTGGAGGCGTGGATTTTCAACCGCATCAAGGGTGTAGTTGTTGAAGATGGGGATGAGGGGGCGATGGTCCGTCATGAGGGTGAAGTGTTGCAGTCCGATGAGGTAGAACTTGCACTTGGACATGGCCCAGACCACGGCTAGCATCTCCAGCTCAATGGTGGCATAGCGGGACTCGGGGTCGCTTAGGAACCTCGAGCCACACTGAACTAAGCGGAGACGGTTGTTGCCATGATCCTGTAGGAGGGCGTATCCAATACCGTTGAGGCGGGATGCATCAGTTTGTAGAATCACTGGTAGGGAAGGGTCGAATGGGGCCAGGACGGGTGGACTGAGCAGGGCAGCCTTGACCCGGCGGAAAGCCTCATCTTGGTCAGCGGTCCACATAAACGACCTCTTCGGGCTCATCAGGGGGCGCAGGGGCTGAGCGGCAGTGGCGATGTCGGGGGTGAACTCCGCCAGCTGGTTCACCAAACCCATGAAGGAGCGAAGGTCGGTGATGTTGGCTGGTGTCGGGAAGTCCTTGATCGCTCCGACTTTGCCAGGGTCAGCCGAGATGCCCTCACCTGAAAGCGTGTACCCACAGAAGTTCACACTGGGTGCGGCGACCACGAACTTGTCCTTGTTGAGTGTGATCCCACTGTCGCGCCACCGTATGAGCACTTCATGGATACGCTGAAGATGTGTGTTGAAGTCCTCGTCGTAGAGCGGCACGTCGTCGACAACCTTGGCACAATTTTGCACCCCTTGGAGGGCCCTATCACCGCGAAGGCAGAAGGCGTCACCTGTCGCAGCGAAACCCATTGGACCTCTACAGTGTTGGAAACGGCCATAAGGAGTGATGAAAGTTGTGAGATGCTGGTCCTCCTCCGCAAGTTCCATTTGCCAATATCCACTCAGGGCGTCTGCCGTCGTGAAGAATTTCGCCTGCGGGGCCACACTGTGGATCGCTTCGAAAGGCGTCGGTGAGGGGTGGGCTGGGCGGGAAACTTGGCAGTTGAGCTTGGTGAGGTCTACGGTGAGGCGAACTTCGGCATTGGGCTTGGCGACGACGACGAGGGGGTGGCACCACTCTGAAGGTTCATCGCCGGCCGGTTTAATGATACCTTGTGCCACTAGCGAGTCCAGCTCCTGCTTAACTTTGTCCCTGAAAGCAAAGGGGATCTGCCGCGGGGTGTAGATGGCAAAAGGCACGGCATCGTCCTTGAGGTGGATCCGCATTGGGGGACCCTTCATAGGCTTGAGTGGAGCTGTCTGGAGATCCTCCTTGGAGACCAAAACGTCCTTGAACTCTCGAAGAAAGAACTCCTTGGCTTGTGCAGGTGATGTGGTGGCTGTGAAGGGTAGCTCCTTACACCTGTAGATATGTTTAACCTGTAGAATTGGCTTGGGGAATTCTGCTGAGATGATGGCCAATGCTTGACAGTGGCGTTTGGACAGAAGCGGCGTCTGAACACCCTCGCGGACTTGGATTGTGGCCGAACAGGAGCATTTGCTGATGGTGAGTTGTGCATGAAACTTCCCCAAAGCAGGAGCCATTGCAGAGCTATCCGCGTTGAGCGTTGTTGTCGGAGGCGGAGGTCGTAGGCTGCTGAGAGGAATCCGAAGTATGTCGAGGTGTCGTCGGCCGATCACTGTGATGTCTGTACCTGTGTCAGGAAGCATGTGGAGTTTTCTAGTGGTGCTGCTGTAGGTGAGACTCACGGATGTCAGTGTGGGTGCCTGAACAGGTGATCCCACACATCGGCAACTTGTGGTCTTCTTTGCTGTAGACTTGTTGTGGGAGGAAGCGTCGTTGTCCTGTGTGGCGGGCGTCTTGGAAGATCTGCAGCATTTGTCGTAGTGGCCCATATGGTTGCAGCGACGACACTGGGCGGTGGCTGCAGGGCAAGCAGGAGTCCTAGGCTTATGACCACGACGGCCGCAGTTAGTGCAGGTGTAGTCTTCAGCCGGGCACTTGTTCTTGTCGTGCCGGCGAGCACAACGCTGGCAGGCGGCAGCCGACGCCAAGGACTGTTGCGATGTGGAGAACTTGTCGCGTTGCTTAACTTGCTTGTTCTGCTTGTACGCTGACACGGCGTTAACCTGGGACGGTGGGGCACGTATGGCTGACGTAGTGCTTCGAGTGGCCTCGTAGGAACGGCAAGTGTTGACGATGTCCTGTAATGAAGGGGTGGCGTCGAGGGAAAGCAGCTTCTGTACAAGTTCTTCGTCGTGTATGCCCATCAGAATGACCATCTTGAGTTGGGTCTCCCTGCAGGCTGAAGAGTTCCCTGGGCAGACGTCAATTTCTTCGGCGATGTGGCAGAGGCGGACGTAGAAGTTGTTGAATGACTCGCCCTGTTTTTGCTTGCAACTGAACAGGTCCCTGCGACGGAGAGCTTCATTGCGAGAATTCTTGATGTGCTCCTGAAGTGCATCGAGGACTGCGTCAACGGTCTTGTCAGTGTCAGGGGGTATGCTTAAGGTGTGCTCCAAAAGCCGCTGTGTCTCCAGGGTTAAGCACATCCGCATCTGGATCAGTTGTTTCTCCCTCGGTAGTTTAGATAAGTCTACCATAATAGAGTAATCGTCCCACCGACGCCTCCATTCTCTGAAAACCTGGAAGGTGGCATCAGCACGAAGGGGTGGCGGTTTCTGGGTGATAGCCTTCTGTGGTGGAGGTGGAGCTGTAGGGGTGGAGGATGTTGTGGAATTGGGTGTTGTCCCCGGTGAGGTGGGTGTAGGTGCGGCGGCAGGTGGGGTAATTTGGGCTAGAGCCTGGACAAGGGCGGAGAACTTGGCATCGTCCATCTGTCTCCTGTAGTCCTCCTCCGTGCGTCGTCTTGTTTCCTCCTCCTGTCGGCGGTTTTCCTCTTCCCATCTTCTGCGGTCCTCCTCCCGTCTTCTGGTATAGCCGTCCTGTTGTCTGCATTGCTCCATATACTGTATGAGCTGAAGGAGGTCTGCACTTGTGGTAGGTTGTAGACTTGCAGGGTGTGGTGACAGGGGTGGCATCCCCCTATAGTGTAGGGGAGGTAAAGTGGGGGGAGGCTGGGGAGGTGGATTGAAATGAGGGGTGGTGAGAGGAGGAGAGGTTGGAGTGGAATGAACTGACTGGTACCCCGTACCAGCAACTCCAACAGTATCTCCATCATTATCTCCACCACTATCTCCACCAGTAGCTCCACCATTATCTCCCTCCCCAGTATGGTCGTGTGGGGTGTCTCTGGGCTCCCCATGAATCTGCTCATCTCCCTCCATAATTGGTTGATAGCTGACACACTGTAGTCTTGCAGGAACGATGAAAATGTGCAGTACAACTGGAACAGTTTATTTAATAGTGAGAGAAATTATCTGTGCTAGAGAGAGTGAGTGCGTGAGTGCGGTAGGCTTGGCAACACCGTGATGACTTGGCACCGATGTGCGTGTGTCCGTGCGCGCATGTGCCGGCACAGCTGGAAGGCACTGAGGGCCCAGTGAGGGGTGAGACCTTTAGACCTTTAGTGTTGCTGGAGATGTTAGAGGGGAAGGGTATGCTACTCCTCGCTCTTGTCCAGCAATGATTCGGCAGCTATAACCCTCACAGCAAGTCGGGAATGGGCACAAATGACATGGGACACATAATAAAGGCACTGCACTACACTCTTAAACACTTCACTGCACTATAAAGCACTGCACAATGATATATCCAGGGCTGGAGAGGCGAGGTCTTGCAAGATGGCTGGCTGATAATCCGGTCTTGGCTCGTATCTCCTGGCTTTAATACACTGACTGTGCCATGTATGGTTGTCATGTGAAGCTACAACAACCTTGATAATCCTTTCTTGCACAAGGATGTAGAATAAAAGTCCAGAGATAAGTTTATAGGTTCTTATTAGCCAGAGATACAGGGAGCTGGGAGGCACTTGTTAAGCTGAGTGCCGACCGGATGTTACTGATGAAAACATGTGCAGCGGTGCCGGATATATTTGGTGCAACGCTGCCGATACTACAGAGTACGGTATATTATCATGGGATATTAAACAATGATAGTATTGCCCTGAAAGTACATGTGTGTATGTTGCAATATGATTAAGGCATGTGTACACTCTGTATATATGTTGTGTGTGCACTTAACCTATATCAACAATATATATATATATATATATATATATATATATATATATATATATATATATACAGTATGTTAATGGTTAACAATGTCTACTCAATTTAAGTGTACCATGCATTTTCATACTTTTATCATTTATGTGCAACACACACACACACACACACACACACACACACACACACACACACACACACACAACACAACACATGCAGACACGTATGCAGAGATTAACTCATCTGAATAATCAACTGATAATTTAAAGAAACTACACTCGCAATTAATTCATACAAATTCTCACAAACACCTCCTCCTCTTCATTTCACTACATTAAGGGAGCCCACCTCGCTTTTTTTCTCTTTCTCTCCCTCTCTCTTTCGCTTGTATCCATTCGGCCCCATTCAGCCTAATATTCGAAGACGTTTACCCCTAACCAGGTGTCAATATTTTCCTGGCGAGCGGTAGCGAGCCAGGATATATATATTTATGTTTTGACAGCAAGCTAAATTTGTACATGTTTCGATAGAAAAAATTCTCCGGCGAAGCCGGATTTCACCATACAATACTAGCTCGCTATCGCTCGCCAGGAAGAAATCAACACATGGGTGGGAATAAATGTCTTAAAACAGTTGGCTGAATGGGGCCGAATGGATACAAGCCAGAGAAAGAGAGAAAAGGAGAGAAAGATAAAAAGAAAGCCGGTGACCCCCCTTGAACAAGCACACCACACTTCTGTCCAACACATCTAAATTACCATGAACAGTACCTTGATGTTAACTGTCTATCACTCTTTCAACCTTGGGGGAGACACTTGATACACGCAGCTTCGCCTTTTGTCTCCTTCGTACACCCAAAAAAAAAAAAAAAAAAACAGAGGAACCAAACTTAAATGGACAACTGTACATAGGTGATCCATAGACCCAAAATCCTCACCTTATTTGTAAAATTAAGGGGAAGGTATGTCGTTTTTCTGGACCCCCTTCTCCCTCATGGATGGAAGTCTAAGGAGGAAACTAGAAAAAATAATAAAATAATACATAAATGCGCAAATAAATACGCCCATCCCCCCTTAATTGAATAAATACGCCCATCCCCCCTTAATTGAATATGCATACGTGATATATACGAGGAAATTAATTTTGATTGACAAGAGTCCCTAATTAAGGCAACTAATTAGTTTTTAAAGAGTTAATTTTACCCGGCCTTCGTATCTTGAGGTCCTGTCACTTCCAGCGAGATGCCTAAACGGTACGCGTACTCATAAATAGTCACAAACCTGAACGGCCGCACTCCGAAAAGGCCACACTCTAAAATGGCCGCACTCTGAAACGGCCACATTCCGAACGGCCACACTCCGAAATGACCACACTCCGAAACGGCCGCACTCAGAAACGGCCACACTCCGAAACGGCCACACCCCGAAACGGCCACACCCCGAAACGGCTACACCCCGAAACGGCCACACCCCGAAACGGCCACACCCCGAAATGGCCACAACCAGAACCGCCACACTCCAAAACTGTCACAGCCAAAACCGCGATAATCCAAAACGGCCACAATCAGAAAGGTCACAATCCAAAACGGCCACAAACAGAACAGCCACACTCCGAAACTGCCACGATCTGAAATGGCCACAACAAGGACGGTCACAACCAAAACGGCCACACCCCGAAACGGTCACACTCCGAAACGTTGGTTTATTGTTAATTTGAAGCCCTGAGGCTAAATATCTACAGCGTTTTTAGCCTGGGTACAGTACAATGTTTAGTCTAACCTTACCTACGACGTCACATATGACACCTTTAGTTACCGTGAAGTACCGGAGTTCTGACCATAGTACATACGCAGATGCACCGATAAAACGACGTGTAGGCTAACACAAGCTGATAGTTGAATAGTGTGGCTAGGGAGGGACCAAGTTGTATTCTTCTCCCTCGGAATAGCCGAAAACACTTTTGGACTGAGCGTGACTTGAATCCTCGATCCCAGGATAGGGTCATTACCGCGCGGCTCCTTAGACCAGAGGACCATCCAGATCAGTGATTTGTGTGTGTGTGTGTGTGTGTGCATGAGAGAGAGAGAGGGGGGGGGGATAGAGAGAGAGAAAAGGGGGGATAGGGAGAGAGAGTGAGAGAGAGTACAAAGTACAAAGGGAGTACAAAGGAAATCAAGCAACAACAGATCTAGTGACCCTTCTAGGCTGCTTGTCCTCCAAAACACTGAGGATCAAGTGTCCAAACAGTGGTTTAGAGTGGGTAAGGGAACTACTGCCCTGGAACTAATGTCCGTGGCAGGATTAGGAAGTTAGTAGGGGACAGATGGGTTAGTAACTGAGGGGGGGATAAAATAAAGTTATTAATTTACAAACGCAGTCAGGCGCGGGTTTGATGCGAGATATTTGTCTAAGCGGAGTTTAAATGAATCAACGGTGCTGCAGTCTATAACGTCTCGGGGAAGCCCATTCCACAAATTGACAACTCGATTGAAGAAGAAATTCTTAGATTCGTGTGAGTTAAAAGATTTACCAATAATTTTGCAACCGTTTCCCCGCGTGTAATTAGATTGGTCGATAGTGAAGTACTTACTACAGTTCATATTGTCGATGCCTTTGATGATTTTGAACACTTTTTTTTTTTTTTTTTTTCTTTTTTCTTTTTTTCTATGTGATTGAGGGAGGCAAAAGGCATAACTGCCTATAGCGAGTGCCCCCCCCCCCCATAGTTGAAAGAGTGACAGGGCCAAAATCAAGGGACGTTCGAGCCAAAATGCCTGGACACACGGAGTTTGAAGCAATTTAAGTCATAGGAAGAGGGAAAGACTGATTCTGGGAGAGAGTTCCAGAGCTCAGCTGTTGAGTAGAAGAAAGTTTGAGAGTAACGTTTCACTCTTGGGTTGGAGAGTTGCACAGAGTAGGGGTGGGATTGAGTTGCAAGACGGGTACCACGTGCCCTACGTAAAGGAGGTGGTATGCACTGGGATATCTCTGAGGAACACTGATTATTATAGTAGCGATAGAATAGCGAGAGAGATGCAACATTGCGGCGGAGAGAGAGAGATTGCAGAGAGTTGGTGAGTGGACGGGAGTTAATGATACGAAAGGCCTTCCTTTCAACTTTGTCTAGGAGAGCGGTGTGAGAGGAACCTCCCCACACATGTGAACAATACTCAATACAAGGGCGCACTATGCCCCTGTACAGAGCAAGAAGCTGTGCAGGGGAAAAGAACCCCCTAAGGCAGTTGAGCACACCCAGCTTCTGGGAGGCTGCCTTAGCAAGACTGGTAATATGGTCCTTCCAAATGAGAGCAGAAGAAAAAGAGACACCAAGAATATTGAGAGAAGATGAAGGGTTGATTTTTGTATTGTTGAAGAATAAGGGATAGTCCGCTGGGAGATCCTGACGGGTAGATAGATGGAGAAATTGGGTTTTGGAAGCATTAAAGTTAACAAGGTTTTCTCTGCCCCAATTGGAAATAGTATTTAGATCAGAATTTAAGAGTTCTATGGCTTCATTACGTTTGTCGTTGAGGGATTGCTGGCTGGGGCGTTCTGAAAAACTAATGGAGTAGTGTAAGGTTGAGTCGTCTGCGTATGAATGGATGGGAATTAAGGTACAGTTAAGGAGATCATTTATAAAAATTAGAAAGAGAATAGGAGATAGGACAGAGCCCTGAGGAACACCGGAGTTTATAGGGTGAGGAAGTGAACAATGGCCGTCCACAACCGCGGCTATGGAACGGCCGGAAAGGAAATTAGAGACAAAGGCACAGATGGAGGGATAGAAACCGAAGGAGGGTAGTTTAGAAATTAAAGATTTATGCCAGACTCTATCGAAGGCTTTCGATATGTCTAGTGCAATAGAAAAAGTCTCACCGAAGTCCCGAAAGGAGGATGACCAAGAGTTAGTAAGATATGAAAGAAGATCACCAGTAGAGCGACCCTTAAGGAAGCCATACTGGCGATCTGAGAGCAGATTATGAGAAGAGAAATGCTTAAGAAATTTGGAAGCAAGAATAGTTTCAAAAACTTTAGAAAGACAAGAGATAAGAGCAATTGGACGATAGTTGGAGGGTTGAGAGCGGTCACCCTTCTTTGGGACAGGTTGAATGTGAGCAAACTTCCAGCATGAAGGGAAGACGTTAGAGGATAGACAGAGACGAAAGAGTTTGCCTAGGCAGGGAGTCAGCACGGAAGCACAGTTTTTGAGAACAACAGGAGGAACACCGTCCGGACCGTACGCCTTATTAGTGTTAAGCCCAGAGAGGGTAGAAAGTACATCTTTAGAAGAGATTAGGATATTAGGCATAAGTAAGAGAGAGGAGGGCGAAGAGGGAGGAATAGCACCGGAATCATCCAAGGTGGAGTTCCTAGCAAAAGTTTGAGCGAAGAGTTTAGCTTTGTCAGAGGAAGAAGTGATGGTTGTGCCATCAGAGTGGGAAAGGGGAGGGAAAGACGAGGAAGAGAAATTGTTGGAGAGGTTTTTGGCTAGATGCCAGAAAGCTTGGGAAGAGCTAGAGTTGGATAGTTCAGTGCATTTATTATTGATGAAAGAGTGTTTGGCAAGTCGAAGAACAGATTTGGCTTGATTCCGGGCAGAAACATAAAATAAAGTTATTCATTTACAAACGCAGTCAGGCGCGGGTTTGATGCGAGATATTTGTCTAAGCGGAGTTTAAATGAATCAACGGTGCTGCAGTCTATAACGTCTCGGGGAAGCCCATTCCACAAATTGACAACTCGATTGAAGAAGAAATTCTTAGATTCGTGTGAGTTAAAAGGTTTACCAATAATTTTGCAACCGTTTCCCCGCGTGTAATTAGATTGGTCGATAGTGAAGTACTTACTACAGTTCATATTGTCGATGCCTTTGATGATTTTGAACACTTGAATTAAGTCACCTCTTAATCTGCGCTGGGTTAAAGGAAATATATTTAATTCTCTAAGACGCTCTTCGTCTCTAAGAGAAAGTTAGGGAGAGAGAGAGAGAGAGAGAGATAGGAGGATAGGGATATAGGGAGAGAGAGTTAGGGAAAGAGAGAGAGAGTGAGTGTTTTCTGTATATCTTGGATGACGTCATTGAGTAAATCTAAGCTTTTGAATGAGGTCAACAAGTATCTGTGCCACATTTGAAGCCAGCTATCACGTGACTCGAACACAATATCACCGCATATGAGCTCGCCATTTGTCCACTTGCGAGTTTCAGGCTATATGGAAGTTGGAGCCTTCAACATCGATATTAAACAGAAATGCAATAATAATGTAGGTTTCTGATGGTTAAAGGGTATGTTGAATTGGGTTTTCTGTATTTATGAATGTACTACGACCGTATTTTAGCTCGTAATTCTGCTAAATATCGATGTCTACAGCTCCAACTTCCTTATAGAACGAAACTCGCAAGTCGGCAATTGTCTCATGTTGGTTAGAAAAGAAATATTTTGGGCGGAACTGGTGTCCCTCGGTGTCAGATGGGTAACAAGCTTTCCTCTCTCTCTCTCTCGTATTTATATGCGAGTTTAAAGCTATAAGGAAGTTGGAATCGTAAAAATCTGCATCAACTAATATTGCAATAATATTGTAGGTTTCTGATGGATAGAAAGTATGGTGAATTTGGTTTCATGTAAGAAACTACGCAATACCTTATCTTGGTTGGAAACAAAAGTTTGTGTGCGCTTGTGTTCACTTACGAGACTACGCAATTGACCACTTAGGAGTTTCAGGCTATAAGGAAGTTGGAGCCGTGAACATCGATATTAAACAGAAATGCAAGAATCATGTACGTTTCTGATGGATAAATGGTATGTTGAATTGGGTTTTATGTATTTATAAATGTACTACGACCGTATTTTAGCAGTAAATTATGTTAAATATCGTTGGCTACAGCTCCAACTTCCTTATAGAACGAAACTCGCAAGTCGGCAATGCATTATCTTCGTTGGGGAAAAAAAAAAAATAAAATAAAATAAATAAAAGTTAAATTGGCGTGCGGAGCTGGTGTCCCTTGGCGTGAGATGGGGACCAAGCTTTCAAGTGAACCAGGCAGCTTTAAGTCCTTCCTCCACCATCACCACCACCTCCTCTTATTCCTCCTCCTCCACCTCTACCTCCTCCACCTCTACCTCCTCCTCCTCCACCTCCACAGGTATATGAAACACCTCTGCTCTGCACCACCACCTCCTCCACCACCACCACTACCACCTTTTCCTCCACCATCTCCACCTCCTCCTCCTCCTCCTCCTCTTCCACCACCACCACCACCACCACCTACTCCACCAACACCACCTCCTCCTCCTCCACCACCACCACCACCTCCTCGAACCACCACCACCACCACCACCTCCTCTACCAACACCACCACCACCACCTCCTCCACCAACACTACCACCTCCTCCTCCTCCTCCTCCACCACCACTTCCACAGGTATATGAAGCACCTCGGCTCTGCACCACTTCGTTCCGCCACTCCCTAGAGTAGAGTTTTTGTTTAATTATTGTTACCATTATCTATTGGCACCTAAATATAACAAAAAATGCCACAGCAAACTCCATTCGACCATAATGATTAAAACAAAACACACACACACACTGCAAGACCCCTTTTCAATCTAAATTAATATATTTTTCGGCACCGTGCTGAAGGCCGGTGTACTCTTAATTGCAGGCTCGCTATCGCTCGTCTACAAAATATCGACGCCTGAATGGAGCAAAGGACTTATTTATCGCCAAACCAATTGAGTGAAAATTCTTGTCATCGCCAATCTAGTGGGACGAAACAGGAGTGGTCCAAATACACCCCCTCCTCGAATTAGATAGTGTTAAATCCTTTCACCACCACCACCACCACTGTCAGAAATTCTGACGTTAAGGGGAGGTTTTTAGTTTGTTTCCTACTCCTCCAGCAATCTTAAAATTTAACCCCCTTGACCCCCTTTCAAGATAAATGTGTGCATTTTTCGGTAGAAAAATTTCCCGGCCGAAGGCCGGTTGCTCTTAAATTACAGGCTCGCCATCGCTCGCCAGGAAAATATCGACACCTAAATGGCACGAAAGGTCTTAAAAGTGACATAAATGGGGCGAAAGTTCATAAAATCGCCAAACTAATGGGGCAAACGTCTTAAAATCTCAAAAGCAATGGGGCTAGACATGAGGGAGAAAGGGGTCAAGAAAAAAAGTCCCTCAAGTGGAAATCTCCCCTTAATTGGCTAGATACCTACGATAAACATTATATTATTATTATTATCAAATACGTGTTTCCAGTATGTAAAAGATCGGTTCATCAAATTGGGAAAAATCGTAAGGAACCTTTAAGGGGTGATTTTCACTTGAGAGGGTTAATATCTGGATCCCCCTTCTCCCTCGTGTTTAACCCCCATTAGTTTGGTATTACAAGACGTTTGCCCTATTAGTGTGCCGATTTTAAGACCATACGCCCCATTTATGTCAATTTTAAAACCTTTCGTGCCATTTAGGTGTCGATTTTTTCCTGGCGAGCGATAGCGATCCTGTAATTTAGGGGGAACCGGCCTTCAGCCGGGACATTTTTCTATCGAAAAATGTACAAATTTATCTTGAAAGGAGGTCTTGGGGGTATTTTTGTAAGCTTGATGGAAGTCTAGGGAGCAAACTAAATACCTCCCCTTAAGCATTGTAATAAGTAACGCATCCTATAAAACAACTACAATTAACTCGGAGTGAAAATAATGTTATCTGCGGAACAATTCGAAATAGTATAAAAATTAGTTCGTTAATGGAAGGTTGTTAGTTAGTTCGTTAAGGGGAGGTTGTTAGTTAGTTCGTTAAGGGGAGGTTGTTAGTTAGTTCGTTAAGGGGAGGTTGTTAGTTAGTTCTTAAGGGGAGGTTGTTAGTTAGTTCGTTAAGGGGAGGTATTTAGTTCGTTAAGGGGAGGTTGTTAGTTAGTTCGTTAAGGGGAGGTTTTTAGTTAGTTCGTTAAGGGGAGGTTGTTAGTTAGTTCGTTAAGGGGAGGTTTTTAGTTAGTTCGTTAAGGGGAGGTTTTTAGTTAGTTCGTTAAGGGGAGTATTTTAGTTAGTTCGTTAAGGGGAGGTTTTTAGTTAGTTCGTTAAGGGGAGGTTGTTAGTTAGTTCGTTAAGGGGAGGTTTTTAGTTAGTTCGTTAAGGGGAGGTTGTTAGTTAGTTCGTTAAGGGGAGGTTTTTAGTTAGTTCGTTAAGGGGAGGTTGTTAGTTAGTTCGTTAAGGGGAGGTTTGTACTTAGTTCGTTAAGGGGAGGTTGTTAGTTAGTTCGTTAAGGGGAGGTTTTTACTTAGTTCGCTAGACCTCCATCAAGCTTAACATTACAGCCCGTAGACCCCCTTTCAAGATAAATTTGTACATTTTTCGTTAGAAAAATTTCCCGGCTGAAGGCCGGTTCCTCCTAAATTACAGGCTCGCTATCGCTCGCCAGGAAAAAATCGACAGCTATATGGCACGAAAAGTCTTAAAATTGACAAATGGGGCAAAAATTCTTAAAATCGCCAAACTAATGGGGCGAACGTCTTAAAATATCAAGAGCAATGGGGCTGACCATGAGGGAGAATGGGGTCAAGAAAAATATCCCTCAAGTGGAAATCTCCCCTTAAAATAGGACTTGCGAGACTATCAACCCTATGGGATTATTAAGCCAGCACACGTAAAGTCAAGAACAACGCCTGGACTGCTGGAGCCCCTTTTCGAGAACCGTAGTCCCTTGAGAATAGAAGATTAAAATGATATGTTAAAGGTCGGGACATTTTTCCACCGAAAAATGTAAACAATTATTTTGAAGGGTGGTCTAGGGGGTGGTTTTGTAAGCTTGATGGAGGTCTAGCGAATAAACTAAGAAATACTGAAATAATTGAATGAATAGACTAAACAAACGGCCCATCTCCCCTGTAATGTTAACACCAAATAAATATAGATATTGTTGTATTGAAGTTGCTGTATACAATTAGCACGGTATAAAATGACTCGACCAGCGACATGTATATTAATTAATTCTTTATATTAATTAATTTATTATATTATATATTATATTATATATTATTATTTATTATTATTATTATTTATTATTATTATTATTTAGTATTATATTATTTAGTATTATATTATTTAGTATTATATTACCGGTATATTATATATTATTATTTATTATTTATTATTATTTATTATTATGATATTACCGGTATTATTATATATTATTTTATTAATTAATTTATTATATATAATTCTATCTATCTATCTATTGCCGGACGCCTTACTCCCCTTACGAGGGTGGCCATACACAGAATGCCCCCAAGCGGACCTATTCCCTGTGAGAGGGACAACCCGAGCCAGTTTAGTGAAGGACTTACAGGATTGACCACTCAATTTAGGATCCGTCCGACTCCGAGGCCCTCTGTGTATCTTGTTAGCACTATTTTTCTACAGTGGTGTTCGGCTAATCCATCCACTAACCTGCCTTACCCTTAGGTAAGCAGTACGGATTTGTATCAGGTTTACTCCCCTAGACAGGTTGCCAACCAAGGCTGACGAGTCCCATCCACCCGATTTGTATAAGGTTGTCTCCCCTAGATGAGTTGCCGACCAAGGCTAACGAGTCCCATCCACCCTTATATAATTAATTAATTATATTAATTAGTTTCTCTATTCATTTCAGTGCCTGGACTTAAAATGACCCAACCGCTGCGCAACTCCTGGAATATTTCGCTCACCGACGGACCCTCATTCAGGTAAGATCCTTCCTATGTTGGTATTCCTTTGTTCATATGGTTATCACCTTTAGCTGAGTTCTTAACATATAGAGGGGACTGGAGTTCTCGAAAAGGGGCTCCAATTCTGACGCTATTGCCTGTCAGTGGGGGGGGGGGGGTCTATGACAGGTTAGCTTGCTTAACAAATAGTAGACTCGATATTACATCACCTGTATTATGGCAGCTCAGACGGTATTGTGCAGCATAATTTACTGGTTCGGCTCAATGGTTTAAGAAGGTTTAGTTTGTTCTTTAAACCTCTATCAAGCTTAAAAAAACACCCACAAGACCCCCCTTCGATATACATTTGTACATTTTCGGTAGAAAAATGTCCCGGCCGAAGGCCGATTCCTCTTCAAATACAGGCTTGCTATCGCTCACCAGGAAAAAATCGACACCTAAATGGCACAAAAGGTCTTCATATTGGCAAAGAAATGGGGCAAAAGGTCTGAAAATCGCCAAACTAATGGGACGAATGTCTTGTAATCTCATAACTAATAGGGCTAAACATGAGGGAGGAGGAGGATTCGAAAAACCAACTGCCTCCCCTTAAACGAGTCATAAACGTGTTCCCAATCCCTAAAATAAGTGTTCGAAGTGCAGACTCGATATGTTTTTTTTTTTTTTTTTTTTTTTTTTTTTTTTAACCTCTTCCGCTAAACTGGTCGTGTGACACCGGTTTTAGAACGATGTAATTAACCCTTTCATGATAAGATTATGCGTGTTTTTTTTCTGACTATCATTAGGCGATTCTATTCAGAATATAAAAATAGCCTTCATAATTCTTTGGGATATCAACTTTTAATGTCTCTCTTTCTCTCTCTCTCTCTCTCTCTCTCTCTCTCTCTCTCTCTCTCTCTCTCTCTCTCTCTCTCTCTCTCTCTCTCTCTGTTGGGAAACGTTAGTTCTTGTGTTGTCACTATGTAAATCTTGTATTAAGAACATAAGAACATAAGAAAATGGGAGTCTGCAGAAAGCCGATTGGCCTAAGCAAGGCAGATCCCTGTCCCACACAACCCCAATTCAATTACAAAGCCCAATTATAGGCTTCACTCTAATACCCTGAGGATCATCTTACCAAAACGGTTAGAGATTAACGCAGGATTATGGAGGTCTGCAGAGCGCTGATTGGCCCAACCCGGCTGATCCCCCTTCACACCCAACCCTTCTCGTCCATATGCTTATCCAATTTTATCTTAAAGCTCCCTACAGTTTTAGATCCCACTATAGCCCGGTAGTCCATTCCACCATCTACAACTCTGTTACCAAACCAATACTTGCCTATATCTTCTGAAACGAAATTATCTAATTTGAAACCATTGGTACGAGTTCTTTCGCTATCACTGAGCTTTAGTACATTTGCCATGTTCCCTTTGTTAATCCCACTAACCCACTTGAACACCTCTATCATATCCCCTCTAACTCTGCGTCTCTCTAACGAATGTAAACCTAATTTCTTCAACCTTTCTTCATACGAAAGATTTAATATTAGGATCATTTTTGTCATTCTACGCTGTACTCTCCAATGAATCTATGTCCCTTCTGTAATATGGACACCAAAATCGTCCAGCATAATCCATGTGGGTCTCACTAATGACAAGTAAAGTTTTAAGATAACATCAGCAGTTCTGTTACTCACACTCCTAGAGATGAACCCGAGAATCCTGTTTGCCTTATTACGAACGCTTATACACTGTTTTCTAGGCTTCAAATCATTGCTAACAAACACACCTAGATCTTTCTCGCAGTCTGAATTTTCTAATTCTAAATTAGCTAGTTTATATTTAACATTTGTTTGCATCTTCCCTATCTTTAAGAAGATTCAATGGTAACTTCAGGGTCTGCACTCAATTGCCGGAGAGAGAGAGAGAGAGAGAGAGAGAGAGATTAAAAGTTGATATCCCAAAGAATTATGAAGGCTATTTTTAGAGCAAATGGGCTGTAAATGTCCACACATATTGCCTGGCTGACTCTTCCCAAATGGTAGAAATATTACGTCGATTACTCTAGTTGTTTTAAGTTATAGAGGTTAATTTTCTAGAGCTTTGGCCTACTTAAGGGGACAATGGCTGTTTGTTTGGTCTATTAAATAATGTAGTCATATATTTCTTTAGTTTCCTCCCTAGACCTCCATCAAGCATTGAGAAACACCCCTAGACCCCCCTTCAATATAGATTTATACATTTTTCGGTAGAAAAATTTCCCGGCCAAAGGCCGATTCCTCCTAAAATTACTGGTTCGCTATCGCTCACCTAAATGGCACGAAGGGTCCTAATATTGACAACAAAATGGGGTGAAAGGTCATAAAATCCCCAAACTAATGGAACCAACGTATTAAAATCTCAAGACTAGTGGGGCTAAACATTAGGGAGAAGGGGGTCCAGAAAGACGGTCTGCCTCCCCTTAATTGAAACAGGGTACCGGTATGGTAGCTAGCCAGTCTAGAGTTCACGCCCGCTCAAGCGTGAAGGTTTATTATCTAGCATTGGTTGGTACCATCTCCCTTGAGCAAGGGAATGGGTAATGGTATCTGGTGGCTGTTACAGCCTTATTGAATCTCGGAGCGAAGGCTAGAGAGAAATGACGCTAAATAAAAGACCTGAAATGATGATGATGATTATTACTAGTATTATTATTATTATTATTATTAGTAGTAGTAGTAGTAGTAGTTGTTGTTTTTGTTGTTGTAGTACTATTATTCTTACTAATATTATTACTATTATTATTAGTATATATTATTATTAATAGTATTATTATTATTATTATTATTATTATTATTATTATTATTAAAATCGTGTAACTTTGGCCAGAATACAAGGTCAAATTGGTGATCGGTGTGAAGTGTTAAAAGTTCTCGTGTGTTACCCCCTTAAGGGAGCCCACCTCGCTTTTTTTCTCTTTCTCTCCCTCTCTCTTTGGCTTGTATCCATTCGGCCCTATTCAGCCTACTGCTTTAAGATGCTTACTCCCATCCAGGTGTCAATATTTTCCTGACGGGCGGTAGCGAGCCAGCATATACATTTTTTTTTTTTTTACAGCAAGCTAAATGTGTACATTTTTCGATAGAAAAATTTCTCCGGCGAAGCCGGAATTCTCCATACAATGCTGGCTCGCTACCGCTCGCCAGGAAGAAATCAACACCTGGATAGGGATAAACGTCTTAAACCAGTTGGCTGAATATAGATTGGCAGCATCAAATAGGAGACTCTGATTCTGAGGAGTTTATAGAGGTAGTACAAGATAGTTTTTTTATTTCAATTCATAGATACGCCGACTAGAGGTAATAATATTCTCGATCTAGTTTTCAGTAACAATGAACATATGGTAAATAATGTAGAGATAGGGGACCACCTAGGAAATAGTGACCACAATTCTGTGTATTTTAATATACAATGGAAAGGTAATACCAGAGAGAATACAACATTAATACCTGACTTCAGAAAAGCCAATTATGGTGGGTTAAGAAGAGCCCTATTAGCGGACCCTATGGTCAAAAAATTAAGTCGATCCAGGTGTCCAAATGAGTGTACCCCTTCTCAGGCACCTGTCATCTTAAGTCAGGAAGAGACGTCAACCTTGGTAGATACATACGATAATTTTATAGAGTCGGTATTCAATGCACAAAATAAATACATCCCCAAAAGAAAATTTAGATCAACACAGAACCAACCCAAATGGATGAATAATAGACTATTAGATCTTCTAGGACAAAAGAGAGGAATATATAGAAAAATTAGGAAAGGCGAAATTCACCTACTTGCTTACTATCAGAATCTATCAAGACAGGTAAAAAAGGATATTAGGAAAGAAAAAAGAAATTATGAAATTAAGGTTGCCAATGACTCACAAAATAATCCTAAAGCTTTTTACCAACTATATAAATCCAAGGTTAGAGATGTACAGTAATTGGTCCCCTTAAAACTTCGATAGGAGAAATGACAGAAAATGATTTAGAAATGTGCAGTACATTAAATAGTCAATTTCTTTCCGTTTTCACTAATGAAAATTTGGCACAGTTTCCAGAAGTCCGTAAGGTATATATCGATAGTATGGAAAATAGGTTAAGTACGGTTACTATAAGTAGAAATGATGTGCTTAAGGAAATTGACAGACTGAAACCTCATAAATCGCCTGGTCCTGATGAGGTATATGCTAGAGTATTAAAAGAATGTAGGGATGAGTTAAGTTACCCATTAACATTTCTATTTAACAAGTCATTAGAGACAGGTATAGTTCCAGAAGCTTGGAAGCTTGCAAACGTAGTTCCGATCTTCAAAAAAGGTGACAAATCAATAGCATCCAATTACCGTCCCATTAGTCTTACATCAATCATAGGAAAGCTACTAGAGTCAATTATTGCTAGTAAAATTAGAAACCACTTAGATACATTTAATTTAATAAATTCTTCTCAGCATGGATTCACTCAGGGACGTTCTTGCCTTACTAATTTGCTTAGTTTTTTTCTCAGAGGTATATGAAGCAGTAGATAATGACAAGTCATATGATATAATATATTTAGATTTCAGTAAAGCTTTCGACAGAGTCCCCCATGAGAGACTGATGAGAAAGGTTGAGGCGCATGGAATAGGTGGGGCGTTGTTGGGATGGATTAGGTCATGGCTAATTGGTAGGAAGCAGAGAATTAGCATAAATGCTACGAAGTTAGAATGGGGAGCAGTCAAAAGTGGTGTCCCCCAGGGATCTGTATTAGGTCCTCTGTTGTTTGTTATATACATAAATGACCTTGATTTAGGTATAACTAGTAGGATAAGTAAATTTGCAGACGATACCAAAATGGGGAGAACAATTGATTCAGATAGAGATATAGAGTGCCTCCAAAGGGATCTAGATACCTTACACGAATGGTCAGTAAATTGGCAGATGAAGTTTAACATTGACAAATGCAAGGTATTAAAGATAGGGAAGATGCATACAAATGTTAAATATAAACTAGCTAATATGGAATTAGAAAACTCGAATTGTGAGAAAGATCTAGGTGTGTTTGTTAGCAATGATTTGAAGCCTAGAAAACAGTGTATAAGCGTTCGAAAAAAGGCAAACAGGATTCTCGGGTTCATCTCTAGGAGTGTGAGTAACAGAACTGCTGATGTTATCTTAAAACTTTACTTGTCATTAGTGAGACCCCATATGGATTATGCTGTTCAATTTTGGTGTCCTTATTACAGAATGGACATAGATTCATTGGAGAGAATACAACGTAGAATGACAAAAATTATCCATAATATTAGAAATCTTCCGTATAAAGAAAGGTTGAAGAAATTAGGCTTACATTCGTTAGAGAGACGCAGAGTTAGAGGGGATATGATAGAGGTGTTCAAGTGGGTTAGTGGGATTAACAAAGGGGACATGACAAATGTACTAAAGCTCAGTGATAGCGAAAGAACTCCTACCAATGGTTTTCAAATTAGATAAATTTCGTTTCAGAAAAGATATAGGCAAATATTGGTTTGGTAACAGAGTTGTAGATGGGTGGAATGGACTACCAAGTGCTATAGTGGGATTAAAAACGGTAGGGAGCTTTAAGATAAAATTGGATAAGCATATGGACGAGAAGGGTTGGGTGTGAAGGGGGATCAGCCGGGTTGGGCCAATCAGCGCTCTGCAGACCCCGTAATCCTGCGTTAATCTCTAACCGTTTTGGTAAGATGATCCTCAGGGTATTAGAGTGTTGAACCTATAATTGGGCTTTGTAATTGGGGTTGTGTGGGACAGGGATCTGCCTTGCTTAGGCCAATCGGCTTTCTGCAGACTCCCATTTTCTTATGTTCTTATGAATGGATACAAGCCAGAGCAAGAGAGAAAAGGAGAACAAGAGAAAAAAAAAAAGGTGACCCCCCCCCTTCTGAGAGCTGGGGACGGATATGAGAAGTCGCTCACGTAGAACCAAATAGACCAGTGGAGAGCCCTCGTTGACAGTTAATATCACAAAATGCATACACACACACACACACACACACACACACACACACACACACACACACACACACACACACACACCAAATAGACCAGTGGAGAGCCCTCGTTGACAGTTAATATCACAAAATGCATACACACACACACACGCACACCTGCAGACACACACACACACACACACACACACACACACACACACACCAAATAGACCAGTGGAGAGCCCTCGTTGAAAGTTAATATCACAAAATGCATACACACACACACACGCACACCTGCAGACACACACACACACCAAATAGACCAGTGGAGAGCCCTCGTTGAAAGTTAATATCACAAAATGCATACACACACACACACGCACACCTGCAGACACACACACCTGCAGACACACACACCTGCAGACACACACACACACACACACATACACACACACCTGCACACACACCTGCACACACACGCACACACACACACCCACACTCACACACACACACACACACACATATTATATAAAGTGTGTGTGTATTTTTCATATTTTGTACGAATATTTACACTATACTGTACAAAGTTCATGAATTCAACATAACATTAGGGTAGTAGTCGTTATAATTAAGATGATTATATTGTGTCATCAACCAACTTCACCTCTAAACTCAATTAATAAAATCAACAAATACATGTGGCACTCCAAGGACTCGAACCTAGGACACTCACACCGAAATTCCGCGCACTTATGCATTACGCTATCAAGACTGTTTTATTCATATTTTCTTCTAGTTTGCTCCCTAGACCTCTATCAAGCTTAACAAAAAACAAAAAACAGTAACAATAACATTAATAATGATAATGATAATGACTATAAATAATGAAAATTAACCCCTTCTGTACCGGCGAAGTATTATTATTTTGTTTTAATTATAGCTATATTTAGTTCGATTTTGTGTAGCTTAGGAAGGAGCCATGGTAGTTTAAAAGGGGCAAGTGAGATAGTTCGAAGCCTTTCAGTTGCTCGAGGCCCTATTTACACTGAACAAATCATTTATTTGTAGCAAGAAGAAAATTAATGGGAGATGGGCCGTTTATTTGGTCTATTAAGGGGGTGACCTGCTTTTTGTTATTTCTGTCCTTCTCTCTCTCTTTCTCTGGCTTGTATCCATTCGGCCCCATTCAGCCAACTGTTTTAAGACGTTTATCCCCATCTAGGTGTCGATTTTTGCCTGGCGAGCGATAGCGAGCCAGCATTATATGAAGAAATCCGGCTTCGCCGGAGAAATTTTTCTATCGAAAAATGTACAAATTTAGCCTGCTATCAAAAAAATAAAAAATATGCTGGCTCGCTATCGCTCACCAGTAAAAAATTGACACCTGGATGGGGATAAACGTCTTAAAACAGTAGACTGAATGGGGCCAAATGGATACAAGCTAGAGAAAGATAGAAAAGGACAGAACAAACACAGGTCACCCCCTTAATTCATGTATTCCTTTATTTCTTCGCTTAACCTCCATCAAGCTTAGAAAAACACCCCCTAGACCCCCCCCCCCCCCTTCAAGATAAATCTGTACATTTTTCGGTAGAAAAATGTCCCGGCCGAAGGCCGATTCCTCTTAAAATATCAGGCTCGCTATCGCTCGCCAGGAAAAATCAACTCCTAAATGGCACGAAAGGTCTTAAAATAGACAACGAAATAGGGTGAAAAGTGTTAAAATCGCCAAACTAATGGGCCGAACGTCTTATAATCTTAAAACAAATGGGGCTGAACACGAGGGAGAAGTGGGACCAGAAAAACGACCCATCTCCCCTTAAAGCGACGTCGCCGGTACAGAAGAGGTTAATAGAATAATAATAGCCTTTACAATAATAATAATGATAATACAAATATTCAGTATTGGAAAAAAAAAAAAAATAAAAAAAAAAAAATAATAATAATATATATGATATCAATGTATTTTCTATTTTATTTTTCTATTTACTCAGGCCCAATCCCTAATTTATTTTTTTATTTTGTTTTTATTTTGTTTTTTTTGGGGGTGGATATAAATGAATCCTTTAAATAAAAACAAACTGCCACAATGAAGGCAAATCCAAATAATGAATAAAGGGTGCTGATGAATGGTGTAGAGAGAGCGTTAAGGGGAGTCACCTGCTTTTGTTCTTTCTTCTCTTTCTCTGGCTTGTATCCATTCGGCCCCATTCAGCCTACTGTTGTAAGGTGTTTACCCCCATGCAGGTGTCATTTTGTTTTCCTGGCGAGCGGTAGCGAGCCAGCATATTTGTTTTAAAAATTTTGACAGCAGGCTAAATTTGTACATTTTTCGGTAGCAAAATTTCACCGGCGAAGCCGGATTTCTCCATACATTGCTGGCTAGCCATCGCTCGCCAGGAATAAATCGACACCTAGATGGGGATAAACAGTAGGCTGAATGGGGCCGAATGGATACAAGCCAGAGAAAGAGAGAAACGGAGAGAACAAAAAGCAGATCCCCCCCCCCTTAAAGAGGAGAGGTCGAGAGTAAATGGTGTAAGTAAGTCGCACACACTGGGAGAGAGAGAGAGTGAGTGAGAGTGAGTGAGAGAGTAAAAGAGAGAGAGAGAATAAAGGAGAGAGAGAGAGAGAGTCAAAGAGTGAGAGTGAAAGAGTGAGAGAGTAAAAGTGAGAGAAAGTGAGGGAGTAAAAGAGTGAGAGTAAAAGTGAGAGAGAAAGTGAGGGAGTAAAAGTGAGAGAGAAGGTGAGGGAGTAAAAGAGTGAGGGAGTAAAAGAGTGAGGGAGTAAGAGTGAGAGAGAAAGTGAGGGAGTAAAAGAGTGAGAGAGTAAAAGTGAGAGAGAAAGTGAGGGAGTAAAAGTGAGAGAGAAAGTGAGGGAGTAAAAGAGTGAGGGAGTATGAGTGAGAGAGAAAGTGAGGGAGTAAAAGTGAGAGAGAAAGTGAGGGAGTAAAAGAGTGAGGGAGTAAGAGTGAGGGAGAAAGTGAGGGAGTAAAAGTGAGAGAGAAAGTGAGGGAGTAAGAGTGAGAGAAAGTGAGGGAGTAAAAGAGTGAGGGAGTAAGAGTGAGAGAAAGTGAGGGAGTAAAAGAGTGAGAGAGTAAAAGTGAGGGAGTAAAAGAGTGAGGGAGTAAAAGAGTGAGGGAGTAAGAGTGAGAGAGAAAGTGAGGGAGTAAAAGAGTGAGAGAGAGAGAGTGAAAGAGTGAGAGAGAGCGAGAGTGATGGGGAGGGAGGAGGGAAGGAGTTAATACATAAACTAGAAAGAGAGAGAGAGAGAGAGAGAAGTAAAAATGTACATAATATAATAAAGTACGGTAGGCTCAAGTAAACTAAATTAATCAATACAAATAAACAGAACTAAAACATAAATTTAAAAACCAAATAGGAAAACAAAATAAATAAATAAAATCCACGGAATATGCACCGAAAATAGAAAACGCATTCTTGAAAACTGGTGGAAATAAATTGTTGAGAGAAAAAATTGAATGAGAGGCAGACCAAATGGGAGAAATGGAAATACAAAGGAGAAGTGGAGAAAATAATAAGAGAAAATGGAGAGACGAAAGGGGAGAGAAATGGGGGAAATGGGGAGAGAAAAGGGGGTAATGGAGAGATAAAATGGGAGAAATGGGAAGACAAACTGGAGGGAGAAAATGGGTGTAATTAAGAGAAAATGGGAGAAATGTAGAGAATATAGGAGAAATGTAGAGAAACTGGGAGATATTTAGAGAAAATGGGAGAAATGAAGAGAGGAAATGGGAGATAGGGAGAGAGGAAATTGGAAAATTAATAGAGAAATGGGAGAAATTAAGAGAAAATGGGAGAAATGGGGAGAGAAAATGGGAGAAATTAAGATAAATAGAGAGAGAGAGAAAATGGGAGAAATGGAGGGAGAACATGAGAAATAAGAGAAAATAGAGAAATTAAGAGAAAATGGGGAATATAGAGAAAAATGAGTTCAATAAAGTGAGAAAATACGAGACATGGAATGAGAAAATGGAGAGAAAAATGGGAGAAATGGAGAGAGAAAGTGGGAGACGCGGAGAGAAATTGAGGGGGGTTTCTGGATACCCTTTTCCCTCATGTTTAGCCCCATTAGTTTTGAGATTTTAAGACATTCGATCCGGTTCTAAGACCTTAAGTGCCGTAGCACGAAAGGTCGATTTTTTTTATTTTTTTTTTGGCGAGAGATAGCGAGCCTGCATTATAGGAGAAATAGGCCTTCCTACCGAAAAATTTCGTATTTTTTCTGTGACTTAATACTGTAGTCTAGTCGCTGTAAGTAGGCGATAAATCATGACCTCTAACCTCTGTAACTAAAAAAACGACTAGACTAATCGAGCTAACATCTCTACCATTTGGGAAGAGTCAGTCAAGAACAAAATAACACAAAATACTAAAACAGATAAAGAATAAAAATAAAGAATAATCGTAAAAACACACACACAATGAAATAATAATACAAAAATGTAAAATGCATGCACAGGACACCAAAATCATATTACGTTTTTCAGGGGCTTAATTGGTTTAAAGCCCAGAGACACATTTTTATATTATTCTTACAACTGTTCTATGTTACTCGTATAGATAGATAGATAGATAGATAGATAGATAGATAGATAGATAGATATAGATAAATAGATTGATGATAAATGATAGATAGACAGACAGCTAAAAAAAAGAGAGAGAGAGAGAGAGAAGAGATAGATAGATAGATAGATAGATAGATAATGATAGATGAGTTAGATTAGAGAGAGAGAGAGAGTATAGATAGATAGATAGATAGATAGATATATAGATAAAGATAGATGAGTTACATGAGAAAGAGAGAGAGAGAGAGATAGTATAGATAGATAGATAGATAATGATAGATAAGTTAGATATTGATACATGAGTTAGATTAGAGAGAAAGAGAGAACCAGTACAGCAAGAGGTCAACACAATGGCCTCTCCAAAAAACAAGCAAGTCACTTATTTCCTATAGAAGGTGCCAGACCCTCGAAAGTAGGCCTACATCGTAAACAGGAATGACGGATATTTTCTCGCTATCTTATTTCCTCGCTATCTTATTTCCTCGCTATCTTATTTCCTCGCTATCTTATTTCCTCGCTATCTTATTTTCTCGCTCTTATTTTCTCACCATCTTATTTTCTCGCCATCTTATTTTCTCGCCATCTTATTTTCTCGCTATCTTATTTTCTCGCTATCTTATTTTCTCGCTATCTTATTTTCCGCTATCTTATTTCCTCGCTATCTTATTTTCTCGCTATCTTATTTTCCCGCTATCTTATTTTCCCGCTATCTTATTTTCTCGCTATCTTATTTTCTCGCTATCTTATTTTCCCGCTATCTTATTTTCTCGCCATCTTATTTTCTCGCCATCTTATTTTCCCGCTATCTTATTTTCCCGCTATCTTATTTTCTCGCTATCTTATTTTCTCGCTATCTTATTTCCTCGCTATCTTATTTTCTCGCTATCTTATTTCCTCGCTATCTTCTTTCCTCGCTATCTTATTTCCTTGCTATCTTATTTTCTCGCTCTTATTTTCTCGCCATCTTATTTTCTCGCTCTTATTTTCTCGCCATCTTATTTTCTCGCCATCTTATTTTCTCGCTATCTTATTTTCTCGCTATCTTATTTTCTCGCTATCTTATTTTCTCGCTATCTTATTTTCCCGCTATCTTATTTCCTCGCTATCTTATTTTCTCGCCATCTTATTTTCCCGCTATCTTATTTTCCCGCTATCTTATTTTCCCGCTATCTTATTTTCTCGCTATCTTATTTTCTCGCTATCTTATTTTCTCGCTATCTTATTTTCTCGCTATCTTATTTTCTCGCTATCTTATTTTCCCGCTATCTTATTTTCTCGCTATCTTATTTTCTCGCTATCTTATTTCCTCGCTATCTTATTTTCTTATGATCTTATTTTCTCGCTATCTTATTTCCTCGCTATCTTATTTTCTCGCTCTCTTATTTTCTCGCCCTCTTATTTTCTCGCTCTTATTTTCTCGCTCTCTTATTTCCTCGCTCTCTAATTTTCTCGCTCTCTTATTTTCTCGCTCTCTTATTTTCTCGCCATCTTATTTCCTCGCTATCTTATTTTCTCGCTATCTTATTTTCTCGTGATCTTATTTTCTCGCTCTCTTATTTCCTCGCTATCTTATTTCCTCGCTATCTTATTTCCTCGCTATCTTATTTTCTCGATCTTATTTTCTCGCTATATTATTTCTCGCCCTCTTATTTTCTCGCCATCTTATTTTCTCGCTATCTTATTTTTTCGCTATCTTATTTTCTCGCTATCTTATTTTCTCGCTATCTTATTTCCTCGCTATCTTATTTCCTCGCTATCTTATTTTCTCCCTATCTTATTTCCTCGCTATCTTATTTTCTCCCTATCTTATTTTCTCCCTATCTTATTTTCTTGTGATCTTATTTTCTCGCTATCTTATTTTCTCGCTCTCTTATTTTCTCGCCATCTTATTTTCTCGCTATCTTATTTTCTCGCTATCTTATTTTCTCGCTATCTTATTTTATCGTTATCTTATTTATGAATATCTTCTCACACTTATTTTTTTCCTGGACCCCCTTCTCCCTAGTGTTAAGACTATAAGACGTTCGCCCTATTTGTTTGGCGATTTTAAAACTTACTTTCACCCTATTTCTTTGTCAATGTTAACCCTTTCGCGCACTGCAGGAAGCGATTGCGTCCTTACAGGGATAATTGAAACCTTTGTGACCATCAGGGGTGTTTAGAAACTTTTAAGCCGGTATCACACGAGCGCTTTTTCACTCAACATTTATCCTTAACACAGGTCTGACAGCTCATAAGGTAAACATTTAATATATTTATGTTACCTAAATTCATCTGCCATAAATCTAGTTTCCGATACCAGTGCAAAATATTCCAGAAATGTTGCCAGAAAAATGTTGATCATCGAATGTTGACTATAAATACTCTCGTGTGATACCGGCTTTAGTTTCATTACATCAACCTCTGCAGTTGTCTTTGACCGAGTTGTGGGCAGAAAACTAACTTTGGAGAGGTACTTATGAGGGGGGTGACCTGTTTTTGTTCTGTCCTGTTCTATCTTTCTCTGGCTTGTATCCATTTGGCCCCATTCAGCCTACTGTTTTAAGACGTTTATCCCCATCCAGGTGTCAATTTCTTATTGGTGAGCGGTAGCGAGCCAGCATATTTTTTATTATCGTTAGACAGTAGGCTAAATTTGTACATTTTTCAATAGAAACATTTCTCCGGCGAAGCCGGATTTCTTCATATAATGCTGGCTCGCTATCGCTCCCCAGAAAGAAATCGACACCTAGATGGGGATAAACGTCTTAAAATAGTTGGCTGAATGGGGCCGAATGGATACAAGCCAGAGAAAGAGAGAAAAGGAGAGAAATAAAAACAAAAACAAGTCACCCCCCTTAAGATAATTCTATTTATGAATACTAAACGGCAACCCCCGTACCTGAAAGGATTAAGACCTTTCGATCCAATTGACCACTTGCGAGTTTCTGGCTATAAGGAAGTTGGAGCTGTAAATATCGACAGTAAACAGAAATACAATAATAATGTAGGTTTCTGATGGCTAAAGAGTATGTTGAATTGGGTTTTATGTATTTATATAATTATGGACTACAACCATATTTTAGCTGGTTAAATATCGATGTCTACAACTCCAACTTCCTTATAGCCTGGAACTCGCAAGTGGTTAATTAGGTGTCGATTTTGTTCCTGGCGAGGAACAGCGATCCTGCGCTCTAGAGGGAATCGGCCTTATCCCAAATATACATAAATTTATCTCAAAGAAGATGGTCTTGGATTTTTTTTTTTTTTTTTTTAGTATATAAATAAATAAAATGAATAAATACAAAACTTCCCTTCAAGGGTGTGAAAGAAGATAAATACATTGTGAGAATGTATATATTTGTGCAAGTGTTTGGGAGAGACAGTCCAAAAGTTATATATGCAAATGAAGCGGGGAGGGGGAGGGAGGGGGGGTCTGAGAATGGAAGGGGGGGGGGTCTGAGAAGGGGAAAAAATATCTGGCGTTGTGTTGAAGATGAGGGTATTAGACTTTTTTTTTGGGGGGGGGAGGGTTGGTTATTCTGCCCCCCCCCCCTCACCAATCACCCCATTAGTTCTCGGGTTTTAAGACATTCTATCTATCTATCTATTGCCTGACGCCGTGATCCCCGAAGGGGTGGCCACGAACGAACCGCCCCCATGCACCTCTGTCCCCAGTCAGTCGACGCCCCTCCCCCAACCAGCACCACCTTCGTTCATGTACTTCCTCACTCCATCCTTCCACCTCATATTCGGTCTACCTCTCCCCCTCTGTCCCTCCACCTCGCTCTCATACACCCTCTTAGTCATTCTCTCGCTTTCCATACGTTCCATATGGCCGAACCATCTCAAGTTGTTCCTTTTCACACTTTCCAGCACATCTACCTCCACACCACACCTCCTTCTTACTTCCTCATTAGTCTGTCTATCCCTCCATGTAACTCCGCACGCACTCCTTAAGTAATTCATTTCCACTGCTCTCACTCTTGGTCTGAGTCTCTCAACCAACGTCCATGCTTCGCTTCCGTAAGTCAGTGTCGGGATTACCACACTGTCATGCAAGGACTTCTTCACTTCCATACTGACCACCCTATTTCTTGTTACTGCTTTTAGCGTTCCTACAACCCTCTTCCCCTGTTGTACTCTCTCCCGCACCTCTTCATCCATAGTCCCATCTTTACTCAACACACTGCCCAGATACTTAAAAGAGTTGACGATCTCCATAGCCTGACCGTTCAGCTTCACCTCACACTCTGTGACTTCACCCCTTTCGAAGACCATAACCTTGCTCTTCCCCGTATTTACCTTCAAATTCCGTTTTTCGCACACTGTTCCAAACTCATTTACCAGACCCTGCAACTCCCATTCATTATCACTCATCAGAACTGTATCATCCGCAAACAGCAGTATAGGTAGCTTCCACTCAATTCCCTCCCTTTTCAGCGATACACCAACATCCACTGCTCTTGATAGTATTTCTTTCATAACTCCATCCATATATACAGTAAACAACCACGGGGACATCACACCCCTGTTTCAAACCAACATTCAGGTCAAAGAACTCGCTCTGCTCACTCTCCACACGTACTGCCCCCTTTGCACCCTCATACATGCTCTTCACTGCTTTCAGCAACTTGCCCTCTACTCCGTATATTCTAAGTACTTTCCACAAACCTTCTCTATCCACTCTGTCATAGGCCTTCTCCAAGTCCATAAAGGCAACATACACCTTTTGTTTCTTCTCCAGATACTTCTCCACAACACAATTCAGGGTAAAAATCTGATCTACACATCCTCTTCCCTTCCTAAAACCTCCCTGCTCGTCGCCTATCCATTTCTCCGTTCTCACTCTCACTCTCTCAATCACTACCCTACTGTATACCTTCCCTACTACGCTTAGAAGACATATTCCTCGGTGGTTACCACACACTCCTCTTTCCCCTTTGCCCTTATATAGGGGGACTATTATGCCAGTCTTCCAGTCATCGGGTGCACTCCCCTTCTCCCATGCTAGTTTGCACATTTTCCATACCCATTCTATCACTATCTCACCACCATACCTCAACATTTCCCCACACACTCCATCTGTTCCTAGTGCTTTCCCCAACTTCACTCTTTTCATGGCTTCCCACACTTCTGACCTCCTGATCCCCACCTCCTCCTCCACTACTTCTCTTCTTCTCCCTCCCATACCATATCCAGCTATGTTTGCTGGCTCTTCATTCCTTTCATTTAGCAACTCACTGAAGTACTCCCTCCATCTTTCGACTCTCTCTTGCTTCTCGGCTAGCATTCTCCCATTCTTATCTTTCACACCCTTACTGTTTCCCTTGCTACCTTCCCTAACTTTCTTGACTTCTTTCCAGAACAGTTTCTTACTCTCCCTCCATTTTACACTCAGATTCCTTCCAAATTCCTCATCTACTCTTCTCTTACTTTCCTTCACTACTCTCTTCACCACCCTCTTACTCTCCACGTACCTCGCTCGTTTCTGTCTCTCGGAATCTTCATTCCCTCTGCTACCCAACCACTCTCTATATCTTTTCTTCTTTTCTTCCACAGCTATTCGTACCTCTTCTGTCCACCATGCTGTACCTTTCACTCCCCTCCCTCTTCTCCTCACTCCACACACCTCCTCACATGCTGCACAGATCTCATCCTTAAACACCTTGCTCATCTCCTCCACTTCCTCCATAACTTCCAGGTCGAACCCACCTAGTCGTCTTTCCACTGCTCTCCTGTACTCCTCCCTGATTTCCTCCTCCTGCAACCTCTCCACCCTCCTCACCATTCCACCCTCCTCTCGCCTCCCTCCCGCTCTCCTCACCCACTTCTTTTGTATCCTAACCTTAGCTACCACTACATAATGATCAGACAGACCCCCTCCAATACCCCTATACACCCTAGCATCCATCACAGATTTCTTCATTCGTTCATCCACACATACATAATTAATCAATGACTTTCGTTCCACCACTGTCTTATCCTTCATCGTCAACATCCGTTTCCACGTGTACCTGTGGATCATTCTGTGTCGGAAGAAGGTGTTGGCTATCCACAGCCTCCTCCCCACACATACGTCCACAAGTGCACTACCATTCCCATTCACCTCTGATGGTACCCCCCACCCTCCCACCACTCCCTCAACTTTCCTATCACCCACCTTACCATTCATATCCCCAATCAGAAATATTCTTTCGTTCTTGTCAAACTTCTCCAGGCACGCCTCCACATTCATCCAGAACTCCTCTTTCTTTCTTTCAAGTATATCCTCTGTCGGGGCATACACGCATACAATCACCCACGTTTGTATTCCTACTTTCATTCTCACCCACACAATCCTTGAACCCACAGACCCATACTCTCTTACACATTCCTTCCATTTGCTACTTACAAACAAACATGCACCTTCTCTCGCTGTTCCTTCACTCACTCCAGCACACACACCCATTCCACACTCCCACTCTCTCACATCTGAACCTTTCCATTTGGTCTCTGTCATTCCACATACATCCAGCCTGGCATTCACTAACACTTCCAGAACCTCTCTCTCTTTTGTGCCATCATTCATGCCACTAACATTCCACGTAGCCATTCTCAGAATGTCCGAAGGCATGTCCTTAGTCGGTCGTGGTTCGTCAACGTTGGTTCCGTCCGCATCCGAGGCTGTTCGTTCGTTTTTCCTTGCTTCGATATTTTTTCCGGGTGGGGGTCGCAAGCCCACCGACCCAACCTCTTTAGTCGCCTCTTACGACACGCAGAAGGCACGTGGGGCATATTCTATTCCCTAACCCCCAGGGGGGATGGGGGGACATTCGGCTCATTAAATTGGCTATTTTAAGAGCTTTCTCCCCATTTCTTTGTCAATAGTAAGGCCTTTCATGCCGTTCAGGTGTATTTTTTGTTTCCTGTTGAGCGACAACAGCGAGCCTGTAATTTAGTAGGAAAAAAGTACAAATATATCTCTTGGGTTGTTTCGTTCAGCTTGATGGAGATCTAGGGGAAAAAAGCAAAAAAACTAAAAATACATAGATATTTCGACCAATAGATATACCCTTCCCCTCTTAAAAATAAACACACTATTTTGTATTATTTTGTATTATTGTATTATTTTGTATTATTGTATTATTTTGTATTATTGTATTATTTTGTATTATTGTATTATTTTGTATTATTGCATTATTTTGTATTATTTTGTATTATTTTGTATTATTGCATTATTTTGTATTATTGTATTATTTTGTATTATTGCATTATTTTGTATTATTGTATTATTTTGTATTATTGTATTATTTTGTATTATTGTATTATTTTGTATTATTGCATTATTTTGTATTATTGTATTATTTTGTCCATGAAATGTTCGAGACAGACGTACTAAAAAGGTATCTATGCAAATGAAGTGTGTGTGTGTCTGTTTATGTGCGGGTGTGTGGGTATGTATGTGTGTGGGGGAGTGATTTTTTGTTTTTTTTTGTTTTTTTTTGGGGGGGGCTGATAAAAGAAAACGGTGTGAAAGGCGAGGATGTAAACATTAAGGGGGGGGGGGGGATTTATTAGGCGATTTATATATTTATTTATTTGTTTTATTTTTTCGTTTACTCCCTAGACCTCCTTAGAAAAACATGCCCAACATCGACCCCTTCTAGATAAATTTGTAAATTTTTCGGTACAAATTTTACCCCGGCCTCCTCCTAAACTGCAGGCTCGTATCCCTCGCCAGGAAAAACATCAATACCTAATTGTCGCGAAAGGTCTAAACAAAATGGAAAAACAAATGGGGCGAAAGGTCTTAAAATCGCCAAACTAATGGAGCGAACGTCTAAAGATCTGAAAATTAATGGGGCTAAACATGAGGGAGAAAGGGTTCCAGATTAAATCTCCTTAAAGGAAAAATATGAATATATACAAAAAATGCAGAAAAATGCGTATCAAATCTTTAAGGGGTGTTTTTGTTTTAAGTTTTTGATAGAGGTCTAGGGAATAACAAACAAAATAAGTAAATAAATAAATAAAATTAAAATATGAATATTGAATAAATATAATATCTATTTAATAGAATACACAAAATATCCCATTAACTTTGAATATGTGTCTCCGCTAAAATGAAATGAAAAAAAAATAAACAAAAAATAAAAGAAAATGGGAAATGTATGATACAGCGTTGTGGTCTGGCCCCAATCACCATTACGTTTTCAAACCCCTCTTGGATTTCCGGGTTTTGAACACGGACTATTGTATACTTTATTTAACCCTTTCTGTACCGGCGACGTCCTTTTGCGTTTGTTTTCGGTAACATTTAGACCTAGATGTGTGTGAATTTGTACTTTGGTTGTGTGTGTTCATTGTTTTCTTTTGTGTTGTCCCTATTCTGGTTCTGTCTTGAATACCCCCCCCCCCCCAAAAAAAAAAAAAAAAAAAAAAAAAAAAATAAAAATTGTTTAGGAAAAGTTGGGATTGGGCCTGAGTATATAGATTGATAGAGAACATTTAGACGATTTTATGAAGCTTGGGAAGGATATATGGTAGTTAATAAAAGGATGAATTGAGATAGTCTGCTGTAGCCTTTTATAATGGGTAGACGTCCTTCCTAAGCTGAGTAAAAATCGTTTAATAGATGCCACAATATAGTGAAAAAGACGTCACCGGTACAGAAGGGATCATAACCTGGCGGAAATGTTTAGCTTCTGTTTTACCTATATTACCCCTTCACTACCATGACGTAATTTTCATTCGGTTCTGGTTACCATTAGACGATGATACAAATTTATCTAGGATAATTTTGGAGATGGGGGGGGGGGGGCAGCTGATCAAGGGGAGAGAGGGTTGGTTGTTTTGTATTCCCCCCCCCCCTCCCCCCACCCCCTTCTCTCTCATGTTTAACCCCATTAGTTGTTTACATCTTAAGCCTTTCGCCCCATTCGTTTGCCGATTTTAAGACCTTTGACCCCATTTCTTTGTCAATAGTAAGACCATTCGAGCGATAGCAAGCCTGTAATTTAGGGGGAACCGGCCATCGGTCGGGACATTAATTGTCTACCCAAAAAGTGTAGTAAATATTTGCATAGCATGGGGGTCTAGAGGATGTTTATATAAGCTTGATGGAGTTCTAGGGAGGAAACTTAAAAGTAATAAGAAGAATACGGCGCCAAAGTTTGAAAGTGGCGCCATTAGTCCCCGCGTGAACCAACTGGCGCCACCTGGGACTTTTACGGGCGGGGGGGGGGGGGGTTCTCTCGCTGCCACCAAACTTCCGCCATTAACAGCGCTTGACGGGGACTGACAAATTATATCTCCTCCCGCTAGCTAATCACGCCCCCCCCCCAACCCCCTAATATTTGTAATGTTTTGATTTTTATATATATATTTTTTTTTTTTTTTTTAGTTTATATTATATATTTTTTTAAGAAAGAAAGATGGGAAAGAAGGATAGGAAATAAATATAGGAAAGAAGGATAGAATGAAAGAAGGATACAAAGATAGAAGGATAGGAAAGAAGGTTAGAAGGTTAACAAAGAAAGGAATAGAAGGATAGGAAAGAAGGATAGACGGATAGAAGGAAAGTCAATACAGGGATAGAAGGATAGGAAAGAAGGAAGTGGAAGAGTGAAAGGTGTGGTAAGGAAGCGAGGATAGGAAAGAAGAATGGGACAAGATTGGAAAGAAGGATAGACGGATAGAATAATTGGAAAGAATAAGAAAGAAGGATAGAAGGAAGAGTGAAAGGTGTGGTCAGGAATCGACGAGTTTTTGGGACGGCCTGGGTTTGGGGGATAAGGGTTTGCTTTTCTGGACCCCCTTCTCCCTCATGCTAAGCCCATTAGTTTTTGAGATAGTAAGACGTTCGCCCTATTAGTTTGGCGGTTTTAAAATCTTTCATCCCATTTCTTTGTCAATTTTAAGACTTTTCGTACCATTTAGGTTTTTATGTTTTCCTGGCGAGCGATAGCGAGCCTGTAATTTAAGAAGAACCGGCCTTCGGCCAGCACATGTACATATTTATCTCGAAGGGGGGCCGGAGAGTCTTTGGGGTGTATATTTAATTTTGATAGAGGTCTAGGGAACAAACTAAAAAACAAATATATAGATACATAAAATATGTACAGTATACTGTATATATATATATATATATATATATATATATATATATATATATATATATATATATATATAATAATATTAAAAGATAATATACTGTATAAGTACATCAATAATATATAAGATTGAAAAAACAATAATCCTTGGAGAGAAATACGTGTGTGATAAGGAAATGAGTTTTTCAGTGGAGCTATTATGGGACTGCCTGGGTTTGACAGCTGTCTTCTCCATTTGGCTTGTCTTCTATTTTTTCTTTTTTTTTTTTGCCCCATTCTTTTTCTTCGGTGGAGTACTTACTGATTGACGGATTTTTTTTTTTCTTTTTTGTAACCGCTTGAGGAGTATAATTTTAAGGGGTAGGGTTTATTTTAAGGGGGTAGGGTTTATTTTAAGGGGGTAGGGTTTATTTTAAGGGGGTAGGGTTTATTTTAAGGGTAGGGTTTATTTTAAGGGGGTAGGGTTTATTTTAAGGGGGTAGGGTTTATTTTAAGGGGGTAGGGTTTATTTTAAGGGTAGGGTTTATTTTAAGGGTAGGGTTTATTTAAAGGGGGTAGGGTTTATTTTAAGGGGGTAGGGTTTATTTTAAGGGGGTAGGGTTTATTTAAAGGGTAGGGTTTTATTTAAGGGGGATAGGGTTTTATTTAAGGGGTAGGGTTTTATTTAAGGGGGTAGGGTTTTATTTAAGGGGTAGGGTTTTATTTAAGGGGTAGGGTTTTATTTAAGGGGGTAGGGTTTATTTTAAGGGTAGGGTTTATTTAAAGGGGGTAGGGTTTATTTTAAGGGGGTAGGGTTTATTTTTTCGTCCTTTTCTATTAATTTAATTTATTTATTTTGTTTATTTATTTATTTATTTTCTTTATTGATGTATTTATTAGTTTCCTCGCTAGACCTCCATCAAGCTTAAAGAAACATCCCTATACATTTTGTAAAAAATTTCGGTAGAAAAATGTCCCGGCTGAAAGCCGGTTCTTCATACAATTACAGGCTCGCTATCGCTCGCCAGGAAAAAAATCGACACATAAAGGGTACGAAAGGTCCTAATATTGACAAAGAAATGGGGTGAATGGGCTTCAAATCGACAATATAATGGAAGTGCGTTTTTCAGTGGAGCTATTATGGGACTGCCTGCAGGGTTTGGACAGCTGTCTTCTCCATTTGGGTTGTCCACATATTTCTTTGCCCCATTCTTTTTCTTCGGTGGAGTACTGATGGGTTAGGGTTTCCTTTGTTCAATTACTTGTAATCCCTTTAGGAGTATGACGTAGTTTCAGGGGGACAGGTTTAATTTGTTTGATCTATTGATATACCGGTATATATTGATATACCGGTATATATTTATTATGTTTTTAGTGTCCTCGCTAGACCTCCGTGAAGCTTTAAACAATCAAATGCAAAACAAAATTCGAGGTTAATTTTTACATTTTTCGGTATAAAAATGGCACGGCCGAAGGCTGATTCCTCCTAAAATTACAGGCTCGCTATCGCTCGCCAGGATATAATCGACACCTGAATGGCACGAAAGGTCCTAATATTGGCAAATAAATCGGGAGATAACTCTTAAAATCGACAAACTGATGGGGCGAACGTCTAAAAAATCTCAAAACTATTGGGGCTAAACATGAGGGAGAAAGGGGGCTAGAAAAGCCGCCTTAAACAATTGCCTCCATCTGGCGGTGAGTGAAGCTACTAATATCCTAAATGATTCACTATCTTATGACTGCAAAGAGAGTGAGAGAGAGAGAGAGAGAAAGAGAGTGAGTGAGTGAGTAATTGATAATGATGGAAAAAGCTTGATAAAGCTGTATATTTCGCCCTGTAATTTTGATGGTATATTTTTAAACACCCTTCTATATATATATATATATATAGAGAGAGAGAGAGATAGATAGATAGATAGATAGAGTGATTGATTGCTAGATAAACCTATTGTGATGAAGGCTTCCGCTGCTCAATTAAAAGTTTACGATTCACTTACCGGGTAGTGCATATTTAGCGACAAACATTATGTGCTGTACAGTCGCGGACAGTAATTCTGGTACATTGTGAAGCCTAGAACTGATAAAGGGGGAAGGGTTTATTTATTGATTGATAATTTATTTATTATTATTTTATTTTATTTTTTTAGTTTCCTCCCTAGACCTCCATCAAAATAATAAAACACTTCCCCAAGTTCTCCCTTCTAGATAAATTAGTACATTTTTCGGTAGAAAAATGTCCTGGCCGAAGGCCGGTTCCTCCTAAATTACAGGCTCGCTATCGCTCGCCAGGAAAAAACCGACACCTAAATGGCAGGAGAGGTCTAAATATTGAACCCCTAAATACTATGTTTTTTGTGTTTTTTAATGAAATTACGACTATCTGGATTGGTGTTCGGATGGATCTTGCTTGTCAATTAATAGTGCATACAGTTTTCCATTTGATGCATACATAATCATATTCATATACTCCGGAGATATGTATGTATGTATATACTCAGGCACATACCCCATAGTTGGGGGTGGCCGACTCGAGACAGAGCCCGAACAAAAACCAACATTCAAGGTTTCTAATTCTCAGGGTCCGGGACCACTTTCGCGTTCTACGAATTTCTGAGTGACTGCACATGTAAACATTCGTAGGGCTCATTTTTTTTTTTTTTTTTTTTTTTTTTTTTTTTTTTTTTTTAATTACAAAACTATAATTATAATTATTTAAGAAAAGCATGTTCCACCCAAAAATCAATCCAAATGATTATATTAGCATAAATAAATACAGAGTAGGAGGGGGGGGGGGGTCCACGAATGTATACAAGTGACTGTACACTCGAGAAAGAAAACAAATAAGGGGAGATGGGTCGTTTTTCTGGTCCCCCCCTTCTTGCTCATGTTTAGCCCCATTACTTTTCCGATTTTATAACGTTCGGTCCATTAGTTTGGCAATTTTAAGACCATTCGCCCCATTTCTCTGTCAATATTAAGACTTTTCGTGTCATTTAGGTGTTGATTTCTTTCCTGGCGAGCGATAGCGAGCCTGTATTTCAAAAGGAAAACGTAAATTTTATCTTGGATGAGGGTCTTGGTAGGGGAGGGAGTTCTAGGGAAGAAACTTTAACAAAATAATAATATTCATAAAGATATCTAAATCAGCCAATAAATACGCCCATCCCCCCCTCTACGCCCATCCCCCCTCTACGCCCATCCCCCCTCTACGCCCATCCCCCCTCTACGCCCATCCCCCCTCTAACCATTCTGGAAGTGGGTCGAAAAGTTGTGATAATTCCATACAAACGTATATTTCACCCGGTTCATTCCGTTCACACAATTATATAGGCTACTCAGCTCCACCAGTTTATATAGATAGAAGGGACTGGGGTTCTCGAAAAGGGGCTCCAGTCCTGACGCTATTCTTGACTTACAGTGTGCTGGCTTAATAATCCAGAAGGTTGACAGCCTCTGAAGTCCTATTTTAACTAACTAACTATAGATAGAAGGGATTGGGGTTCTCGAAAATTGGCTCCATTCATGACGCTATTCTTGACTTACAGTGTGCTGGCTTAATAATCCAGAAGGTTGACAGCCTCTGAAGTCCTATTTTAACTAACTAACTATAGATAGAAGGGATTGGGGTTCTCGAAAATTGGCTCCATTCATGACGCTATTCTTGACTTACAGTGTGCTGGCTTAATAATCCAGAAGGTTGATAGCCTCTGAAGTCCTATTTTAACTAACTAACTATAGATAGAAGGGACTGGGGTTCTCGAAAATTGGCTCCATTCATGACGCTATTCTTGACTTACAGTGTGCTGGCTTAATAATCCAGAAGGGTTGATAGCCTCTGAGGTCCTATTTTAACTAACTAATATAGATTGTGTTTTCAAGGAGTGCACCTCAAAGTGTATTAGCGTTGAGTCAGGGGTGTTAAGCCGGTATCACACGAGAGATTTTATAGTCAACATTCGATGATCAACATTTTTCTGGTAGCATTTTTGGACTATTTTGCACTGGTATCGGAAAATAGACTTGGTAGATGAATTTAGGTGACGGAAATATTGTAAATGTTGACCTCATAAGCTGCCAGACCAATTTTGAGGATAAATGTTGAGTGAAAAAGCGCTCGTGTGATACTGGCTTTAGGGTAGCCATGGAAGCTCAAATGGGGCATATTGTTTCAGGCATTAGTTTACGTTGGTCTTCGGTAAATTGGTGAGGAAGTGTGGGTGTGTATGGTATGTATGTGAGTGTGTGTTTGGGTGGGTGTGTATGTATGGTTGTGTATGTAGTGTGTGTGTGTGTATGTAGTGTGTGTGTGTGTGTATGTAGTGTGTGTGTGTGTATGTAGTGTGTATGGTGGGTGGGTGAGTGTGTGTGGGTATGCATGAGTGTGTGTGTGTGTGTATGTGTATGTATGTATGTATTGGTCAGATGATGGGCGTGCTTCACAGAAAACAATGGAAAGGAAATCGAGTTGTGAAGTGTGGTAGTGGTGGTGGTGGTGCAGTATTGAGGATTTGGCTTACTTGTGCCATTTTCGAGAAATGGATTTTAGTTTATCCGGGCCTAGGCTAACAAAAACGCCTTACCAGACTTCCTTCAAATTAAAAAAAAAAAAAAAAAAAAATCACCTATACCCCGTTTAACCCTCTATTGGCGGCGTGCAACATAAGTCGAGTTAAATAAATTTGGACTATGTGGCGGCGCGCGACATAGGTCGTGTGGCAATTTCAGCACGTAATATTGCTGAGAGAGAGAAACAAGTGGTGGCAGGAGTAGCGAGCGTATGACTGCTCCAGACCACCGCGGCGGGCCCACCCTCCTCCACCCTCTCACACTCGCTACATACTGAAATGTATGGGGAAAGTACCAAATTACATGGTTTTTGCACTCGTGTTGCGCGGTTGTTGCAAGAAAACTAGCGGTCATACAAGGATCGTTGTGGTGTCATTGGAAAGCTCTGTTTATGCCCTTTCAGGGATAGATGCTTGTTTTACGCTCTGGGTCTTATTTAGGCATGAAAATGATCACGTAAACAGCCCTATTTTGGCTAAAAACACCCCGCTGGGCGGTACATATAAATTGACCGCCTAGCCCGCCAATAAGGTGTTAAGCTAAATTTGTTCATTTTGTGAAGGCCGATTTCTTCTTAGTTACAGGCTTGCTATCGCTCGTCCAGAACAAAATACCTATGAATGGGGTGAAGCGTCTAATTATCGCCATTATTATGCGAGTTTCAGGCTATACGAAAGTTGGATCTGTAAACATCGATATTTAATAGAAATGGAATAATAATGTAGGATTCTGATTGTAAATAGAATGTATTTAATGTTAACTAAACATAGGCTACTCTTTAGATAGTGATATTGTATAACGCATTTTTTTGCTCACCATAACCAGCATCAATGTATCACGGTATTTAAAGAGAGAGAGAGAGTGAGAGTTATACGGAGTTACAAGGAATAGTTAGTATCTCAGAAGGAGAGAGAATGTTTAGTGCAGTACAGTCATGAGTGTGCAAAATATTATCTACTTTCTTCTTGAACATACTGAAGAACTGTTTACAACTTCAGAGGAAATTAGTTTGTTCCAGGTAGAACAGATCTTATATGTGAAAAAGTATCCACAAATACTAGTGCTGAACCTTTTCAATTCTAATTGCCAGCCATAGTTGCGTGTTGTATTCATATTGAGGCTAAACATTTTGCTATAATCCACATTGTCCAGCTCATTAAGTATTTTTAAAACTTCAATGAGCTGACCTCGTAGTCTGCGTGTCTCCAACGGAAAGAGATCAAGAGCTCTCAACCGATCCTCATAGCTCAATCTTTTAAGCGATGGAATAAGCTTTGTAGCCCTAGCTTGTACTCTTTTCAGTTGCTCTATATATCATTCCTAAGTGCTGGAGACCAGAATTGAACAGCATACTCCAGGAGAGGCCGTATATGAGCGTTGTACATACAGAGAGAGAGAGAGAGAGAGAGAGAGAGAGAGAGAGAGAGAGAGAGAGACAGACAGAGAAAGGGAGAGAAAGAAAGAAAGATAAAAAAGAAGGAAAGAAAGAAAAAGAAAGAAAGAACGAAAGAGAAAAGAGAGAAAAAAAAGAGAGAGAGAGATAATTAGATAGAGAGAGAGAGAGAGAGAGAGAGAGACGGCCCCTTGTGATCAGACTGGAAAATTTGATGTCTCAGCTTCAGAAGGGGAGGCGTGATGGATGTCTTCACTTAGGAGGGTCCTTTCTCAAGAGTGTTAGTTAGTTTATTTATTTATTTATTTATTTGTTTATTATTGATTTATTTACTTAGATAGATAGATAGAGAGAGAGAGAGAGAGAGAGAGAGAAGTGATGGATGTCTTCAATGTGCACCCTTTCTCTAGATGCGTATTGGTTCATCTATTTTATTATGCATTTTTGTATTCATTTATTTATTTATTTATTTATATATTTATTTATTTATGTATGTGTATTAATTTATTTAGAGTGCGAAAATTAAATTATTGATATCTATATGTTGTACCTTCTATCAAGATATTTATTTAGTATAATCATTTGTTTATACATTTATTTATTTATTTAGAGAGTGAGCAAGAGAGAGAGAGACGTGATGGATGTCTTTATGTGTACCATTTCTTAATATATACTGTATAATATATATATATACCGGTATATATTATATAATGGTTTTTCTGTTTTTTTACTTATTTATTAATTTAGAGTGAGAGAGAGAGAGAGTGACAGAGACGTGATAATGTCTTCACTTACAGTACCATTTCTCAAGACATTTATTTATTCTATATATGTATTACAAAGACTACTACTACTACTACTACTAATAATAATAATAATAATAATAATAATACTAGTAATAATCATCATCATCATTTCAGGTATTTTATTTAGCGTCATTTCTCTCTAGCCTTCGCTCCGAGATTCAATAAGGCTGTAACAGCCACCAGATACCATTACCCATTCCCTTGCTCAAGGGAGATGGTACCAACCAATGCTAGATAATAAACCTTCACGCTTGAGCGGGCGTGAACTCTAGACTGGCTAGCTACCATACCGGTACCCTGTTTCAATTAAGGGGAGGCAGACCGTCTTGCTGGACCCCCTTCTCCCTAATGTTTAGCCCCACTAGTTTTGAGATTTTAATACGTTGGTTCCATTAGTTTGGGGATTTTATGACCTTTCATCCCATTTCGTTGTCAATATTAGGACCCTTCGTGCCATTTAGGTGAGCGATAGCGAACCAGTAATTTTAGGAGGAATCGGCCTTTGGCCGGGACATTTTTCTACCGAAAAATTTATAAATCTATCTTGAAGGGGGGTCTAGGGGGTGTTTTTCAAAGCTTGATGGAGGTCTAGCGAGGAAACTAAAGAAATATATGAATACATTATTTAATAGACCAAACAAACAGCCATTGTCCCCTTAAGTAGGCCAAAGCTCTAGAAAATTAACCTATATAACTTAAAACAACTAGAATAATCGACGTAATATTTCTACCATTTGGGATGAGTCAGCCAGGCAATATGTGTGGACATTTACAGCCCATTTGCTCTAAAAATAGCCTTCATAATTCTTTGGGATATCAACATTTAATCTCGCTCTCTCTCTCTCTCTCTCTCTCTCTCTCTCTCTCTCTCTCTCTCTCTCTCTCTTTCTCTCTCTCTCTCCGGCAATTGAGTGCAGACCCTGAATACAAGATTTACATAGTGACAACACAAGAACTAACGTTTCCCAACAGAGAGAGAGAGAGAGAGAGGGAAAGAGAGGTGATGGATGTCTTTACGTTGTACCTATTCTCAAGATACACATTTCATTTTTCAGGATTTTCAACTTTCATTTCTCAGGCTGGTTAAATAATATTACAAATTCCACATCATTTATATATAATTTTATTAAAGTTTCCTCCCTAGACCTCCATCAAGCTTAAGAAAACATCCATTAGATATCCCGTCTAGATTAATTTGTACATTTTTCGGTAGGCCGGTTCTTCCAAAATTACAGGCTCATTATCGTTTGCAAAGGAAAATAATCGACACCTAAATAGCACGAAAGGTCTAAAAATTGACAAAAAGAAATGGGGGCGAAAGGTCTTAAAATCGACAAAATAATGAGCCGAACGTCATAAAATTTGAAAACTAAAGGGGCTAAACACGAGGAAGAAAGGGGACCAGAAAAACGGCTCATCTCCCCTTAATTGCACTATCTGATCCAACGTCTTGTGCGTTATTAGGATATTTTCTTTTTCAAACTATTATGGAAGATTTTGCCTGTTTTTGCCATTTTTCGAGCGATGTATGTTAGTTTGTCCCCTTGGTTAAGGGGGGTCACCTGTTTTTTGTTCTTTCTCTCCTTTTCTCCCTTTCTCTGGCTTGTATCCATTCGGCCCCATTCAGCCAACTATTTTAAGACGTTTATCCCCATCTAGGTGTTGATTTCTTCCTGGCGAGCGATAGCGAGCCAGCATTGTATGGAGAAATCCGGCTTCGCCGCAGACATTTTTCTATCGAAAAATGTACAAATTTAGCTTGCTGTCAAAACATAAATTCATATATCCTGGCTCGCTACCGCTCGCCAGGAAAATATTGACACCTGGATGGGGGTAAAAGTCTTAAAACAGTAGGCTGAGTGGGGCCGAATTGATACAAGCCAGAGAAAGAGAGAAAAGGAGAGAAAAAGCAGGTCACCCCCCTTAACAGAAACACCTTCCCAGACTTCCTTCTAACTAGACGATGCCCACCCGGACCTCCTTCAAGTGTAAATTTGTACATTTTTCGTCAGGAAACTGTTATGGCCATTTATTTTAAGTTACAGGCTCGCTGTCGCTCACAAAATCGACCCCTGAATGGGATGACGCGTCTTACATTGCTACACTTACAAGGTGAAACGTCTTAAAATCTCTAAACTAAAGGAGTGAAAGAGGTGAGGTCCAAAAAAGACCCCCCTCTGACCAAATAGGGTTGAAGATGCAAAAGGAAAAGTAATACAACAAAATAGTCTGCTTACATTTTTATATTTTCACATTTTGTTTATATATTTACATTTTGCTTATATATTTAAAAAAAAATATATATATATATTTGCATTTCGGTTTTATATATAAATTTCATGTATATGTTTAAATTTCGTGTATGTACTTAAATTTCGTATTTATATTTACATTTCGTTTATATTTTTACATTTCGTTTATATTTTTACATTTCGTTTATATATTTACATTTCGTTTATATTTTTACATTTCGTTTATATTTTTTACATTTAGTATATATATATTGACATTTTGTTTGTGTATTTTAATTTCGCTTAAATACCGCATTTCGTATGTATACTGCATTTACATTTTGCTTATGGGGAGTCACAGGTTTTTTTTCTCTCCTTTTCTCTCTTTCTCTGGCTTGTGTCTATTCAGCCCAATTCAGCCTACTGTTTTAAGACGTTTACTCAACAGGTGTCGATTTTTTCCTGGCGAGCGGTAGCGAGCCAGCATATTTTGTTTAAAGTTTTTGACAGCAGACAAATTTGTACATTTTTCGATAGAAAAATTTCTCCGGCAAAGCCGGATTTCTCAATACAATGCTGGTTCGCGCTATTGTTTGCCAGGAAGAAATTGGCACCTGGATGGGGATAAACGTCTTACAACAGTAGGCTGAATGGGGCCGAATGGATACAAGCCAGAGAAAGAGAGAATAAGAGAGAAAAAAAAAAAAATGTCACCCCTTCTATATTTACATTTTGTTCATATATTTGCATTATGTTTCTATATAATTATGCATTCCACTTATATAATTACATTTCGTTATTATACTTACATTTCGTTTATATATCTACAGTACATTTTCGTATATATATATATATATCTACATTTCGATTCATAGCCGTTTTCTTTGCATATTTTTTTCCCAATACGGGAAGTAAAAAATATATCCACCCATATTTTTTCTGCTACCTATTTGCATGTTTTGAGCTCCAGGGATTCAGTTCTCGTGTTTTCATGTAGAGGGGAAATTAGAAAATAAAAATAGATAAAAATAAAATACTCATTCTCCGAGAATTGACATATAGAAAGATTTCCAAAATATTCCCTAGTATCTATTATGTAATTAGTATTAAGGAGGGTGACCTGCTTTTTGTTATTTCTCTCCTTTTTTCTCTTTGTTTGGCTTGTATCCATTCGGCCCCATTCAGCCAACTATTTTAAGACGTTTATCCCCATCTAGGTGTCGATTTCTTCCTGGCGAGCGATAGCGAGCCAGCATTATATGAAGAAATCCGGCTTCGCCGGAGAAATTTTTCTATCGAAAAATTTACAAATTTAGCCTGCTGCCAAACAAAAATAAAAAAAATGCTGGCTCGCTACCGCTCACCAGTAAACAATTGACACCTGGATGGGGATAAACGTCTTAAACCAGTAGGCTGAATGGGGCCAAATGGGTACAAGGCAGAGAAAGATAGAAAAGGACAGAACAAAAACAGGTCACCCCCCTTATATCTGTTTTCGTTGTTCAGTTACATTAACATGTATGCATATATTTGATACCATGTTTCCGGACACCACTGTATGTGTTTGTTGGTATGACTGTCTTTGAAAACCACTGTATGTGTTTGTTGGTGTGACTGTCTATGAACACCACTGTATGTGTTTGTTGGTGTGACTGTCTTTGAACACCACTGTATGTGTTTGTTGGTGTGACTGTCTTTGAACACCACTGTATGTGTTTGTTGGTGTGACTGTCTTTGAACACCACTGTATGTGTTTGTTGGTGTGACTGTCTTTGAACACCACTGTATGTGTTTGTTGGTGACTGTCTTTGAACACCACTGTATGTGTTTGTTGGTGTGACTGTCTTTGAACACCACTGTATGTGTTTGTTGGTGTGACTGTCTTTGAACACCACTGTATGTGTTTGTTGGTGTGACTGTCTATGAACACCACTGTATGTGTTTGTTGGTGTGACTGTCTTTGAACACCACTGTATGTGTTTGTTGGTGTGACTGTCTTTGAACACCACTGTATGTGTTTGTTGGTATGACTGTCTTTGAACACCACTGTATGGGTTTGTTGGTGTGACTGTCTTTGAACACCACTGTATGTGTTTGTTGGTGTGACTGTCTTTGAACACCACTGTATGTGTTTGTTGGTATAACTGTCTTTGAACACCACTGTATGTGTTTGTTGGTATGACTGTCTTTGAACACCACTGTATGTGTTTGTTGGTGTGACTGTCTTTGAACACCACTGTGTGTGTTTGTTGGTATAACTGTCTTTGAACACCACAGTATGTGTTTGTTGGTATAACTGTCTTTGAACACCACTGTACAGTATGTGTTTGTTGGTATAACTGTCTTTGAACACCACTGTATGTGTTTGTTGGTATGACTGTCTTTGAACACCACTGTATGTGTTTGTTGGTGTGACTGTCTTTCAACACCACTGTATGTGTTTGTTGGTGTGACTGTCTTTGAACACCACTGTATGTGTTTGTTGGTGTGACTGTCTTTGAACACCACTGTATGTGTTTGTTGGTGTGACTGTCTTTCAACACCACTGTATGTGTTTGTTGGTGTGACTGTCTTTGAACACCACTGTATGTGTTTGTTGGTGTGACTGTCTTTGAACACCACTGTATGTGTTTGTTGGTGTGACTGTCTATGAACACCACTGTATGTGTTTGTTGGTGTGACTGTCTTTGAACACCACTGTATGTGTTTGTTGGTGTGACTGTCTTTGAACACCACTGTATGTGTTTGTTGGTATGACTGTCTTTGAACACCACTGTATGTGTTTGTTGGTATGACTGTCTTTGAACACCACTGTATGGGTTTGTTGGTGTGACTGTCTTTGAACACCACTGTATGTGTTTGTTGGTGTGACTGTCTTTGAACACCACTGTGTGTGTTTGTTGGTATAACTGTCTTTGAACACCACTGTATGTGTTTGTTGGTATGACTGTCTTTGAACACCACTGTATGTGTTTGTTGGTGACTGTCTTTGAACACCACTGTGTGTGTTTGTTGGTATAACTGTCTTTGAACACCACAGTATGTGTTTGTTGGTATAACTGTCTTTGAACACCACTGTACAGTATGTGTTTGTTGGTATAACTGTCTTTGAACACCACTGTATGTGTTTGTTGGTATGACTGTCTTTGAACACCGCTGTATGTGTTTGTTGGTATAACTGTCTTTGAACACCACTGTATGTGTGTGTTGGTATAACTGTCTTTGAACACCACTGTATGTGTTTGTTGGTATAACTGTCTTTGAACACCGCTGTATGTGTTTGTTGGTATAACTGTCTTTGAACACCGCTGTATGTGTTTGTTGGTATAACTGTCTTTGAACACCACTGTATGTGTTTGTTGGTATAACTGTCTTTGAACACCACTGTATGTGTTTGTTGGTATAACTGTCTTTGAACACCACTGTTATGTGTTTGTTGATGACTGTCTTTGAACACCGCTGTATGTGTTTGTTGGTATAACTGTCTTTGAACACCACTGTATGTGTTTGTTGGTATAACTGTCTTTGAACACCACTGTATGTGTTTGTTGGTATAACTGTCTTTGAACACCGCTGTATGTGTTTGTTGGTATAACTGTCTTTGAACACCGCTGTATGTGTTTGTTGGTATAACTGTCTTTGAACACCACTGTATGTGTTTGTTGGTATAACTGTCTTTGAACACCACTGTATGTGTTTGTTGGTATAACTGTCTTTGAACACCACTGTATGTGTTTGTTGGTATGACTGTCTTTGAACACCACTGTATGTGTTTGTTGGTGTGACTGTCTTTGAACACCACTGTGTGTGTTTGTTGGTATAACTGTCTTTGAACACCACAGTATGTGTTTGTTGGTATAACTGTCTTTGAACACCACTGTACAGTATGTGTTTGTTGGTATAACTGTCTTTGAACACCACTGTATGTGTTTGTTGGTATGACTGTCTTTGAACACCGCTGTATGTGTTTGTTGGTATAACTGTCTTTGAACACCACTGTATGTGTGTGTTGGTATAACTGTCTTTGAACACCACTGTATGTGTTTGTTGGTATAACTGTCTTTGAACACCGCTGTATGTGTTTGTTGGTATAACTGTCTTTGAACACCGCTGTATGTGTTTGTTGGTATAACTGTCTTTGAACACCGCTGTATGTGTTTGTTGGTATAACTGTCTTTGAACACCACTGTATGTGTTTGTTGGTATAACTGTCTTTGAACACCACTGTATGTGTTTGTTGGTATAACTGTCTTTGAACACCACTGTATGTGTTTGTTGGTATGACTGTCTTTGAACACCGCTGTATGTGTTTGTTGGTATAACTGTCTTTGAACACCACTGTATGTGTGTGTTGGTATAACTGTCTTTGAACACCACTGTATGTGTTTGTTGGTATAACTGTCTTTGAACACCGCTGTATGTGTTTGTTGGTATAACTGTCTTTGAACACCGCTGTATGTGTTTGTTGGTATAACTGTCTTTGAACACCACTGTATGTGTTTGTTGGTATAACTGTCTTTGAACACCACTGTATGTGTTTGTTGGTATAACTGTCTTTGAACACCACTGTATGTGTGTGTTGGTATAACTGTCTTTGAACACCACTGTATGTGTTTGTTGGTATAACTGTCTTTGAACACCGCTGTATGTGTTTGTTGGTATAACTGTCTTTGAACACCGCTGTATGTGTTTGTTGGTATAACTGTCTTTGAACACCGCTGTATGTGTTTGTTGGTATAACTGTCTTTGAACACCACTGTATGTGTTTGTTGGTATAACTGTCTTTGAACACCACTGTATGTGTTTGTTGGTATAACTGTCTTTGAACACCACTGTATGTGTTTGTTGGTATGACTGTCTTTGAACACAGCTGTATGTGTTTGTTGGTATAACTGTCTTTGAACACCACTGTATGTGTGTGTTGGTATAACTGTCTTTGAACACCACTGTATGTGTTTGTTGGTATAACTGTCTTTGAACACCGCTGTATGTGTTTGTTGGTATAACTGTCTTTGAACACCGCTGTATGTGTTTGTTGGTATAACTGTCTTTGAACACCACTGTATGTGTTTGTTGGTATAACTGTCTTTGAACACCACTGTATGTGTTTGTCACCACTCGCGTCTAGTGATGACAACTGAGATATTAAAGGGGTAGTGGTTATTTTTTGGTCGATTTAGTTATTCATTTATGTTCTGGTTTCCTTGCGAGTCTTCCATCAAGCTTAAATGAAGAAAAAAAAAACTAGACCACTCTTCAAGATAAATTTGTACATTTTTCAGTAGAAAAATGTCCCGGCCGAAGGCCGATTCTTCCTCGAATTACAGACTCGCTCTCGCTCGCCAGGAAAAATCGACCCCTTAAATGGCACGAAAGGTCTATATATTGACAAAGAAGTGGGGCAAAAGGTCTTAACATCGCCAAACTAAAGGAACGAACTTCTTATCATCTCCAAGCTAATGGGACTAAAGCTGAGGGCTAAAAAGCAACCATTCCCCCTTTTAAACCCCTTCTGCACGAGCTGTCAGCCTGGACAAACATGACTCGTAATTAAAACCAACAAAGTGAAGAGGCTTGCTGCTACATCAAAACAATGTATATGTATGTATGTATGTATGTATGTATGTACTCTGGCACCTTCCCCAGTTTTTTTTTGTTTTTTGTTTTTTTGTTTTTTTGTTTTTTATGGGGGTGGCCGACTCGAGACAGAGCCCGAACAGGGATGTCACACACATCAGAAAAACAAAACTTAAACTCTCACGCACATCTAAACAAACCAACAGAAAACTAAGAAAAAGCTAATTCTTATAAAATGCTTTACATGCATTACAATGCATTACAATGCATTACAATGCATTACAACAATTGAGAATTACATTTAGAACACTGTGGATTACTATAACATCGCTTGTGATTACATGTATGAAAATCATTCTGAAGAGGTGAAATTTTCCTTACACAATATTGGTGATAAAGTGCTGTAGAAATATATACAGGGTGTCCCAGGAGGAAAGGGCATAACTTTGGGAAATGATAAAACAAGGTATTCTAAGCCTAAAATGTTCTATAACAAAAAGTCCAAATCTCAACCGTTATAAAGATATTGAAGGTTTAAGTTAGTGTCCTCCCCCGCATCACTGTAATGGACTCTCCCATATCAAATAATTTCTAAGTGGTCAAAAGTGAGCTAATAATTATGTCTATAATCATTTTGCAACTTACAGAATTATAGTATCTTTATAATAACATGGTAAAATAAGTGAAGAAAGATGTAGGTGTGGTAGGCACTAGGCCAGCTAGGCCAGTCTTATGGGGAAATACTGAAGAAAATGCCATTTTCAACATGCAATATCTCGATACCGGTCGAGATTTGGAATATTTTTTATAGAAGATTTTAGGCTTAGAATAATTTGTTCTATCATATCCCAAAGTTATGGCCTTTCCTCCTGGGACAACCTGCAATAAGTGGGCCGGCCTTAATACAACTAGAGACAGGGACAGTTTATACTAGAAGAATAGGACAGCAAAGTACAGAAGGGTTTAATAATAATAATAATGAGGTTATAACAATTGTAGTAGTCTGCTTGAAAGAGCTCATAAATCTTTTTCATATTATCTTGAAGAAACAATTGCGCTTCACGAAATATAAAATCTCCAACCCACGCTTATACTCCTCTCTCTCTCTCTCTCTCTCTCTCTCTCTCTCTCTCTCTCTCTCTCTCTCTCTCTCTCTCTCTCTCTCTCTCTTTTTTCTCTTTCTCTTTCTCTCTCACTCTCACTCACTCACTCACTCACTCTCTCTCTCTCTCTATATATATATATATAGTCATATTCCCGAGTTAGCTACCCGTAAAATTGGAATTCCAGTCGGACTCGAGGGGGAGAACACGGGAGGCAAGAAAATATTAAAGGGGGTGACCTGCTTTTTTTTCTCCGGTTCTCTCTTTCTCTGGCTGGTATCCATTCGGCCCCATTCAGCCTACTGTTTTAAGAGTAATTACCCCCATCCAGGTGCCAATATTTTCCTGGCGAGCGGTAGCGATCCACCATATATATATTTTGTTTTAACAGCAAGCTAAATTTGTACATTTTCAATAGAAAAATGTGTCCGGCGAAGCCGGATTTCGCCATACAATGCTGGCTCGCTATCGCTCGCCAGGATGAAATCGACACCTGGATGGGGATAAACGTCTTAAAACAGTTGGCTGAGTGGGGCCGAATGGATACAAGTCAGAGAAAGGGAGAGAAAGAAAAAAAAGCAAGTGACCCCCCTTAAAGGAGAGTTTATTAATCCTATTTTGTTTTATTCTTATTGTTATGCCAGGTTTTTACTGGGTTGATTGGATTGATTAGGTAGGTTTTTACTGGGGTTGATTGGATTGATTAGGTAAGTTTTTACTGGGGTTGATTGGATTGATTAGGTAGGTTTTTACTGGGGTTGATTGGATTGATTAGGTAGGTTTTTACTGGGGTTGATTGGATTGATTAGGTAGGTTTTTACTGGGGTTGATTGGATTGATTAGGTAGGTTTTTACTGGGGATGATTGGATTGATTAGGTAGGTTTTTACTGGGGATGATTGGATTGATTAGGTAGGTTTTTACTGGGGTTGATTGGATTGATTAGGTAGGTTTTTACTGGGGTTGATTGGATTGATTAGGTAGGTTTTTACTGGGGTTGATTGAATTGATTAGGTAGGTTCTTCTTGACTGGAGGAGCCGAATTCGTTTCAACACATGCACGGAAGGTAATAGAGGGTAATTATAACAAAACACGTACATTCATATTATTATATTAACCCCCTCTGTACCGGTCCTTTTAACTTTATGTTGGCTACTATTAGACGATTGTATTCAGTGTACAAAGGACCTCCTGCATTTAACAGGCTTCGCACTATCTCACTTAACTATTTTCACTACTACAGATCCTCCTTAAACTGCACACAATCGTCAAACCATAAGTAGGATGAAATTAAGAAGACGTTACCGGTAGAGAAGGGGTTAAGCACACATAAATATCGCATTCAAATAATAGACAATGGTATAATTATGCATAAATGAGACGCACGAACGAGGCTCCACAATCTTCATTCACTCTTAAGACTTGGCGGCTCGGATAATATAATTTAGCACTCTCTTCAATCGCGGTATTACACTTGGTACTATCAAGCTTTAATATAACACCCCCAAGACCCCCCCCCCTCCCCCCACCCTTCGAGATAAATATGTAGGCCTACTTTTCTCGGTTAAAAAAAAAAAAAAAAAAAAAAATTACAGAAGCATGAATAATAAAAGAGTTGAACCAAAACACAATCTGGAGTAAGAAAAGCGCTGGTGGGTTGGGAGGGAGCCATCAATATCCCGCCTAACGCAGTCATTTCCTTCACCGTGCCTTTTATTGGGAGAAGCCAGACAATAGGGATTCCAGCGGACGCCATGTTGGATACATCGCTTTTTTTTTATCTTTCTCTCTCTCTCTCTCTCTTTGGCTTGTATCCATTCGGCCCCATTCAGCCTAATATTTTAAGACGTTTACCCCCAACCAGGTGTCAATATTTTCCTGGCGAGCGGTAGCGAGCCAGCATATATATATATATATATATATATATATATATATATATATATATATATATATATATATATATATATTTACAGCAAGCTAAATTTGTACATTTTTCGATAGAAAAATTTCTCCGGCAAAGCCAGATTTCTCCATACAATGGTGGCTTGCTGTCGCTCGCCAGGAAGAAATCGACACCTGGATGGGGATAAACGTATTAAAACAGTTGGCTGAATGGGGCGGAATGGATACAAGCCAGGAAAAGAGAGAAAAGGAGAGAAAGATAAAAAAAAAATAGCCGTTGACCCCCTTAAGAGGGAGGTTTTGTTTTTATTGGTTGATTGGTTTATTTATTAATGTTATTGTTTCTGTTGCCTCCCTAGACCTCCATCAAGTGTTAGACTATGGTATGCAATATAAGAAGGTTCTGTGATAGTGAAAAGGGTTAAGTCATATATTTCGTAAGTTTGATCATTGCTGGAGGCCCTTTAAAGCTGAATACAATCGTTTAACAATAGCCAGAATAAAGTTAAGGGGGGGGGGGGATGGTTCACTTTTTGGTCGATTTTTGCATGTATTCATTATTTGTGCATGTATTCATTATTTTTCTAGTTTCCTCCCTAGACCTCCATCAAATTTAAAAAAAACATCCATTAGATCCACCTTCTAGATTAATTTGTACATTTTTCGGTAGAAAAATGCTACGGCCGAAGGCCGGTTCTTCCAACAGTAGTACAGTACAGGCTCACTATCGTTCGCCAGGGAAACAATCGACACCTAAATAGCACGAAAGGTCTAAATATTGACGAAGAAATGGGTCAAAAGGTCTTAAAATTGACTAACTAATGGGGCGAACATCTTAACATCTGAAAAGTAATGGGGCTAAACGTGAGGGAGAAAGTGGTCCAGAAAACCGGCCCATGTCCCCTTAGAAGGACGGCACCGGGACTGTAAAGGATTATTCTCCCTATCGACGGCTGTGGTTGCCTGTTCCTTCCCCTTCAGAGCCGCGGCCGGGAACGGAAACATCGACCACACAATTCTCGCGGAAAACTAAGAGTGGTATTCGTGAGGGAGCCCACCTCGCTTTTTTTTTTCTCTCTTTCTCTCCCTCTCTCTTTGGCTTGTATCCATTCGGCCCCATTCAACCTACTGTTTTAAGACGTTTATCCCCATCCAGGTGTCGATTTCTTCCTGGCGAGCGATAGCAAGCCAACATTGTATGGAGAAATCCGGCTTCCCCGGAGACATTTTCTATCGAAAAATGTACAAATTTAGCTTACTGTCAAAACAAAAATAAATATGTGCTGGCTCGCTACCGCTCGCAGGAAAAAATTAACTCCTGGATGGGGGTAAACGTCTTCAAACAGTAGGCTAAATGAGGCCGAATGGATACAAGCCAAACAGAGAGGAAGAAAAAGAGAAAAAGAAGACTCCAGGTTGTCAAGGCCAATTCCACTGGGGTCGGTATATGTTCAGCTGACGGTGGTAAATTGCCATGTTTCACCCTAAATACTCGGCTAATGCGCAGGGGGAGGGGGGGTAGTGGTTAGTTTTTGGTCTATTCATATATTCATTCATATTTTTGTTTTAGTTCCCTCGCTAAACCTCCATCAAGCTTAAAATTATACCCCCTAGATCTCTTGGGTTCGAATCCCGGGAGAATCACATGTTTTCATTAATTTCATTTGGTGGTTATTGGTGTTAAGAACGATGTTGAAAATAAATTATGCAAATACCAAGTTATCATAATTAGCCAATATATTTAGCTACACAATCTATATAATAGCTGAGTAGTGAAACTGAGAATATCTGAGAAATTAGCGTCAATTGGATATACACAGACTATAGTGTGGGAGGGCGATTGGGTTGTTTACATTCGGGGGCGACTGACGATCTGGGCCAAGAAGCGAACGAAATAAGCGATAATTTGTTCTCTCTCTCTCCTCTGTCTGTGTGTGTGTGTCTCCCTCTCTCTCTCTCTCTAATCTAAGAATCTAAGAATTTCTTCTTCAATCGAGTTGTCAACTTGTGGAATGGGCTTCCCCGAGACGTTATAGACTGCAGCACCGTTGATTCATTTAAACTCCGCCTAGACAAATATCTCGCATCAAACCCGCGACTGACTGCGTTTGTAAATGAATAACTTTATTTTATCCTCCCCTCAGTTACTAACCCATATGTCCCCTACTAACTTCCTAGTCCTGCCACGGACATTAGTTCCAGGGCAGTAGTTCCCTTTCCAATGTTCCCTTACCCACTCTAAACCACTGTTTGGACACTTGATCCTCAGTGTTTTGGAGGACAAGCAGCCTAGAAGGGCCACTAGACCTGTTGTTGCTTGATTTCCTTTGTACTCTCTCTCTCGCTCTCTCTCTCTCTCTCCCTCTCTCTCTCTCTCTCTCTCGCTCTCGCTCTCTCTCTCTCTCTTTCTCCCTAGATAAGAGCTCCCTGAAGACCCACCTCCTAGCCCCGCCCCTTTGTTATGATAAGGGGGGTCACCGGCCTTTTTTATCTTTCTCTCCTTTTCTCTCTTTCTCTGGCTTGTATCCATTCGGCCCCATTCAGCCAACTGTTTTGAGAAGTTTATCCCCATTCAGGTGTCAATTTCTTCCTGGCGAGCGATAGCGAGCCAGCATTGTATTGATAAATCCGGCTTCGCCTGAGACATTTTTCTATCGAAAAATGTACAAATTTAGCTTGCTGTCAAAACAAAAATATATATATGTACATGGCTGCTTTGAGCCATGATGGATGCTTCACATGTCTCACTCCCCAGGCTGGAACAAGACCTCACGGGCTTCACCGTGTTGAGCGGTGGAATGTACAGGCTCTCAGCCTATGCCCGAGAGGGAGTAGTTGGAATATAGAAAAAAAAAAAAAAAAAAAAAAAAAGCGGGCGGATAAAAGGCGATCTGCTAGGGTGCCATTAAATATTTCTTCTGGAGATACTTTCATTGAGGTATGACGCTGTATATTCCTTGGCCATGTGAGGCGTGTTTGCTAATGTTCGACTTGCATTACCTCAAACTTTTTGCGTGAATTTTTGTATTTTCCTAATATATATATATATATATATGTATATATATACTGTATATATATATTCTATTGCGCTAGATATATCACACATTTTTGATGGAGTCTGGCACAAATCACTTATTTCTAAACTACCTTCTTTTGGATTATCCGTCTATCTGTGCCTTTTATCGCAAATTTCCTTTCCGGCCGTTCCATAGCCGCGGTTGTGGACTGCCATCGTTCACTTCCTCACCCTATCAACTCCGGTGTTCCTCAGGGTTCTGTCCTGCCCCCAGTCCTATAACTAATTTGCATTAATGATCTTCTCAACTGTACCTCTAGTGGCGGTCTACTCCTATCCACTCATATGCTGATGAAATACCCTACACTATTCTACTAATTTTCCACAACATTCCTTCCTCAACATTCCTTCCTCAAAGTCACTCCAAAACTCACGTGATGAGGCCATGACGCACCTATGCTCTAATCTTTCAATAATTTCTGATTGGGGCAGAGAAAATCTTGTTACTTTCAATGCCTCCAAAACCCAATTTCTCCATCTGCCTACCCGTCACAATCTTCCACTAAACTACCCCTCGTTCATCAACAATACAC
>CM064491.1:13870063-13902563 GCA_032716605.1 Paralithodes platypus | reverse complement strand
CAGTCTGTATAGCCATTTAATTGATAGACGTCCCTCCTAAGCTGAATTAAATCGTCTAATAGTTGCCAGAATATGAGGAAAAAGATGTCTCAGGTATTCAATGGGTTAAGGTTGTAATGGTTATTTATTTGGTGTATTTTTTTAATGATATATTATTGTTTAGTTTCCTCACTAGACCTCCATCAAGCTTAGTACAACACCCCCTCGACCCCCCTTTCAAGATAAGTTTGTACATTTTTCGGTAGAAATATTTCCCGGCCGAAGGCCGGTTCCTCTTAAAAATACAGGCTCGTTATCGATCGCCAGGAAAAATCGACACGTAAATGGCACGAATGGTCTGAATATTATCAACGAAATTGGGCGAAAGGACTTAAAATCGTCAAACTAATGGGGTGAACGTCCTAACATCTCAAAACTATTCCATTATTATTCGTCATTTCTGGAAATGTTTAATACCACAAACTATTTGAAAGTGGGAGGTAGAGAGAGAGAGAGAGAGGTAGAGTGTGCGTGAGAGAGAGAGTGTGTGTGCGTGGAGAGAGAGAGAGAGTGTGTGTGCGTGAGAGTGAGAGAGGGAGAGAGTGCATGAGAGAGAGTGAGAGAGAGAGGTAGAGTGTGGGCTGTGAAGATAGAGGAGAGGAGTAGATCGAAGTGTCGTTGTTAAGAGCGAAAGATAGATTGAGTGAAGGAGAGAGACCTAGATTATTTAAGCAATCTCGCACGACTGTATACTTTGCTTTCTTTCTCTAAGCATGGGTTTGGGGGGGTGCTGGGGTGGGTTGGGGTTAGGTGGGGGAGATGTGGTGGGGTGTATGGGTGGGGAGGGGGGTCCATTTGGGGGTCCTATATCAGGGGGGGTCTCGCTAGGCGAGCTGGTTTGTTTGTTTTGGGTGGGGGGCTGTAGTTTTGTTTGCTGTGGTGGAGTAGTTTTTGTGTTTTTGCTTGTGGTGTGTGAGGTTTTTGTTTATTGGGTGCTGGGGGGGGGGGGGGGGGGTGTAGGGTGTTGTGGTTGGGCGACTGCGGTGAAATTAGGATTTTTGTTGGTTGGGGTGCGCCGTTTACAGTGGGATGGAGGTTATGCGGTAAGTGGTAGTAGGGGTCTATATTATGTATGGAAATATAGGGTGTAGGGGGGTGGGGGTATTATGATATAGTAACAGTCTTAGTGGGCGGTGGTAATAGGGGTAGGGGTAGGGTGACTTAGGGGGGAAGAGGGCTGGATAAGTAGGATAGAGATATATGGTGTGTAGTATAGAGGATTCGGGGGGGGGTGGGGGGGGGCGTTTGAACCGGTGGGGGGGGGTGCGACGGGTGTCGGAAGCGAGTAGTGGGGGGGGATGCGCATTTCAACCAGGTAGCTCTCAACAGTACGCGGAAGTCTAACGCGAGGCTTATGAGAGTCGGTTTTGGTGGTAGGTTCGTAGCGTGTATTTTGGCAGGCGGGTTTGGTGTTTGGGGTCTGTGTGGGTTTAGATTTGTCACGTGGGTGTTTACTGGCTGTAACTGGGTGTGGAGAGGGTGAATGAGAAACCAGATAGTGACAGCGACATCAAAGGTTGGAGATGCGGGGTTGGTCCAGAACGGTAGGGGTGACGGGTGCTACGTGCGTTGGTAGGTGTGATATAGTGGGTTGGATGCGGAAAGGCTGTATTGGTAGATGGCTTTTTATATTCGTTGGTTTAAGGGGTGATTGGGAGAGGGGTAAGACGGGTACGCGGGGGGGGGGGGGCAGTGGTAAGAAGGGGGGTGCAGTCGTCCTGACTACTCGAATGAAGCCCTTTTGATCTAGGGGAGCGTGGTAGAGTAATCCTTGCCGTAGCTTAGGGAGTATAAATCGGGCTAAATACATATCAATAATAAGGTTAATTGACGTGTGAAAAAATATGATCCATCACGGACGTTCGGTGAAGGGGGGAATGGGTGTTTTTGGCGAGATCGAACCCGTTACTTCCCCTCATGTTTAGCCCCATTATTTGTATCAGATTTTAAGGAAAGGAAGTTGTTTGGCTTCCCTATTGTGTCGATTGTTTTTACGAAAGACCGTTCGCCCCATGTATGGTGTCAAGTATTAAGACCTTTCGTGTCCTGGTAGGGGGTGTGATTTTAACTGCTGAGCAGCGAGTTAAGAAAAAGGCCGTGCGCTGTGAATGGTATTTATGAATATTGACAAGAGTCGACGGAAACGGGGGGGGTGAATGGGTAAGGGGGGGGGGGATGGAGGTAGAGGCGGTGAAGCAAGAGTGGGTTGCAACGGTATTTACCGGATACCGGGGAGTGCTCGTAGCCGCACCAAGGAACCATAAGCGAAGTGGGTGGCCGCCCCCCCGGGCCCCTAGGATGTTTTTCTTTATCAATTGGTGACGACCCATAGTGGTTTTCCCTTTTATTGCAATTGGTGACCCCCTATGTTTTTTGTTTTTTTTTTCTTATTAGCAATGGTAAACTATCTGTAATTGATTTTGGATAGAGAGCTTTCTTTTCCAATAAATAGGTAGTATATAGTTTTTGTAGTTGAAACTTATAGAAATGAATTGATAAGTTGGTTGTAGAGGTGATAATCTCCATAGTTAGATGGGGTGCAGGTCCCCACACTATTTATGAGGGGGCTGGGCGGGAGGACTAGTGGGTATCCAGTGTACAGTCGCGCGTAAGGATGGGAAGTCATGGTGTCCCACTGGCCATTACTTTTTGGGGTGGCTCGCTCTGTGCTGTATAATTAATGTTCGGGTGTGGGTCAAGGTGAATAGGGTGAATAAGTGTAGGAAACAGGTTTGTATTTTCAACATGGGCGGGGGCGATATTAAAAGGTGAGGAGCTAAGATATTGAGGGGCTGATGGACCGAATTATTATTCACAATTACTTGGTGTTGCTGGTTAGACATTAGCGGGGGGTGATGGGGATAAGGCTCGACCGTACATAACAACTTTTTTGGGGCGGGCAGAAGGACTGTACTACAAATAATTTTGCCTGATTGAGATTATTATTCATTATATTATAATATTTTCTTAAATTTATTGTGTTATTATGTACGGTAAATATTAATTATTAATAATTATTGTTTATTATGTACGGTATATATTTCTATATTACTATTCTTGTTTATTTATTACGGTTACTATTTATATATTAATATGTTATTTATATGTACGGTCTATATTTATAATTACTTTATTGTTATTTAATTTACGGCGTATATCTATTTATAATTCATTTGTTTATTTATGTCTGTATATATTTATATTACTTATGTTATTAATGTTAGGTAATATCCTTTATATTTAATATTTGTTATTTTTGCACGGTATAATTTATAATTATATATTGTTTATTTATGTACGTATAATATTTATTATATTACATTGTTTGATATGGTTATGTACCGGTATCTATTTACTATTAATATTGTTTATTTATGTACGGTATATATTTATATATTAATATTGTTTATTTATGTACGGTATATATTTATATATTAATATTGTTTATTTATGTACGGTATATATTTATATATTAATATTGTTTATTTATGTACGGTATATAATTCTCCGCTTAATAATAGTGTTTCTTATTAGTACCGGTATCTCTTTCTATCATTCCTCTTGTTTATTTCTTTCCGGTCTCATATTTAATCTCTTCCTCATTGTTTATTATGACTGTATAATTTTTCTATCTTAATATTGTTTATAATTTATGTCCGTTCTATATTCATATATTAATATTGTTTTATTAATGTACGTATATATATTCTATATTACTATTGTTTATTTTTGGTACGGTATATATTTCTATATTCATATTGTTGTTCTTTAGTGTACCTCTCTTTATCCTCTTCCTATTGTTTTATTTATGTACGACTATCTAATTTATATCTAAATATTTTTTAGTTATTCCGAGGTATCTATTTATATATTAATCATTGTTTCTTATATGTACTGCGTATAATATTTAACTTACTACTTGTTTATTTTATGTACGGTATATCCTTTATCTATTCATATTTGTTTATTTCTGTCCGGTATCTTTTAATCTCTTAATATGTTTATATTTCTGTCCTGTCTATATTTCTCTCATTACTTATTTTTCTGTATGTACGGTCTATATTTATATCTTAACGCTTGTTTCTTTTATGTCCGGTCCTCCTATTTATCTCTTAAATCTTGATTTAATTTATGTACGGTATCTCTTTATATATTATATTTATTTCTCTTCTGTCCGCGGTCTCTATTTATATATACATATATTGTTTATTTCTTTTCTTTCCGGGGTATAGCTTTATATCTTCCTCTTGTTTCTTTCTGTCACTTTCTCTATTTAGTACCTATTAATATTGTTTATTTATGTACGGTATATATTTATATATTAATATTGTTTATTTATGTACGGTACTGCTTTATAATCTTAATATTGTTTTTATTAGTTTCCCCTCCTAGGACCCACCTTCAACCAGCTTAAAATATCCTTTTTTTGCCCCACGATCCCCCTTGGAGATAAATTTGTGCATTTTCGGTACAAAAAATGCCAGTTCCTCCTAAAAATTGCAGGCTCGCTATCGCTCACCAGAATACAATCGACACTTAAATAAAACGAAAGGTCTTATAATAATTGCCAAACTAATGTGGCGAATGTCTTAAAAGCTATGAAGACCGGATGAAATTTCTACACAGACTACGAGGTCAACTTACTGAAGATATATTATTTGGTTTGACAATGTGGACTACTGTATACTAAAATTCTTAGCCTAGATATGACTATAACACACAACCATGGCTGGAAGTTCGAATTAAAAAGGTTCAACACTAGAATTTCAGGAAACTTGTTCTACCTGGAACAAACTTCCCTCAGAAGCTGTAAACGGTTCTTCAGTAGAGGAGTTAAAAACAGACAGTAAATTGTATTTTGCACACTCTGCAATGAGTGTAGTGCACTACACAATATCTCTCTTTCCACTTCATTATCTTCTCCCCAGAAAGGGATTGCTAATTGTGTGGGAGATACTAATTATATTCGGATGTAGACCCCTTGTACACTCACCATTGTACCTCAGCACCTCACCTCGGCTCGTCCGCTCAAACACAAGTGCTAAGCTATCCTCATACCGTTTTCACTGTTTAATGTCCTAAGTCCGATACACACAACAACGGCACACAACAACGCTATCCTCTCTCCTCTCCTCTCCTCGACCTCAACGTCTCGCCTCGGTCTCGCACCCTCTCCCACTCGTCTCGGATCGCTCTCTTTCGTCATCTCCTCCTCCTCTTCGTAGCTTCTCTCCTGCATCGCTCCTCACTTCCATCCCTCTTCTCCCCACTCTCTCTCTCTCCTCCTCTGCATCTCTCGCCTCTGCCTCTCAGCCTCCATCTCCTCTTCTCTCCTCTCTCTCGCATCTCCTCTCTCCTCCACTCTCGCTCCCGTCTCCCTCCTCCCGATCTCTCCTCTCCCTCTCGCGTCCTCCTCCTTCTCTCCCCTCTCTCTCCTCCTTCCCTCAATCTCCCCCTATCCTCCGGCACGTCTCTACAATCTCCTCTCTCTCCACGCGACTCTCCCTCCCTCTCCTCATCTCGCTCTCATCGTCGAGCTCGTCAAATCCCGGCTCATCTCTGGCATCCTCATCTCTCATCTCCACTCCCTCCTCTCTCTCCTGTCTCACCTATACAAAAGCCGATCTATTGGTGAGAAAGGCTTGGTCGGAACCTCTGGAACACCTCGCTATCTTGTGGTTTCCGGGGCTGGGTATCTTGACGCCTTCCACTCTTTTTAACACCATTCCCTCGCTTGCTTTCTCTCGCTCTTGCTCTCTCTTCTCACTCTCACTCTCTTTCTCATATATATACTGTATATATATATATATATATATATATATTTAATTATTTTAGTTTATTTTAGTTTAGCTTTAGTTTAGTTTATTTTATTTATGTAAAAGGATATTCTCAACACTGGGGCGAAAGGGGGGGGGGGGCGAGGGGGGAGATGTAGCAAGGAAGAAGACACACAAGAGTAAAAGGTAAAGGGTTGTCAGTTACTAATATAACCCCTTCTGTAAAGGCGACGTCTTTTGCATTTTATTTAGCTATATTTAGACGATTATGGGCAGTTTAAGAAGGATATGTGGTGGTAAAGCACGTTAAGTGAGATAGTTCAAACTTCAAAGCATTGCTGGAGTGCAATGAGTGTAGTGCACTACACAATATCTCTCTTTCCACTTCAAGTATCTCCCCAGAATGGATTGCTAATTGTTTGGAGATACTAATTATTCGTTGTAACTCCTTGTAACTCACTCACTCGCTCTCAAACACAAGTGCTATCTCTCGTTCACTTTTAATGTCCTATACACACACGCACACAACGCTATCTCTCTCTCTCTCTCTCTCTCTCTCTCTCTCTCTCTCTCTCTCTCTCTCTCTCTCTCTCTCTCTCTCTCTCTCTCTCTCTCTCTTTTTGAACTGAATTAAATCGTGTATATATATATATATATATATATATATATATATATATATATATATATATATATAATTATATATATATATATATATATATACAGGTATATTGCTTGAAGGGGGTCTGAGTGGGCATTGTTAAGTTTAAAGGAGATCAAGGAAGACGTACGTTTCTGTTACCTCGGGGATAAACTAGAATAGTCTTACTTAGCTCGAAAATTACAAACGCAAGCAAAATCCTCAATAATAATTATTATACAAAATATTATAATAACCCACAAGACGTCGGATCATATATTGTTAAGCGTGTTGTGAGTAGAGGAGCGTTAACCCCTTCTGTATCGGCGACGTTTTATGATTTTATTCTAGCTATATTTGGACGATTTTGTGCAGTTTAGAAAATATATGTGGTGGTAAAATTGGTTGATTGAGATAGTTCGAAGCCTGTTAATTGTTGAAGGCCCTTTTTAAACTGAATAAAATCGTATAATAGTAGCTAGAATATAATATAAAAGACGTCGCCGGTACAGGAAGGGGTTAAAATATAATAAAAATTTCACTGTTAAAACCTCCATTTTCTCTTACACTCTTCAGACTCTTGTTGTGAGAGAAAACGTATTTTTTTGGATAACTGCAGTAATATTTAAAATCGACATTCTCTAAAGTTCAATTCATTAACCCTTTTAAGATCTCGTTCATGTTTTCTGGCTATTATTAGACGATTGTATTCAAATTTAGAAGGGTATATGGAAGTCAGGGGTTAATTAACATAGTCTTGACCCTTATAATTCCCACAGATCCTTCCTAAACTGTATAAAATTGTCTAATGATAGCCAGAATAATCCGTCAAAATGCGTTATAATCTTCAAAGGGATACGAGACACGAAACTCTTGGCAAACTTGATGCGAGGGCGATTTAGGAAAGTTATTTGTTGGTTATTGAGTAATAGATAAATGTCTGATGTGCAAAACGATTACTTGTGAAGAATACTGCATCAAAATGATACCCTGGGGGGCCCCAGTAGCGTTATCCTATGTCTATCTATCTATCTATTGCCTGACGCCGTGATCCCCGAAGGGGTGGCCACGAACGAACCGCCCCCATGCACCTCTGTCCCCAGTCAGTCGACGCCCCTCCCCCCAACCAGCACCGCCTTCGTTCATGTAGTTCCTCACTCCATCCTTCCACCTCATATTCGGTCTACCTCTCCCTCTCTGTCCCTCCACCTCGCTCTCGTACACCCTCTTAGTCATTCTCTCGCTTTCCATACGTTCCATTATGGCCGAACCATCTCAAGTTGTTCCTTTTCACACTTTCCAGCACATCTACCTCCACACCACACCTCCTTCTTACTTCCTCATTAGTCTGTCTATCCCTCCATGTAACTCCGCACGCACTCCTTAAGTAATTCATTTCCACTGCTCTCACTCTTGGTCTGAGTCTCTCAACCAACGTCCATGCTTCGCTTCCGTAAGTCAGTGTCGGGATTACCACACTGTCATGCAAGGACTTCTTCACTTCCATACTGACCACCCTATTTCTTGTTACTGCTTTTAGCGTTCCTACAACCCTCTTCCCCTGTTGTACCCTCTCCCGCACCTCTTCATTCATAGTCCCATCTTTACTCAACACACTGCCCAGATACTTAACACCTTACGAGCGGCCTATGCGGTTTATTTATGTGTACCGCACAGCGGGGTGTTTTTAGCCAAAATAGGGCTGTTTACGTGATCATTTTCATGCCTAAATAAGACCCAGAACGTAAAACAAGTACCTATCCCTGAAAGGGCATAAACAGAGCTTTCGAATGACACCATAACGATCCTTGTATGATGGATAGTTTTCTTGCAATAACCGTGCAACGCGAGTGCAAAAAGCAGGTAATTCGGTACTTTCAGTACATAATTGAGTATGTAGCGAGTGAGAGAGGGAGGAGGGAGCTGAGATTTGTGTCAGTAGGTTCGCCGCGGTGGTCTGGAGCAGTCATACGCTCGCTAGTCTCCTGCCACCACTTGTCTCTCTCTCTCAGCCACATTACGTGCTGAAATTGCCACTCGAGTTATGTCGAGCGCCGCCACATAGTCCAGCTTTTTTTAACTCGACTTATGTTGCTCGCCGCTAAATAAGGGTTAAAAGAGTTGACGATCTCCATAGCCTGACCGTTCAGCTTCACCTCACACTCTGTGACTTCACCCCTTTCGAAGACCATAACCTTGCTCTTCCCCGTATTTACCTTCAAATTCCGTTTTTCGCACACTGTTCCAAACTCATTTACCAGACCCTGCAACTCCCATTCATTATCACTCATCAGAACTGTATCATCCGCAAACAGCAGTATAGGTAGCTTCCACTCAATTCCCTCCCTTTTCAGCGATACACCAACATCCACTGCTCTTGATAGTATTTCTTTCATGACTCCATCCATATATACAGTAAACAACCACGGGGACATCACACACCCCTGTTTCAAACCAACATTCAGGTCAAAGAACTTGCTCTGCTCACTCTCCACACGTACTGCTGCCTTTGCACCCTCATACATGCTCTTCACTGCTTTCAGCAACTTGCCCTCTACTCCGTATATTCTAAGTACTTTCCACAAACCTTCTCTATCCACTCTGTCATAGGCCTTCTCCAAGTCCATAAAGGCAACATACACCTTTTGTTTCTTCTCCAGATACTTCTCCACAACACAATTCAGGGTAAAAATCTGATCTACACATCCTCTTCCCTTCCTAAAAAACTCCCTGCTCGTCGCCTATCCATTTCTCCGTTCTCACTCTCACTCTCTCAATCACTACCCTACTGTATACCTTCCCTACTACGCTTAGAAGACATATTCCTCGGTGGTTACCACACACTCCTCTTTCCCCTTTGCCCTTATATAGGGGGACTATTATGCCAGTCTTCGGGTGCACTCCCCTTCTCCCATGCTAGTTTGCACATTTTCGATACCCATTCTATCACTATCTCACCACCATACCTCAACATTTCCCCACACACTCCATCTGTTCCTGGTGCTTTCCTATGTAATTGTATATATGTATGTACAGTATATACTCATGCCCAATCCCCACTTTTCCTCTTTTTTCTTTTTTTAAGGGGGGGGGGAATCAAGACTGAGCCCGAATAGGGACATCACAACAGAAAACAATGAACACACAAAAGCAAAATATATATTCACACACATCTAGGTCATCCAGGAGAAGACCTAGAGACCAGGGTCACATTATGTAATTAATTTACTGTATTATGTTATAATACATTATTTCCTGTTAGTAAACCCCGCACATCAAGCTGCCCAAGAAGAGAAACCTAAAATGCTCTTAACTTCTACAAATTTGTAATAAACTGCCTAAAATAGTCTAATGATTGTTAGAATATAGTTTTATAAAGTATCCTCAAATACTGAAAGGGTTAATGCCACTGCCAGGTGATTTTACCCAGCTTAAGAAGTACGATTAGGATTCAAAGGGTTCGAGACTATGCCAATTTCCTCATTAAAGCCGGTATCACACGAGAGATTTGTTAGTCAACATTCGATGATCAACATTTTGCTGGCAACATTTCTGGAATATTTTGCACTGGTATCGGAAACTAGACGGATGGTAGATGAATTTAGGCGACATAAATATATATAATATTTACCTCATAAGCTGCCAGACCAGTGTTGAGGATAAATGTTGAGGGAAAAAGCGGTCGTGTGATACCGGCTTAACACTGACAGCTATAGGTCCTTCCTAATAGTAATAGTTTAAGGCGGTGTCACACTAGCGCATTTTCCGTCAATTTTCGATGAGCAAGTTTTTTTTTTTCATTCTAGTTTTTGGTATTTTCTCGTTGGAATCGACAACTAAACTGAATTTATATGTTTTATGGGGGTGACCTGCTTTTTGTCTCTCCTTTTCTCTCTTTCTCTGGCTTGTATCCATTAGGCCCCATTCAGCCTACTGTTTTAAGACGTTTATCCCCATCCAGGTGTCAATTTCTTACTGGCGAGCGATAGCGAGCCAGCATTGTATGAAGAAGGCTTCGCCGGATAGATTTTTCTATAAAAAAATAAATGTACAAATTTAGCCTGCTTTCAATTTTGTTATTGAAGTATGCTGGCTCGCTACCGCTCACCAGGAAAAAATCGACACCTGGATGGGGATAAACTTCTTAAAACAGTAAAACAGAGTAAGTGGCACCTACCTTTCAGCACATTCCCACCTCTATTCTGTCCAACTCTCTAACTAAGGAGTGAACCGAATTCCCCAGGCATTTTTCTTTCACTCGACTATAAAACTCCCTCATCATATTACTTCAGGGGAGATGGGCCGGTTTTCTGGACCACTTTCTCCCTCATGTTTAGCCCCATTAGTTTTCAGATGTTAAGATGTTTGCCCCATTAGTTAGTCGATTTTAACACCTTTCGCCCCTTTTCTTCGTCAATATTTAGACCTTTCGTGCTATTTAGGTGTCAATTTTTTCCCTGGCGAACGATAATGAGCCTGTAATGTTGGAAGAACCGGCCTTCGGCCTGGACATTATTCTGCCGAAAAATTTACAAATTAATCTAGAAGGGGGATCTAATGGATGTTTTTTTTTGTTAAATTTGATGTAGGTCTAGGAAGGAAACTAGAAAAATAATGAATACATGCAAAAATCGCCCAAAAAGTGAACCATCCCCCTTTAAGGAGGGTGACCTGTTTTTGTTCTGTCCTTTTCTATCTTTCTCTGGCTTGTATCCATTTGGCCCCATTCAGCCTACTGTTTTAAGACGTTTATCCCCATCCAGGTGTCAATTTTTACTGGTAAGCGGTAGCGAGCCAGCATATTTTTTAGTTTTCTTTGACAGCAGGCTAAATTTGTACATTTTTCGATAGAAAAATTTCTCCGGCGAAGCCGGATTTCTTCATATAATGCTGGCTCGCTAACGCTCGCCAGGAAGAAATCGACACCTAGAAGGGGATAAACGTCTTAAAATAGTTGGCTCAATGGGGCCGAATGGATACAACCCAGAGAAAGAGAGAAAAGGACAGAAATAACAAAAAGCAGGTCACCCCCTTAAGCCGCTTCTAGATGTGTGTGTCCAGACATGTGGAATGTACCGTACCTTGAGTTTAGCTCTATCACTCTTTTAATTAAGGGGACACTCGATACAGACAGCTCTGCCTTTTGTCGCCTTCATATACACGTAGAGAATTATATAAGATAACATAAATAAATATATATATATATATAGTTTATTATGTCTGCCGAGATCATGGTGTTGTTGTGTGGCGTTTGAGTGTCTGGTGATAGATTAAGGGGGTAGTGCCTGGTGATAGATTAAGGGGGTAATGCCTGGTGATAGATTAAGGGGGTAGTGCCTGGTGATAGATTAAGGGGTAGTGCCTGGTGATAGATTAAGGGGGTAGTGCTTGGTGATAGATTAAGGGGGTAATGCCTGGTGATAGATTAAGGGGGTAGTGCCTGGTGATAGATTAAGGGGGTAGTGCCTGGTGATAGATTAAGGGGGTAGTGCCTGGTGATAGATTAAGGGGGTAGTGCCTGGTGATAGATTATGGGGGTAGTGCCTGGTGATAGATTAAGGGGGTAGTGCCTGGTGATAGATTAAGGGGGTAGTGCTGGTGATAGATTAGGGAGGTAGTGCTTGGTGAAAGATTAAGGGGGTAGTGCCTGGTGATAGATTAAGGGGGTAGTGCCTGGTGATAGATTAAGGGGGTAGTGCTTGGTGATAGATTAAGGGGGTAGTGCCTGGTGTTAGATTAAGGGGGTAGTGCTGGTGATAGATTAAGGGGTAGTGCCTGGTGATAGATTAAGGGGGTAGTGCTTGGTGATAGATTAAGGGGGTAGTGCCTGGTGATAGATTAAGGGGGTAGTGCCTGGTGATAGATTAAAGGGGTAGTGCCTGGTGATAGATTAAGGGGGTAGTGCCTGGTGATAGATTAAGGGGGTAGTGCCTGGTGATAGATTAAGGGGGGTAGTGCCTGGTGATAGATTAAGGGGGGTAGTGCCTGGTGATAGATTAAGGGGTTAGTGCATGGTGATAGATTAAGGGGGTAGTGCTTGGTGATAGATTAAGGGGGTAGTGCTTGGTGATAGATTAAGGGGGTATTGCTTGGTGATAGATTAAGGGGGCAGTGCCTGGTGATAGATTAAGGGGGTAGTGCCTGGTGATAGATTAAGGGGGTAGTGCCTGGTGATAGATTAAGGGGGTAGTGCCTGGTGATAGATTAAGGGGGTAGTGCTTGGTGATAGATTAAGGGGGTAGTGCCTGGTGATAGATTAAGGGGGTAGTGCTTGGTGATAGATTAAGGGGGTAGTGCCTGGTGATAGATTAAGGGGGTAGTGCCTGGTGATAGATTAAGGGGTAGTGCCTGGTGATATATTAAGGGGGTAGTGCCTGGTGATATATTAAGGGGGTAGTGCCTGGTGATAGATTAAGGGGGTAGTGCCTGGTGATAGATTAAGGGGGTAGTGCCTGGTGATAGATTAAGGGGGTAGTGCCTGGTGATAGATTAAGGGGGTAGTGCCTGGTGATAGATTAAGGGGGTAGTGCTTGCTTTGTTGGTCTACAGTATGTATTTATTTATTAACGTATTTTTGAGTTTCCTCGCTAGACCTCCATCAACCTAAAAACAACACCGCCAAGAACCCCCCGGCCGAAGGCAAGTTTCTCCCAAAATTACAGGCTCGCTATCACTCGCCAGGAAGAAATCGACACCTTAATGGCACGAAAGGTCTTAATATTGACAAAGAAATTATGCGAAAGGTCTCAAAATCGCCAAACTAGTGGAACGAACGTCTTAAAATCTCAAAACAAATATGCTAAACATGAAGGAAAAGAGGGTTCCGAAAAAGCGTCGACTACCTTCACCCCCTCAAAGGGTGCATCACACAGTCAGGAGTGCGAGCTAGAGTCACTAGGAGTAGGGGACAATTCGGACTCGCGGGCCTATTTGCGGTGAAAATCGATGACTCCTAGTGACTCTAGCGATTCATAGCGACTTCTATTAGACACCCACTCGCTCGCGGTGAAAATCGATGACTCCTAGTGATTCTAGCGACTCCTAGTGACTCCTGTTAGACTCCCACTAGCTCGCACTCTTGACTGTGTGATGTACCCTTAAGTATTTCTCCCTCACGACCGAGACACCCCTCAAGACTCAGGAATATTGTAATCACTAATCAGTCACGAGTTCTCTCTCTCTCTCTCTGACGGTCATAAGAACTTAGGACAGAGTGAGGAGCAGAACTACAGGAGGAGGTCGGTATATCGCTATCATGCTCGTGTCCTCCAAGTCTAATACGTACAGTGAGTTTTTGAGATGTTTACGTTAAGGGGACAGTGGCTGTTTGTTTGGGCTATTAATTCATTGATTTGTTTAGTTTCCTCCCTAGACCTCCATAAAGCTAAGAAAAACACCCCCTAGACCCCCCCCCCCCCCCTTCAAGATAGATTTGTACATTTTTCGGTAGAAAAATTTCCCGGCCAAAGGCCGATTCCTCCTAAAATTACAGGCTCGCTATCGCTCGCCAGGAAAAAATAGACACCTGCACGAAGGGTCCTAATATTGACAAAGAAATGGGGCGAAAGGTCACAAAATCGTCTAAATGTAGCTGAAATCAAATGAAAAAGACGTCGCCGGTACAGAAGAGGTTAAGAATATTGTAATCAGTCACGAGCTCTCTCTCTCTCTCTCTTTCTCTGACGGACATAAGAACTTAGGACAGAGTGAGGAGAAGAACTAGAGGAAAAGGTCGGTCGTTATGATGCTCGTATCGTCCAAATCTAATACTTACGGTGAGTTTTGAGATTTTTACGTTAATCCGTCCAGTACCGGTGGCATCGTTTTTATGATATTCTAGCAATGGTTAGACGATTTTATGCAGATTAGGAAGGACCTCTAGCAATAATATGGCTTCTAACTATCTTAACCCACCCTTTTAACTACCACAGATCCATCCTAAGCTGTATACTATCGCCTAAATATAGCTAGCGTATAATATAACACACGTCGCTGGTACTCAAAGGGTTAACTCTCTTTGATGACTATTTTTTCTGACAAGCATTTAAACGCTTCTCTTTCACTTTGGAATTAACTCTATTAATCATAAACATATAACCTCAATATTAACCTTTTAATCCCTCAGATTCTTCCTAAACCAAGTGTGGCATTTTAATCCTGCGAATTGGAATGGATTTGAAATTTCCCCAAGTAGGATTTCCCATTTCTGTATAATTGGAAATATGGTTAGTTAACATGTTCACGCCATGGCGGAGTGGGTAAAATCGTGGTATATCATCCTGACTGACCATGGTACGAACCTGGCTTTGGGTTTATATATATACTATATATATATATATATATATATATATATTCTGATCTAAATACTATTTCCAATTGGGGCAGAGAAAACCTTGTTAACTTTAATGCTTCCAAAACCCAATTTCTCCATCTATCTACCCGTCAGGATCTCCCAGCGGACTATCCCTTATTCTTCAACAATACAAAAATCAACCCTTCATCTTCTCTCAATATTCTTGGTGTCTCTTTTCTTCTGCTCTCATTTGGAAGGACCATATTACCAGTCTTGCTAAGGCAGCCTCCCAGAAGCTGGGTGTGCTCAACCGCCTTAGGGGGTTCTTTTCCCCTGCACAGCTTCTTGCTCTGTACAGGGGCATAGTGCGCCCTTGTATTGAGTATTGTTCACATGTGTGGGGAGGTTCCTCTCACACCGCTCTCCTAGACAAAGTTGAAAGGAAGGCCTTTCGTATCATTAACTCCCGTCCACTCACCAACTCTCTGCAATCTCTCTCTCTCCGCCGCAATGTTGCATCTCTCTCGCTATTCTATCGCTACTATAATAATCAGTGTTCCTCAGAGCTATCCCAGTGCATACCACCTCTTTACGTAGGGCACGTGGTACCCGTCTTGCAACTCAATCCCACCCCTACTCTGTGCAACTCTCCAACCCAAGAGTGAAACGTTACTCTCAAACTTTCTTCTACTCAACAGCTGAGCTCTGGAACTCTCTCCCAGAATCAGTCTTTCCCTCTTCCTATGACTTAAATTGCTTCAAACTCCGTGTGTCCAGGCATTTTGGCTCGAACGTCCCTTGATTTTGGCCCTGTCACTCTTTCAACTATGGGGGAGGCACTCGCTATAGGCAGTTATGCCTTTTGCCTCCCTCAATCACATAGAAAAAAAAAATATATATATATACCGGTATATATATATATATATATATATATATATATATATATATAATTTGTGTAGCACCATTAAGATGTCATTGATGGATCTACAAGAGTTGTGCAATCTTATTAGTATTCCCAGAAAAATAGACAAATGGAAAACTGAGCTCAGAGAGGTAAGATTCTATTGTAACTCTGAGCTCAGGTGAGTACAATAAAAGATCATGATGTGTAATACTCTATGTTAACCCTTTCATAATCCGATTACGCATTTATATTACCTTTTCTGGGTATTATTGGACGATTGTATTGAAATTAGGAAGGAAATATGGAAGTCAGAGGGTTTATCGAGATATTTCTTGACCTTCTTAATTCACACAGATCCTTCCTAACTGTAAAAAATCGTCTAATAGCCAGAATAAACTGTCAAAATGCGTCATAGTCTTCAAAGGGTAAATAACATTAGGATTCTAGGCTAGTTGTTTTTGTTGATGTAGTTCCCAGACTGTCTGGCCGATCAGTCCTGAATCCGGTAGACCGAAGCCGCTCTAGATGCTCGGGTTCCCGAAGGGGCCAGGGTGAGATCAAATCTGTCTCTGAGAGGGCAGCGGGGGAGGGGATAAGCAGCCCACGGGCTTGCACACCCGGGCCAATGCCCCCCTAGCAGTGCCACCCAAAGTATATAGACAATATATACTTTGGTGCCACCCAATCGGGCGATCATAGTTCCACCTAAGAGTCGGATCAGATATTGTTAACAAGATCTCTAATTGACCACTTGCGAGTTTCTTTCTATAAGGAAGTTGGAGCTGTAGACATCGATATTTAGCAGAATTACCAGCTAAAATACGGTTATAGTGCATTTATAAACATTAATTAAACATTAATTAAACATACCATTTATCCATCAGAAACGTACATTAGTATTGCATTTCTACTTAATATCGATGTTCACGGTTCCAACTTCCTTATAGCCTGAAACTCGCAAGTGGTCAATTAATTCTGTGGACATTACTGCTCATGAATATACAGTGAGGTCCAAAAGTGTGATACGACCTTCAAGACAAAGGTATAATATTATACGGTGTCAAGAATATGCTGTAATGCCTATACCACCAGACACGTTATACAGTACAATGCCACCTACAATATGCTGTAATGCCTATACCACCAGACACGTTATACAGTACAATGCCACCTACAATATGCTGTAATGCCTATACCACCAGACACGTTATACAGTACAATGCCACCTACAATATGCTGTAATGCCTATACCACCAGACACTTTATACAGTACAATGCCACCTACAATATGTTGTAATGCCTATACCACCAGACACTTTATACAGTACAATGCCACCTACAATATGCTGTAATGCCTATACCACCAGACACGTTATACAGTACAATGCCACCTACAATATGCTGTAATGCCTATACCACCAGACACGTTATACAGTACAATGCCACCTACAATATGCTGTAATGCCTATACCACCAGACACGTTATACAGTACAATGCCACCTACAATATGCTGTAATGCCTATACCACCAGACACGTTATACAGTACAATGCCACCTACAATATGCTGTAATGCCTATACCACCAGACACGTTATACAGTACAATGCCACTACAATATGCTGTAATGCCTATACCACCAGACACGTTATACAGTACAATGCCACCTACAATATGCTGTAATGCCTATACCACCAGACACGTTATACAGTACAATGCCACCTACAATATGCTGTAATGCCTATACCACCAGACACGTTATACAGTACAATGCCACCTACAATATGCTGTAATGCCTATACCACCAGACACTTATACAGTACAATGCCACCTACAATATGCTGTAATGCCTATACCACCAGACACGTTATACAGTACAATGCCACCTACAATATGCTGTAATGCCTATACCACCAGACACGTTATACAGTACAATGCCACCTACAATATGCTGTAATGCCTATACCACCAGACACGTTATACAGTACAATGCCACCTACAATATGCTGTAATGCCTATATACCACCAGACACGTTATACAGTACAATGCCACCTACAATATGCTGTAATGCCTATACCACCAGACACGTTATACAGTACAATGCCACCTACAATATGCTGTAATGCCTATACCACCAGACACGTTATACAGTACAATGCCACCTACAATATGCTGTAATGCCTATACCACCAGACACGTTATACAGTACAATGCCACCTACAATATGCTGTAATGCCTATACCACCAGACACGTTATACAGTACAATGCCACCTACAATATGCTGTAATGCCTATACCACCAGACACGTTATACAGTACAATGCCACCTACAATATGCTGTAATGCCTATACCACCAGACACGTTATACAGTACAATGCCACCTACAATATGCTGTAATGCCTATACCACCAGACACGTTATACAGTACAATGCCACCTACAATATGCTGTAATGCCTATACCACCAGACACTTTATACAGTACAATGCCACCTACAATATGCTGTAATGCCTATACCACCAGACACGTTATACAGTACAATGCCACCTACAATATGCTGTAATGCCTATACCACCAGACACGTTATACAGTACAATGCCACCTACAATATGCTGTAATGCCTATACCACCAGACACGTTATACAGTACAATGCCACCTACAATATGCTGTAATGCCTATACCACCAGACACGTTATACAGTACAATGCCACCTACAATATGCTGTAATGCCTATACCACCAGACACTTTATACAGTACAATGCCACCTACAATATGCTGTAATGCCTATACCACCAGACACGTTATACAGTACAATGCCACCTACAATATGCTGTAATGCCTATACCACCAGACACGTTATACAGTACAATGCCACCTACAATATGCTGTAATGCCTATACCACCAGACACGTTATACAGTACAATGCCACCTACAATATGCTGTAATGCCTATACCACCAGACACGTTATACAGTACAATGCCACCTACAATATGCTGTAATGCCTATACCACCAGACACGTTATACAGTACAATGCCACCTACAATATGCTGTAATGCCTATACCACCAGACACGTTATACAGTACAATGCCACCTACAATATGCTGTAATGCCTATACCACCAGACACGTTATACAGTACAATGCCACCTACAATATGCTGTAATGCCTATACCACCAGACACGTTATACAGTACAATGCCACCTACAATATGCTGTAATGCCTATACCACCAGACACGTTATACAGTACAATGCCACCTACAATATGCTGTAATGCCTATACCACCAGACACGTTATACAGTACAATGCCACCTACAATATGCTGTAATGCCTATACCACCAGACACGTTATACAGTACAATGCCACCTACAATATGCTGTAATGCCTATACCACCAGACACTTTATACAGTACAATGCCACCTACATATGCTGTAATGCCTATACCACCAGACACGTTATACAGTACAATGCCACCTACAATATGCTGTAATGCCTATACCACCAGACACGTTATACAGTACAATGCCACCTACAATATGCTGTAATGCCTATACCACCAGACACGTTATACAGTACAATGCCACCTACAATATGCTGTAATGCCTATACCACCAGACACGTTATACAGTACAATGCCACCTACAATATGCTGTAATGCCTATACCACCAGACACGTTATACAGTACAATGCCACCTACAATATGCTGTAATGCCTATACCACCAGACACGTTATACAGTACAATGCCACCTACAATATGCTGTAATGCCTATACCACCAGACACGTTATAGAGTACAATGCCACCTACAATATGCTGTAATGCCTATACCACCAGACACGTTATACAGTACAATGCCACCTACAATATGCTGTAATGCCTATACCACCAGACACGTTATACAGTACAATGCCACCTACAATATGCTGTAATGCCTATACCACCAGACACGTTATACAGTACAATGCCACCTACAATATGCTGTAATGCCTATACCACCAGACACGTTATACAGTACAATGCCACCTACAATATGCTGTAATGCCTATACCACCAGACACGTTATACAGTACAATGCCACCTACAATATGCTGTAATGCCTATACCACCAGACACGTTATACAGTACAATGCCACCTACAATATGCTGTAATGCCTATACCACCAGACACGTTATACAGTACAATGCCACCTACAATATGCTGTAATGCCTATACCACCAGACACGTTATACAGTACAATGCCACCTACAATATGCTGTAATGCCTATACCACCAGACACGTTATACAGTACAATGCCACCTACAATATGCTGTAATGCCTATACCACCAGACACTTTATACAGTACAATGCCACCTACAATATGCTGTAATGCCTATACCACCAGACACGTTATACAGTACAATGCCACCTACAATATGCTGTAATGCCTATACCACCAGACACGTTATACAGTACAATGCCACCTACAATATGCTGTAATGCCTATACCACCAGACACGTTATACAGTACAATGCCACCTACAATATGCTGTAATGCCTATACCACCAGACACGTTATACAGTACAATGCCACCTACAATATACAATCTTTAAGGGGCTAGGTGGATTTTATTTATTTTTATTTTATTTTTGTTTATTTTGTATTTATTTTTTTGGGGGGATCTATTAATTTATTTATTCATATATTTTTAGTTTCCTCGCTAGACCTCCCTCAAACTTAGAAAGAAAAAACCTAGACCTCCCCTCAAGATAAATTTGTACATTTTTCTACCGAAAAAATGTCCCGGCCGAAGGCCGATTCCTCTTGCTACCGCTTGCTACCGATCGCCAGGAAATGACACCTAAATGGCACAATAGGTCTTAAAATTTACTACGAAATGGAGCTAAAGGTGTTAAAATCGCCAAACACACACACACACACACACACACACACACACACACACACACACACACACACACACACACACTAATAAATGCTATACCATGATTCCCCAAGTCATGCCAACTGTCATACCAACTCATGTATAATACTGGATCATTATCTCTTAACCCGTTCAGTACCGGTGACATATATTTAAGGGGAGATTTCCACTTGAGGGATGTTTTTCTTTACTCCTTTCTCCCTCATGTGTAGCCCCATTGCTTTTCTAATTTTAAGACGTTCGCCCCATTATTTTGACGATTTTAAGAACTTTCGACCCATTTCTGTCAATTTTAAGACCTTTCGTGCCATTTAGGTGTCGATTTTATCGTGGCGAGCGATAGCGAGCCTGTAATGTAAGAGGAACCGGCTTTCAGCCGGGACATTTTTCTACCGAAAAATGTACAAATTTATCTTGTAAGGGGCTCAAGGGGGTGTAATCTTAAGTTTGATGGATATCCAGAGACCAAACTAAAAACCTCCCCCTTTAATTACATTCTGGCAATGATTTGACAATTGTATTCAGCTTATGAAGGACCTCTAGCAATAATACGGCTTTAAACTCTCTCAACCAACCCCTTTAACTACCACAGATCTTTCTGAAGCTGCATAATATCGTCTGAATATAGCTAGAATATAATATAACACACGTCGCTGGTACTCAAAGGGTTAAGGGGGTCAACTGTTTTTTGTTTCTCTCCTTTGCTCTCTTTCTCTGGCTTGTATTCATTCGGTCCCATTCAACCTACTGTTTTAAGACGTTTATCCCCATTTAGGTGTCGATTTTCTTCCTGGCGAGCGATAGTAAGCCAGCATTGTATAGAGAAATCTGGCTTCGCCGGAGACATTTTTCTATCGAAAAATGTACAAATTTAGCCTGCTGCCATAAACATATACAAAAATATGCTGGCTCGCTACCGCTCGCCAGGAAAAAATCGATACCTGGATGTGGATAAACGTCTTAAACCAGTAGGCTGAATGGGGCCGAATGGATACAAGCCAGAGAAAGAGGGAGAGAGAGAGAGAAAAAAAGCGAGGTTGGCCCCCTTAAGGTGCAAGGCTTCTGTTATAGGCAGCTTGGTCTACGCTCTCCATCATGAAGGATAAGAAGAGGGTATAGGAAAGAGGGTATAGGAAAGAGGGTATAGGAAAGAGGGTATAGGAAAGAGGGTATAGGAAAGAGGGTATAGGAAAGAGGGTATAGGAAAGATATATAATAATTGATCGTTGGGTATATTGATAGTGACTTAAGGGGAGACTGGCCGTTTGTTTGGTCTATTAATTCATGTATTCATATATTTTTTTAGTTTCCTCTCTAGACCTCCATCAAGCTTACAAAAACATCCCCTAGACCCACCCCCCTTCAAGATAAATTTTAACATTTTTCGGTAGAAAATTTTCTCGGCCAAAGGCCGGTTCTTCTTAAAATTGCAGGCTCGCTATCGCTCGCCAGGAACAAATCGACACCTAAATGGCACGAAAGGTCTTAAAATTGACAACGAAATAGGGTGAAAGGTGTTAAAATCGCCAAACTAATGGGCCGAACGTCTTATAATGGGTGATGGGCTGGTCTATCAGAGTGAGAACTGAGCGATCTCTGCCATACCCATAGCTTACTCTGACTGTTCCTTTTACTTATATATTTTCTAGATCTCAAGTGACTGCGTCTCTTCCGTGGATTGACCTCCCAATCTACCATGATTGGAAGCCAAAGCGTCACATTTTTCCTTTGCCCCTCAACTTTCTCTTCATAATTGCTGAGGGGCACAGGACCCTTTGGTTTCCCGGGCGTTTCCGCACCCTCCTTAGCTCCCCGCCATGGAGTGGCTTCGGTTACCCAGGGTTTATTGTGGTCGGCAGGGAGGGTTCTTTGGGGGCGCTCGATTATGGCCTTGGCCTTATTCGGGGCCTTGGGGCTGTTCGGCCAGGCAGCTTGAGGAAAAACAACAACAACAACAACAACGTCTTATAATTTCAAAGCTAGTGGGGCTAAACATTAGGGAGAAGGGGGTCCAGAAAAACGATCTGCCTCCCCTTAATATAAAGTTATATCATTGTGTTGGGTATATTGATAATGACATGCGTATCTAATTGCTATAGGAAAAGGTATATGAGATCGTTGGGTATATTGATAGTGACTTAATATAAAAAAGGTATACAAGATCATTGGGTTTATTGATAGTGACTTAATATAAAGAGTGTATACAAGCACATTGAGTATATTGATAGTGACTTACCTTTATAACTGGTATAAGATGGGTTTATCACCACCAATCTACCATTAACCCTTTGAGTACCAGCGACGAGTGATATAATGTGTTCTAGCTATATTTAGACGATAATATGAAGCTTAGAGAGGATCTGGGATAGATAAAAGGGTTGGTTGATATAGTTTGAAGCCTCGTTATTGCTAGAGGTCCTTTCTAAGCTGAATATAATCGTCTAATAGTAACTAGAATATATAAAAAAGACGTCCCCGGTACTGAACAGGTTAATATGGGTAGATTTTTATGGACACTTGATTTGCCCTGGTCATACCCGTTAGTGTTTAGAAAGTACACTGTCAGTAATAAGGGGAGAGGGGTCGTTTTTATGGTCCCTCTTCTTCCTCATGTTTAGCCCCATTAGTTTTCAGATTTTATGAAGTTCGGCCCATTAGTTTGGCGATTTTAAGACCTTTCGGCCCATTAGTTTGTCAATATTAAGACTTTTGTGTGCCATTTTAGGTGTCGATTTTTTTCCTGGTGAGCGATATCGAGCCTATAATCTAAAAGAAACCAGCCTTTGGCCGGAATTTTTTTCTATCAGAAAATATAAAAATGTATCTTGAATGTGGGTCTTAGGGGGGGGGGGTTAAAGTTTGATGGAGGTCTACGAAGGACACTAAATAAATAATAAAAATATACATAAATTAAATACGTCCATCCCCCCTTAAGGGTAAACAAATAGGGTAAGCTTAAGTGTCCATCATATGTCAACCTTTTTGCTTTATATAATCATAGTTAATTAAATTACACCGATTACCTACTCAAAATAAAATAACGCAAGTATATGTATTGTAGATTAAAAAAATATATATATATATAATCCTTTACCATCGCTCTCTCTCTCTCTCTCTCTCTCTCTCTCTCTCTCTCTCTCTCTCTCTCTCTCTCTCTCTCTCTCCTCCATCCAATTTTCTCTCTCTCTCTCTCTCTCCCCTCTCTCTCTCTGTATATATATTATATAATATATATCTTATATATAAATATGCTATATATATAATATATATATTATATATATATAATATATATATATTAGATATATATATATCTAGATTATATATATATATATATATATATATATATAATCTATATAATAAGGTTAACCCTCCTTCCACAGCACCCCTAGATAGTGGGCCTGTAGAGATGGGGGTGAAAGGGGTACCCACCGAGCGAACGTACTTGGTCATGAACGAAATTAAAAAACCAGGTAAGTCCATCCGTATTGTTCTTTTGTACCTATATCCCCTACACTACAACCTATATCCCCTACACTACATCTCTCACTACAACCTATATCCCCTACACTACAACTTATATCCCCTACACTACATCTCTCACTACAACCTATATCCCCTACACTACAACTTATATCCCCTACGCTACATCTATCACTACAACCTATATCCCCTACACTACAACTTATATCCCCTACACTACATCCCTCACTACAACCTATATCCCCTACACTACATCCCTCACTACAACCTATATCCCCTACACTACATCTCTCACTACAACCTATATCCCCTACACTACATCTATCACTACAACCTACTGTATATCCCCTACACTACATCTTATATCCCCTACACTACATCTATCACTACAACCTATATCCCCTACACTACAACCTATATCCCCTACACTACATCTATCACTACAACCTATATCCCCTACACTACATCTATCACTACAGCCTATATCCCCTACACTACAACTTATATCCCCTACACAACATCTATCACTACAACCTATATCCCCTACACTGCATCTATCACTACAACCTATATCCCCTACACTACAACTTATATCCCCTACACTACATCTATCACTACAACCTATATCCCCTACACTACATCTATCACTACAACCTATATCCCCTACACTACAACCTATATCCCCTACACTACATATATCACTACAACCTATATCCCCTACACTACAACTTATATCCCCTACACTACATCTATCACTACAACCTATATCCCCTACACTACAACCTATATCCCCTACACTACATATATCACTACAACCTATATCCCCTACACTACAACTTATATCCCCTACACTACAACCTATATCCCCTACACTACATCTATCACTACAACCTATATCCCCTACACTACAATATATATCCCCTACACTACATCTATCACTACAACCTATATCCCCTACACTACAACCTATATCCCCTACACTACATCTATCACTACAACCTATATCCCCTACACTACAACTTATATCCCCTACACTACATCTATCACTACAACCTATATCCCCTACACTACAACCTATATCCCCTACACTACATCTATCACTACAACCTATATCCCCTACACTACAACTTATATCCCCTACACTACATCTATCACTACAACCTATATCCCCTACACTACATCTATCACTACAACCTATATCCCCTACACTACATCTATCACTACAACCTATATCCCCTACACTACATCTATCACTACAACCTATATCCCCTACACTACATCTATCAATACAAACTATATCCCCTACACTACCACTTATATCCCCTACACTACATCGATCACTACAACCTATATCCCCTACACTACAACTTATATCCCCTACACTACATCTATCACTACAACCTATATCCCCTACACTACATCTATCACTACAACCTATATCCCCTACACCTACAACTATATCCCCTACACTACATCTATCACTACAACCTATATCCCCTACACTACAACCTATATCCCCTACAATACATCTATCACTACAAACCATAAACCCTACACTACAACTTATATCCCTACACTACATCTATCACTACAACCTATATCCCCTACACTACATCTATCACTACAACCTATCCCTACACTACATCTATCACTACAACCTATATCCCCTACACTACATCTACTACAACCTATATCCCCTACACTACATCTATCACTACAACCTATATCCCCTACACTACAACTTATATCCCCTACACTACATCTATCACTACAACCTATATCCCCTACACTACAACTTATATCCCCTACACTACATCTATCACTACAACCTATATCCCCTACACTACAACCTATATCCCCTACACTACAACCTATATCCCCTACACTACAACCTATATCCCCTACACTACATCCCTCACTACAACCTATATCCCCTACACTACATCTCTCACTACAACCTATATCCCCTACACTACATCTATCACTACAACCTACTGTATATCCCCTACACTACATCTTATATCCCCTACACTACATCTATCACTACAACCTATATCCCCTACACTACAACCTATATCCCCTACACTACATCTATCACTACAACCTATATCCCCTACACTACAACTTATATCCCCTACACAACATCTATCACTACAACCTATATCCCCTACACTGCATCTATCACTACAACCTATATCCCCTACACTACAACTTATATCCCCTACACTACATCTATCACTACAACCTATATCCCCTACACTACATCTATCACTACAACCTATATCCCCTACACTACAACCTATATCCCCTACACTACATATCACTACAACCTATATCCCCTACACTACAAACTATATCCCCTACACTACATCTATCACTACAACCTATATCCCCTACACTACAACCTATATCCCCTACACTACATATATCACTACAACCTATATCCCCTACACTACAACTTATATCCCCTACACTACAACCTATATCCCCTACACTAAATCTATCACTACACAACCTATATCCCCTACACTACAATATATATCCCCTACACTACATCTATCACTACAACCTATATCCCCTACACTACAACCTATATCCCCTACACTACATCTATCACTACAACCTATATCCCCTACACTACAACTATATCCCCTACACTACATCTATCCCTACAACCTATATCCCCTACACTACAACCTATAATCCCCTACACTACATCTATCACTACAACCTATATCCCCTACACTACAACTTATATCCCCTACACTACATCTATCACTACAACCTATATCCCCTACACTACATCTATCACTACAACCTATATCCCCTACACTACATCTAACACTACAACCTATATCCCCTACACTACATCTATCACTACAACCTATATCCCCTACACTACATCTATCACTACAACCTATATCCCCTACACTACAACTTATATCCCCTACACTACATCTATCACTACAACCTATATCCCCTACACTACAACTTATATCCCCTACACTACATCTCATCACTACAACCTATATCCCCTACACTACATCTATCACTACAACCTATATCCCCTACACTACAACTATATCCCCTACACTACATCTATCACTACAACCTATATCCCCTACACTACAACCTATATCCCCTACACTACATCTATCACTACAACCTATATCCCCTACACTACAACCTATATCCCCTACACCTATCACTACAACCTATATCCCCTACACTACATCTATCACTACAACCTATATCCCCTACACTACATCTATCACTACAACCTATATCCCCTACACTACATCTATCACTACAACCTATATCCCCTACACTACATCTATCACTACAACCTATATCCCCTACACTACAACCTATATCCCCTACACTACATCTATCACTACAACCTATATCCCCTACACTACAACTTATATCCCCTACACTACATCTATCACTACAACCTATATCCCCTACACTACAACCTATATCCCCTACACTACAACCTATATCCCCTACACTACAACCTATATCCCCTACACTACAACCTATATCCCCTACACTACATCTATCACTACAACCTATATCCCCTACACTACAACTTATATCCCCTACACTACATCTATCACTACAACCTATATCCCCTACACTACAACCTATATCCCCTACACTACATCTATCACTACAACCTATATCCTCTACACTACATCTATTACTACAACCTATATCCCCTACACTACAACCTATATCCCCTACACTACATCTATCACTACAACCTATATCCCCTACACTACATCTATCACTACAACCTATATCCCCTACACTACATCTATTACTACAACCTATATCCCCTACACTACAACCTATATCCCCTACACTACAACCTATATCCCCTACACCTATCACTAGGTGTATATATATCACACCTATCCCCTACACTACACCTATCACCTATCAGTGATAGATGTAGTGATAGGTTGTCGGGATCCCAGTCATCTAAGAAGGATTGATAAATTGTATTCACTAATCACGACCAGCATTGTGAGCGCTAGTAGAGACTATGCACGTGCTAATATTAAAAAGAACAAATATAAAGTGATACCAGGATGGAACCGGTGTATTAAGGCTAAACACACTATTGCCAGGGAGAAATTCTTAACCTGGGTGAGGAATGGCAGGATACGAGGAACAGATATTCATAGAGATATGTTAGACAGTCGGAAGGAATTTAAAAAGGCACTAAATGAATGTAAAATTAACGAACAGAGAGAGATTTGTAATTCAATAACGGAAAAGTTTTTATATAAGAATAAGAGTGAATTTTGGAATGACGTAAAAAGAAAGAAAGGGTGTAAAAAGGTATCAAGTGTTATAAATGGCCAGAGTGGCAATTCTAATATAACTAAAGTATTTAAAGAAAAATTTCTTTTAAGTCAACCTCCAAATAATCATAACGCTGAGCGAGACTTCTTAAATGATATTAAGCAAGCGTGGCCTGAAGGTAGAAAAATGCGTTTAAAGATCTCTAGTCACACTATAAAACAATTGTTAATGCGTCTTAACTCTGGTGAAGGTCATGATTTTATTCACACAATTTTTTTAAAGAATGCCTCTTGGTCTTTTTTGGAAAATATTGCTCATTTTTTAAATACTTGTTTTATCCACTGCTATCTCCCTGGTGACTTGCTGAAGGGTACTATTACACCTATTATAAAAGACAGTAGGACAAATATTACAGAGTCAGATAATTACAGACCCATTATGCAGTCCTCATGCCTTTTAAAACTATTTGAATTATTTATTTTAGATATTTTATCTGAAAAAGTGGGTTCTCAACTTTAGACAATTCGGGTTTAAATCAGGGTCTTCAACCACAGATACTTGTTTTATTCTTAAAGACATTATGAAAAAAATACTCGAATTGTAAGAACAATGCAGTAGCTACATTTATTGACCTAAGTAAAGCTTTTGATAGGGTAGACCATTTTATTTTAGGGAACAAATTATTAGAATTGTCACTACCAGTAGATGTAATATTAATGTTAATGCATTACCTAAGGAATCAGAAAGCGAATGTAAGATGGCAAGACTCTTATAGCAACTATGTTTATGTTGAGAAAGGTGTGAGGCAAGGTGTGAGGCAAGGTGTGAGGCAAGGTGTGAGGCAAGGTGTGAGGCAAGGTGGAATACTCTCACCCTTTCTATACAATTTATACATGGACAAAATTATAAATGAAGTGGCTGGTACTAATGCAGGATGTAAATATGGAGATGTGAGATGCAACATATTAGCCTACGCTGATGATATAGTCCTCCTGGCTGATTCTTTTCAAGATATGGATATATTATATAGCAAATTAGGTTCTTGTATTGATCAACATTTACTTAAAATTAACAGAGATAAATCTAAATGTATGATATTACTACCAATAATAATCAGCAGACGCAGAGCATTGAGCTGAACGGAAAATACCTTGGAGGTGGTGAAGGGATTCAAATATCTGGGCCACAATATGTTGTTTAATTTTAAAGACTCAGATGACATAACTTTTAGAATAAATAATTTGTATGGATCTTTTAATAGTATTTTTAGAAATTACAAACAAGTGAACAAAGATACAATGTTATTTCTGTTTAATTCTTACTGTTCTACCAGAGTATGGACTTCCCCTATGGAATCACGACAGTTCTTTTAATTCTAATGGTTTTAAAAAGCATTTTCAGTTGCATTTAATAAATCCCTTAAGCGTATTTGTGGCGTACCTCCCTACGCCAGCAGACATATCAGGGCAGGCAGATGCCAACAATTGCTACTCCATCATCATACAGCATTAGTTTCAAGCACGATACTGCAAAAGAGTATTAAGGTCTCAAAATCCTATAATTAGGCATAATATTCCTATTATTAAAGAAGGTTTCATGGTTTCAAAATGTGGTCATTTGTTTCGAAAAACTTATAATGTAGATGTACTAGGAGAAAATCTAGATGTTTTGAGAGCCAGGATTGAGTGGGTACAAGGGCATGAGGACAGGCGAGGTCCATGTTTCTATTATGGGTTTTAGCTCTTGAAGGGCGTAACTATTATTTTTTAACAGCGGTTATATGCAACAATACGTCTTAGAAATTGCATTTTAATTGAATTCGATAATTTCATTATCGCATAACTTCCATCCTCATAATTGAGTTTTGAATGCATATATTTTTTATAATATTTTATTTGATGATTTTATCCTGACTATCAGAATCTAATATGTAAATAGTTTATATTAAACTTTATGTTTTATGTTACATTTTGATATTAACTACACTACAATTTGTATTGGATTATGTATTGTGTGTGTGGATACTGTGTATGGTGTGTCCCTACACTACATATTATTGGCGAAATAAAATTGATATTGATTGCTACAAACTATATCCCCTAACACTACAACCTATATCCCCTAACACTACAACTCTATATCCCCTACACTACATCCTATATCTCCCGCTACAGCTACAAAACCTATATCCCCTACACACTACAAACCTTATATCCCCTTACACTACATCCTATATCCCCTACACTACAACCTATATCCCCTACACTACAACCTATATTCCCCTACACTACAACCTACTGTATATCCCCTACACTACATACCTACTGTATATTCCCCCTACACTACAACCTATATCCCCGACACTACAACCTATATCCCCTACACTACAAACCTATATCCCCTACACTACAACCTATATCCCCTTACACTAAAACCTATATCCCGCTACACTAAACAAACCCTAATAATCCCCTACACTACAACCTATATCCCCTACACTAACAACCTATATCCCCTACACTACAACCTACTGTATATCCCCTTACACTACAACCTATATCTATCCCTACACTACAACCTATAATACCCTACACTACAACCCTAATATCCCCTACACTACATCCTATATCCCCTACACTACAAACCTATATCCCCTCTACACTACAACCTATAGCCCTACACTACAACCTATATCCCCTACCACTTACAACCTATATCCCATACACTACCAAACTATATCCCCTACACTACAACCCTATATCCCCTTACACTACAACCTATATATCCCCTACACTACAACCTATCTTCCCCGACACATACAAAACCTAGATCCCCTACACTACAACCCATATCCCCTACACTACATCCTATATCCCCTACACTACATCCTATATCCCCTACACAACATCCTATATCCCCTACCCTCCAAACCTATATCCCCTACACTACACCTACTGTATATCCCCTTTACACTACAACCTATATGCCCCTACCACTACAACTAATATCCCCTACACTACAAACCTATATCCCCTACACTACAACCTAATATCACCTCCACTACAACCTTATATCCCCTACACTACAACCTATCTCCCATACACTTACAACCTATATCCCCTTACACTACAACCTATATCCCCTACACTACAACCTATATCCCCTACACAACGAATCCTATATCCCCTACACTACAACTAATATCCCCTACACTAACAACCTACTGTATATCCCCTACACTACAACCTATATCCCCTACACTACAACCTAGTCCCCTACACTACAAACCTATATCCCCTACACATAATCAACCTATATCCCCTACAATACATCTCTCACTACAACCTATTATCCCCTACACTACAAACCTCATATTCCCCTACACTACAACCTATATCCCCTACCATTACCATCTATCACACTACAACACCTATATCCCCTACCTACTACATCTATATCCCTACACTACAACCTATATCCCCTACACTACATACTCTACCCTACAACCTATATTTCCCCTACACTTTTACATCTACACTAAAACCTATATCCCCTACACTACATCTATCCACTACAACCTATATTCCCTACACTACATCCCCTATCAATACAACCTATATCCCCTACACTATATTCTACCCTACAAACTATAACCTATCACTACCTCCTATATCCCCTACACTACAATACCTATATCCCCTACACTACAGTATCACTACAACCTATATCCCCCTACACTAAATATATCTCTCACTACCACCTATCTCCCCTACACTTACAACCTATATCCCCTACACTACAACCTATATCCCATACACTACAACCTATTTCCCCTCCATCTACATCTTAATTTACAATCCTATATCTCTCACACTACATCTATCAATATTCAACACTATTTTTTTACACCTACACTACATCTTTTATCACCTACACCACAACCTATATCCCCTACACTACATCTTATCAACACCAATACTATATCCCCTAATTACACTACATTTATTTGGTCAACTGACAATACCCCTACGATCCCACTACACCTACATCCATTATCCCCTACACTACAATTTCCTATATCCCCTACACTACATCTCTCACTACAACCTATATCCCCTACACTACAT
>CM064491.1:13709590-13869963 GCA_032716605.1 Paralithodes platypus | reverse complement strand
CCTATATCCCCTACACTACAACTTATATGCCCTACACTACATCTATCACTACAACCTACACTACCCTATATCCCCTACACTACAACCTATATACCCTACACTACATCTATTACTACAACCTATATCCCCTACACTACAACCTATATCCCCTACACTACAACCTATATCCCCTACACTACAACCTATATCCCCTACACTACACCTCTCACTACAACCTATATCCCCTACACTACACCTCTCACTACAACCTATATCCCCTACACCTATATCCTACACTACAACCTATATCCCCTACAATACAACTTATCTCCCATACACTCCATCTATCACTACAACCTATCTCCCCTACACTACAACCTATATCCCCTACACTACATCTATCACTACAACCTATAATCCCCTACACTCCAACTTATATCCCCTACACAACACTCTATCACTACAACCTATATCCCCTACACTGCAACTATCTATCACTACAACCTATATCCCCTACACTACAACTTATATCCCCTACACTACATCTATCACTACAACCTATATCCCCTACACTACATCTATCACTACAACCTATATCCCCTACACTACAACCTATATCCCCTACACTACATATATCACTACAACCTATATCCCCTACACTACAACTTATATCCCCTACACTACATCTATCACTACAACCTATATCCCCTACACTACAACCTATATCCCCTACACTACATCTATCACTACAACCTATATCCCCTACACTACAACCTATATCCCCTACACTACAACCTATATCCCCTACACTACATCTATCACTACAACCTATATCCCCTACACTACAACCTATATCCCCTACACACCTACATCTATCACTACAACCTATATCCCCTACACTACAACCTATATCCCTACTACATCACTACAACCTATATCCCCTACACTACAACCTATATACCATACACTACATCTATCACTACAACCTATATCCCCTACACTACAACCTATATCCCCTACACTACATCTATCACTACAACCTATATCCCCTACACTACAACTTATATCCCCTACACTACATCTATCACTACAACCTATATCCCCTACACTACACCCACTACAACACCCTATATCCCCTACACTACATCTATCACTACAACCTATATCCCCTACACTACATCTATCACTACAACCTATATCCCCTACACTACATCTATCACTACAACCTATATCCCCTACACTACAACTTATATCCCCTACACTACAGCCTATATCTACACTACAACCTATATCCCTACACTACAACTTATATCCCCTACACTACATCTATCACTACAACCTATATCCCCTACACTACATCTATCACTACAACCTATATCCCCTACACTACAACTTATATCCCCTACACTACATCTATCACTACAACCTATATCCCCTACACTACAACCTATATCCCCTACACTACATCTATCACTACAACCTATATCCCCTACACTACAACTTATATCCCCTACACTACATCTATCACTACAACCTATCCCTACACTACATCTATCACTACAACCTATATCCCCTACACTACATCTATCACTACAACCTATATCCCCTACACTACATCTATCACTACAACCTATATCCCCTACACTACATCTATCACTACAACCTATATCCCCTACACTACAACTTATATCCCCTACACTACATCTATCACTACAACCTATATCCCCTACACTACAACTTATATCCCCTACACTACATCTATCACTACAACCTATATCCCCTACACTACAACCTATATCCCCTACACTACAACCTATATCCCCTACACTACAACCTATATCCCCTACACTACAACTTATATCCCCTACACTACATCTATCACTACAACCTATATCCCCTACACTACAACTTATATCCCCTACACTACATCTATCACTACAACCTATATCCCCTACACTACAACCTATATCCCCTACACTACATCTATCACTACAACCTATATCCTCTACACTACATCTATTACTACAACCTATATCCCCTACACTACAACCTATATCCCCTACACTACATCTATCACTACAACCTATATCCCCTACACTACATCTATCACTACAACCTATATCCCCTACACTACATCTATTACTACAACCTATATCCCCTACACTACAACCTATATCCCCTACACTACAACCTATATCCCCTACACCTATCACTAGGTGTATATATATCACACCTATCCCCTACACTACACCTATCACCTATCAGTGATAGATGTAGTGATAGGTTGTCGGGATCCCAGTCATCTAAGAAGGATTGATAAATTGTATTCACTAATCACGACCAGCATTGTGAGCGCTAGTAGAGACTATGCACGTGCTAATATTAAAAAGAACAAATATAAAGTGATACCAGGATGGAACCGGTGTATTAAGGCTAAACACACTATTGCCAGGGAGAAATTCTTAACCTGGGTGAGGAATGGCAGGATACGAGGAACAGATATTCATAGAGATATGTTAGACAGTCGGAAGGAATTTAAAAAGGCACTAAATGAATGTAAAATTAACGAACAGAGAGAGATTTGTAATTCAATAACGGAAAAGTTTTTATATAAGAATAAGAGTGAATTTTGGAATGAAGTAAAAATAAAGAAAGGGTGTAAAAAGGTATCAAGTGTTATAAATGGCCAGAGTGGCAATTCTAATATAACTAAAGTATTTAAAGAAAAATTTCTTTTAAGTCAACCTCCAAATAATCATAACGCTGAGCGAGACTTCTTAAATGATATTAAGCAAGCGTGGCCTGAAGGTAGAAAAATGCGTTTAAAGATCTCTAGTCACACTATAAAACAATTGTTAATGCGTCTTAACTCTGGTGAAGGTCATGATTTTATTCACACAATTTTTTTAAAGAATGCCTCTTGGTCTTTTTTGGAAAATATTGCTCATTTTTTAAATACTTGTTTTATCCACTGCTATCTCCCTGGTGACTTGCTGAAGGGTACTATTACACCTATTATAAAAGACAGTAGAAATATTACAGAGTCAGATAATTACAGACCCATTATGCAGTCCTCATGCCTTTTAAAACTATTTGAATTATTTATTTTAGATATTTTATCTGAAAAAGTGGTTCTCAACTTTAGACAATTCGGGTTTAAATCAGGGTCTTCAACCACAGATACTTGTTTTATTCTTAAAGACATTATGAAAAAATACTCGAATTGTAAGAACAATGCAGTAGCTACATTTATTGACCTAAGTAAAGCTTTTGATAGGGTAGACCATTTTATTTTAGGGAACAAATTATTAGAATTGTCACTACCAGTAGATGTAATATTAATGTTAATGCATTACCTAAGGAATCAGAAAGCGAATGTAAGATGGCAAGACTCTTATAGCAACTATGTTTATGTTGAGAAAGGTGTGAGGCAAGGTGTGAGGCAAGGTGTGAGGCAAGGTGTGAGGCAAGGTGTGAGGCAAGGTGGAATACTCTCACCCTTTCTATACAATTTATACATGGACAAAATTATAAATGAAGTGGCTGGTACTAATGCAGGATGTAAATATGGAGATGTGAGATGCAACATATTAGCCTACGCTGATGATATAGTCCTCCTGGCTGATTCTTTTCAAGATATGGATATATTATATAGCAAATTATGTTCTTGTATTGATCAACATTTACTTAAAATTAACAGAGATAAATCTAAATGCATGATATTTACTACCAATAATAATCAGCAGACGCAGAGCATTGAGCTGAACGGAAATACCTTGGAGGTGGTGAAGGGATTCAAATATCTGGGCCACAATATTTTGTTTAATTTTAAAGACTCAGATGACATAACTTTTAGAATAAATAATTTGTATGGATCTTTTAATAGTATTTTTAGAAATTACAAACAAGTGAACAAAGATACAATGTTATTTCTGTTTAATTCTTACTGTCTACCAGATTATGGACTTCCCCTATGGAATCACGACAGTTCTTTTAATTCTAATGGTTTTAAAGCATTTTCAGTTGCATTTAATAAATCCCTTAAGCGTATTTGTGGCGTACCTCCCTACGCCAGCAGCCATATCACGGCAGCTCGATGCTAACAATTGCTACTCAATCATCATACAGCATTAGTTCAAGCACGATACTGCAAAAGAGTATTAAGGTCTCAAAATCCTATAATTAGGCATAATATTCCTATTATTAAAGAAGGTTTCATGGTTCAAAATGTGGTCAATTTGTTTCGAAAAACTTATAATGTAGATGTACTAGGAGAAAATCTAGATGTTTTGAGAGCCAGGATTGAGTGGGTACAAGGGCATGAGGACAGGCGAGGTCCATGTTTCTATTATGGGTTTTAGCTCTTGAAGGGCGTAACTATTATTTTTTAACAGCGGTTATATGCAACAAATACGTCTTAGAAATTGCATTTTAATTGAATTCGATAATTTCATTATCGCATAACTTCCATCCTCATAATTGAGTTTTGAATGCATATATTTTTTATAATATTTTATTTGATGATTTTATCCTGACTATCAGAAGCTAATATTGTAAATAGTTTGTATATATGAAATAATTTTGAATGTTTAATACATTTTGATTTAACTTTACTATAATTTGTATTGGATTATGTAATGTGTGTGTTTTGTACTGTGTACTGTACATATGTATTGCGAAATAAAGGAATTGATTGATTGATTGACTACAACCTATATCCCCTACACTACAACCTATATCCCCTACACTACAACCTATATCCCCTACACTACATCCTATATCCCCTACACTACAACCTATATCCCCTACACTACAACCTATATCCCCTACACTACATCCTATATCCCCTACACTACAACCTATATCCCCTACACTACAACCTATATCCCCTACACTACAACCTACTGTATATCCCCTACACTTACAACCTATATCCCCTACACTACATCTATCACTACAACCTATATCCCCTACACTACAACCTATATCCCCTACACTACAACCTATATCCCCTACACTACAACCTATATCCCCTACACTACAACCTATATCCCCTACACTACAACCTATATCCCCTACACTACAACCTATATCCCTTACACTACAACCTACTGTATATCCCCTACACTACAACCTATATCCCCTACACTACAACCTATATCCCCTACACTACAACCTATATCCCCTACACTACATCCTATATCCCCTACACTACAACCTATATCCCCTACACTACAACCTATATCCCCTACACTACAACCTATATCCCCTACACTACAACCTATATCCCCTACACTACAACCTATATCCCCTACACTACAACCTATATCCCCTAAACTACAACCTTGATCCCCTCCACAACAACCTATATCCCCTACACTACAACCTATATCCCCTACACTACAACCTATATCCCCTACACTACATCCTATATCCCCTACACTACATCCTATATCCCCTACACTACATCCTATATCCCCTACACTACAACCTATATCCCCTACACTACAACCTACTGTATATCCCCTACACTACAACCTATATCCCCTACACTACAACCTATATCCCCTACACTACAACCTATATCCCCTACACTACAACCTATATCCCCTACAACCTATATCCCCTACACTACAACCTATATCCCCTACACTACAACCTATATCCCCTACACTACAACCTATATCCCCTACACTACAACCTATATCCCCTACACTACATCCTATATCCCCTACACTACAACCTATATCCCCTACACTACAACCTACTGTATATCCCCTACACTACAACCTATATCCCCTACACTACAACCTATATCCCCTACACTACAACCTATATCCCCTACACTACAACCTATATCCCCTACACTACATCTATCACTACAACCTATATCCCCTACACTACAACCTATATCCCCTACACTACAACCTATATCCCCTACACTACATCTATCACTACAACCTATATCCCCTACACTACATCTATCACTACAACCTATATCCCCTACACTACATCTATCACTACAACCTATATCCCCTACACTACATCTATCACTACAACCTATATCCCCTACACTACATCTATCACTACAACCTATATTCCCTACACTACATCTATCACTACAACCTATATCCCCTACACTACATATATCACTACAACCTATATCCCTTACACTACATATATCACTACAACCTATATCCCCTACACTACATGTATCACTACAACCTATATCCCCTACACTACATATATCACTACAACCTATATCCCCTACACTACATATATCACTACAACCTATATCCCCTACACTACATCTATCACTACAACCTATATCCCCTACACTACATCTATCAATACAACCTATATCACCTACACTACATCTATCACCACAACCTATATCCCCTACACTACATCTATCACCACAACCTATATCCCCTACACTACATCTGTCACTACAACCTATATCCCCTACACTACATATATCACTACAACCTATATCCCCTACACTACATCTATCACTACAACCTATATCCCCTACACTACATCTATCACTACTACCTATATCCCCTACACTACATCTATCACTACAACCTATATCCCCTACACTACATCTATTACTACAACCTATATCCCCTACACTACAACCTATATCCCATACACTACAACCTATATCCCCTACACTACATCTATCACTACAACCTATATCCCCTACACTACATCTATCACTACAACCTATATCCCCTACACTACATATATCACTACAACCTATATCCCCTACACTACATCTATCACTACAACCTATATCCCCTACACTACATATATCACTACAACCTATATCCCCTACACTACATGTATCACTACAACTATATCCCCTACACTACATCTATCACTACAACCTATATCCCCTACACTACAACCTATTTCCCCTACACTACATCTATCACTACAACCTATATTTCCTACACTACATCTATCACTACATCTATCACTACAACCTATATCCCCTACACTACATCTATTACTACAACCTATATCCCCTACACTACAACCTATATCCCATACACTACAACCTATATCCCCTACACTACATCTATCACTACAACCTATATCCCCTACACTACATCTATAACTACAACCTATATTTCCTACACTACATCTATCACTACAACCTATATCCCCTACACTACATCTATCACTACAACCTATATCCCCTACACTACAACCTATATCCCCTACACTACAACCTATATCCCCTACACTACATCTATCACTACAACCTATATCCCCTACACTACAACCTATATCCCCTACACTACAACCTATATCCCCTACACTACAACCTATATCCCCTACACTACAACCTATATCCCCTACACTACAACCTATATCCCCTACACTACAACCTATATCCCCTACACTACAACCTATATCCCCTACACTACAACCTATATCCCCTACACTACAACCTATATCCCCTACACTACAACCTATATCCCCTACACTACAACCTATATCCCCTACACTACAACCTATATCCCCTACACTACATCCTATATCCCCTACACTACAACCTATATCCCCTACACTACAACCTATATCCCCTACACTACAACCTACTGTATATCCCCTACACTACAACCTATATCCCCTACACTACAACCTATATCCCCTACACTACAACCTATATCCCCTACACTACAACCTATATCCCCTACACTACATCCTATATCCCCTACACTACAACCTACTGTATATCCCCTACACTACAACCTATATCCCCTACACTACAACCTATATCCCCTACACTACAACCTATATCCCCTACACTACATCCTATATCCCCTACACTACAACCTATATCCCCTACACTACAACCTATATCCCCTACACTACAACCTACTGTATATCCCCTACACTACAACCTATATCCCCTACACTACAACCTATATCCCCTACACTACAACCTATATCCCCTACACTACATCTATCACACTACAACCTATATCCCCTACACTACAACCTATATCCCCTACACTACAACCTACTGTATATCCCCTACACTACAACCTATATCCCCTACACTACAACCTATATCCCCTACACTACAACCTATATCCCCTACACTACATCCTATATCCCCTACACTACAACCTATATCCCCTACACTACAACCTATATCCCCTACACTACAACCTATATCCCCTACACTACAACCTATATCCCCTACACTACAACCTATATCCCCTACACTACAACCTATATCCCCTACACTACAACCTATATCCCCTACACTACAACCTATATCCCCTACACTACAACCTATATCCCCTACACTACAACCTATATCCCCTACACTACATCTATCACTACAACCTATATCCCCTACACTACAACCTATATCCCCTACACTACAACCTATATCCCCTACACTACAACCTATATCCCCTACACTACAACCTATATCCCCTACACTACAACCTATATCCCCTACACTACAACATATATCCCCTACACTACAACCTATATCCCCTACACTACAACCTATATCCCCTACACTACAACCTATATCCCCTACACTACAACCTATATCCCCTACACTACAACCTATATCCCCTACACTACAACCTATATCCCCTACACTACATCCTATATCCCCTACACTACAACCTATATCCCCTACACTACAACCTATATCCCCTACACTACATCCTATATCCCCTACACTACAACCTATATCCCCTACACTACAACCTATATCCCCTACACTACAACCTACTGTATATCCCCTACACTACAACCTATATCCCCTACACTACATCTATCACTACAACCTATATCCCCTACACTACAACCTATATCCCCTACACTACAACCTATATCCCCTACACTACAACCTATATCCCCTACACTACAACCTATATCCCCTACACTACAACCTATATCCCCTACACTACAACCTATATCCCCTACACTACAACCTATATCCCCTACACTACAACCTATATCCCCTACACTACAACCTATATCCCCTACACTACAACCTATATCCCCTACACTACATCCTATATCCCCTACACTACAACCTATATCCCCTACACTACAACCTATATCCCCTACACTACATCCTATATCCCCTACACTACAACCTATATCCCCTACACTACAACCTATATCCCTACACTACAACCTACTGTATATCCCCTACACTACAACCTATATCCCCTACACTACATCTATCACTACAACCTATATCCCCTACACTACAACCTATATCCCCTACACTACAACCTATATCCCCTACACTACAACCTATATCCCCTACACTACAACCTATATCCCCTACACTACAACCTATATCCCCTACACTACAACCTATATCCCCTACACTACAACCTATATCCCCTACACTACAACCTATATCCCCTACACTACAACCTATATCCCCTACACTACAACCTATATCCCCTACACTACAACCTACTGTATATCCCCTACACTACAACCTATATCCCCTACACTACAACCTATATCCCCTACACTACAACCTATATCCCCTACACTACATCCTATATCCCCTACACTACAACCTATATCCCCTACACTACAACCTATATCCCCTACACTACAACCTATATCCCCTACACTACAACCTATATCCCCTACACTACATCCTATATCCCCTACACTACAACCTATATCCCCTACACTACAACCTACTGTATATCCCCTACACTACAACCTATATCCCCTACACTACAACCTATATCCCCTACACTACAACCTATATCCCCTACACTACAACCTATATCCCCTACACTACAACCTATATCCCCTACACTACAACCTATATCCCCTACACTACAACCTATATCCCCTACACTACAACCTATATCCCCTACACTACAACCTATATCCCCTACACTACATCCTATATCCCCTACACTACAACCTATATCCCCTACACTACAACCTATATATCCCCTACACTACAACCTATATCCCCTACACTACAACCTATATCCCCTACACTACAACCTATATCCCCTACACTACAACCTATATCCCCTACACTACATCTATCACTACAACCTATATCCCCTACACTACATCTATCACTACAACCTATATCCCCTACACTACATCTATCACTACAACCTATATCCCCTACACTACATCTATCACTACAACCTATATCCCCTACACTACATCTATCACTACAACCTATATCCCCTACACTACATATATCACTACAACCTATATCCCTTACACTACATATATCACTACAACCTATATCCCCTACACTACATCTATCACTACAACCTATATCCCCTACACTACATCTATCACTACAACCTATATCCCCTACACTACATCTATCACTACAACCTATATCCCCTACACTACATTATCACTACAACCTATATCCCCTACACTACATGTATCACTACAACCTATATATCCTACACTACTACCTATATCCACTACAACCTATATCCCCTACACTACATCTATCACTACAACCTATATCCCCTACACTACATCTATCACTACAACCTATATCCCCTACACTACATATATCACTACAACCTATATCCCCTACACTACATCTATCACTACAACCTATATCCCCTACACTACAACCTATATCCCCTACACTACAACCTATATCCCCTACACTACAACCTATATCCCCTACACTACATCTATCACTACAACCTATATCCCCTACACTACAACCTATATCCCCTACACTACAACCTATATCCCCTACACTACAACCTATATCCCCTACACTACAACCTATATCCCCTACACTACAACCTATATCCCCTACACTACAACCTATATCCCCTACACTACAACCTATATCCCCTACACTACAACCTATATCCCCTACACTACAACCTATATCCCCTACACTACAACCTATATCCCCTACACTACAACCTATATCCCCTACACTACAACCTATATCCCCTACACTACAACCTATATCCCCTACACTACACCTATATCCCTACACTACAACCTATATCCCCTACACTACAACCTATATCCCCTACACTACAACCTATATGCCCTACACCACAAACTGTATCGCCTACTCTACAACACATATCCTCTACACTACAAACCTATATCCCCTACGCTACAACCTATATCCCCTACAACCTATATCCCCTACACTACAACCTATATCCCCTACACTACAACCTATAACCCCTACACTACAACCTATATCCCCTACACTACAACCTATATCACCTACAACCTATATCACCTACACTACAACCTATATCCCCTACACTACAACCTATATCCCCTACACTACAACCTATATCCCCTACACTACAACCTATATCCCCTACACTACAACCTATATCCCCTACACACTACAACCTATATCCCCTACACTAAACCTACTATATCCCTTACACTACAACCTATATCCCTTACACTACAACCTATATCCCCTACACTACAACCTATATCCCCTACACTACACCCTTCACTACAACCTATCCCCTACACTACAACCATATCCCCTACACTACAACCTATATCCCCTACACTACAACCTATCTACACCTATATCCCCTACGCTACAACCTATATCCCCTACGCTACAACCTATATCCCCTACGCTACAACCTATATCCCCTACGCTACAACCTATATCCCCTACGCTACAACCTATATCCCCTACACTACAACCTATATCCCCTACAACCTATATCCCCTACGCTACAACCTATATCCCCTACGCTACAACCTATATCCCCTACAACCTATATCCCCTACGCTACAACCTATATCCCCTACGCTACAACCTATATCCCCTACGCTACAACCTATATCCCCTACGCTACAACCTATATCCCCTACACTACAACCTATATCCCCTACACTACATCCTATATCCCCTACACTACAACCTATATCCCCTACACTACAACCTATATCCCCTACACTACAACCTATATCCCCTACAACCTATATCCCCTACGCTACAACCTATATCCCCTACACTACAACCTATATCCCCTACACTACAACCTATATCCCCTACACTACAACCTATATCCCCTACACTACAACCTATATCCCCTACACTACAACCTATATCCCCTACACTACATCTATCACTACAACCTATATCCCCTACACTACAACCTATATCCCCTACACTACAACCTACTGTATATCCCCTACACTACAACGTATATCCCCTACACTACAACCTATATCCCCTACACTACAACCTATATCCCCTACACTACAACATATATCCCCTACACTACAACCTATATCCCCTACACTACAACCTATATCCCCTACACTACAACCTATATCCCCTACACTACAACCTATATCCCCTACACTACAACCTATATCCCCTACACTACAACCTATATCCCCTACACTACATCCTATATCCCCTACACTACAACCTATATCCCCTACACTACAACCTATATCCCCTACACTACATCCTATATCCCCTACACTACAACCTATATCCCCTACACTACAACCTATATCCCTACACTACAACCTACTGTATATCCCCTACACTACAACCTATATCCCCTACACTACATCTATCACTACAACCTATATCCCCTACACTACAACCTATATCCCCTACACTACAACCTATATCCCCTACACTACAACCTATATCCCCTACACTACAACCTATATCCCCTACACTACAACCTATATCCCCTACACTACAACCTATATCCCCTACACTACAACCTATATCCCCTACACTACAACCTATATCCCCTACACTACAACCTATATCCCCTACACTACAACCTATATCCCCTACACTACATCCTATATCCCCTACACTACAACCTATATCCCCTACACTACAACCTATATCCCCTACACTACATCCTATATCCCCTACACTACAACCTATATCCCCTACACTACAACCTATATCCCCTACACTACAACCTACTGTATATCCCCTACACTACAACCTATATCCCCTACACTACATCTATCCCCTGCACTACAACCTATATCCCCTACACTACAACCTATATCCCCTACACTACAACCTATATCCCCTACACTACAACCTATATCCCCTACACTACAACCTATATCCCCTACACTACAACCTATATCCCCTACACTACAACCTATATCCCCTACACTACAACCTATATCCCCTACACTACAACCTATATCCCCTACACTACAACCTACTGTATCCCCTACACTACAACCTATATCCCCTACACTACAACCTATATCCCCTACACTACAACCTATATCCCCTACACTACATCCTATATCCCCTACACTACAACCTATATCCCCTACACTACAACCTATATCCCCTACACTACAACCTATATCCCCTACACTACAACCTATATCCCCTACACTACATCCTATATCCCCTACACTACAACCTATATCCCCTACACTACAACCTACTGTATATCCCCTACACTACAACCTATATCCCCTACACTACAACCTATATCCCCTACACTACAACCTATATCCCCTACACTACAACCTATATCCCCTACACTACAACCTATATCCCCTACACTACAACCTATATCCCCTACACTACACCTATATCCCCTACGCTACAACCTATATCCCCTACACTACAACCTATATCCCCTACACTACACCTATATATCCCCTACACTACAACCTATATCCCCTACACTACAACCTACTGTATATCCCCTACACTACAACCTATATCCCCTACACTACAACCTATATCCCCTACACTACAACCTATATCCCCTACACTACAACCTATATCCCCTACACTACATCTATCACTACAACCTATATCCCCTACACTACATCTATCACTACAACCTATATCCCCTACACTACATCTATCACTACAACCTATATCCCCTACACTACATCTATCACTACAACTATCCCCTACCTATATCTACACTACATCCCTACACTACATCTATCACTACAACCTATATCCCCTACTCTACATCGTAACCTATTCCCCTACAACTACATCTATCACTACAACTATCCCCTACACTACATCTATCAACCTATATCCCTACACTACATTCACTACAACAACGGGTGCTTTGTTTTGCCTATGTATTTTTGTATTAATGTATTTTTTAGTTTCCTCGCTAGACCTCCATCTAGCTTAAAATAACACCCCCTACACCCCCTACACCCCCTTCCAAGATAAATGTGTAAATTTTTCGGTAGAAAAATGTCCCGGCCGACGGCCGGTTCCTTCTAAAATTTCAGGCTCGCTATTGCTCGCCATGAAAGAAATCGACACCTAAATGGCACGAAAGGTTTAAATACTGACAAACAAATGGGGCGAAAGGTCTCAGAACAGAACGGCAATGCGTCGTCGTATCTTGAAAGGAGTGTTAACCACTTCTGTACCGGCGACGTCTATTTTACTGTATTCTTGATATATTGAGACGATTTTGTGCAGTTTAGGAAGGAGCTGTGGTAGTAAAAATGGGGTTAAAGGAGATACTTCGAAGCCTGTTAATGGCTGGGAGACCCTTTTTAAACTGAATTCAATCATTAATAGTAGCCAGAATAAAGTTAATAAGACGTCACCGGTACAGAAGGGGTTAATGCGTGTGTGCGAATGTCATCTGTAAGAAAAATTTACAAATTAGTTTACTGACATTATTCTTCTTTTATTTACAGAGAAATCCGGGTTTTTAGTGATCAAGGTAAGTTGAGTTAATAAACCTCTTTAAGGGGACCTACCTGCTTTTATTTTTTGTCTAGGTAGTAGCCATTCGACTCTATTCAACATACTGTTTTAAGACGTTTCTCCCCATTCAGGTATCGATTTTTTTTCCGGCGAGCGACAGCGAACCATCATTGTATGGAGAAATCCGGCTTCGCCGGAGATATTTTTCTACCGAAAAATTTATAAATTAAGTCAGCTGTCTAAAACAAGATCCAAAATATGCTGGCTCGCTATCGCTCGCCAGGTTCAAATCGACACCTGGATGAGGATAAACTTCTTATAATAGTAGGCTGAATTGGGTCGAATGGCTACTACCTAGAAAGAAACAAAAAGCAGGTCGGTCCCCTTAACGGTTATGACTGGTTCTAGCAGTTTATTCTGGCAAACTTTTGACGATTTTATGAAGTTTAGCAAGGATCTCGAGCAATCATAGAGGCTAAAATTATTTCAAATATCCCAATCTTCTATATACCCTTCTTAATTGGAATAAAATTGTGTAATAATAATCAGAATAAACTCAAAATGTGGGTGGTGATGGGCTGGTCTATCAGAGTGAGAGCTGAGCGTTCTCTGCCATACCCATAGCTTACTCTGACTGTTCCTTTTACTTATATATTTTCTAGATCTCAAGTGGCGGCGTCTCTTCTGTGGATTGACCTCTCTACTGCCAACCTAGAGGTTGGCAGACTGGGAGCCAAAGCGTCACATTTTCCCCTTGCACCTCAACTTTCCCTTCTCAATTGTTAAAGGGGCACAGGGCCCTGGCTGGGGCTTTGGTGTCCCGGGCGTTTCCGCACCCTCCTCAGCCCCTCGCCTGGGAGTGGCTTTGGTCACCTGGGCTTTCCTAGTGGTAAAGCTGGGAGGGTCCTGTGGAGGCGCTTGGTTATGGCCTTGGCCTTGCTAGGGACCTTGGGGCTCTTCGGTCAGATAGCCTGGGGAACAACAACAACAACTGTCAAAATGTGTCATAATCCTCAAGCGTTAACTTCAGAGAATATAAGATTTGTTAATGAAATATATTATATTAAATATCAATAATATTAATATTACAGTTTATTCTGGCTAATATTAGATCAGTTTATGCAGTTTAGGGAGAAAGCTGAAATTTTTTTGTAAAAAGTACAATAAATATAAAATTATATCAAATGTGTGTTTTTCAGTTTGTGATTGGGGCGGCGTCAACGATCATGATGGTGATGATGATGCTGCATTGGTTTAGGGAGGTGAGTATTTTTTCTGGTCCCCTTCTCCCTCATGTTTAGCAACGTTAGCTTTGAGATTTTTTAAGACGTTTGCTCCATTAGTTTGGCGATTTTAAGGCCTCTCGCCCTATTTCTTTACCATTTTTCAGACCTTTCGTGCTAACATTTAGGTAAAAAAAAAAATCTGGTGAGCGATAGCAAGCCTGCAATTAGTCATATTCTAAATACATCTACTGCAATCTGATTCCCGTGGAGGTACAGTCGCGCTAATAAGTGATGTTTTGATCAATAATAATGTTGGTATCCGGAATATATAAGCTTCATTTCTTCATATCGAGGGAAATATAAAACCATGTTCCTACACTTACCCACCCTATTCAACATCTGACAGACATTAATACAGCACAGAGCGAGCCAAACTTAATGACAGCTGGGGCATGACTTATTAGCGCGACCGTACTAAATAGAAATATACAAACAAAGACGTTTTGTAATTTACAATTTAGAGGATAATTTATTTGATGACTGCTTGTTTGGCAATTCACTCTACAGGCATATTTAATTGACCACTTGCGAGTTTCGGTCTATAAGGAAGTTGGAGCTGTAGATATCGATAATTAACAGAATTTATATCACCTAAATTGCGGTTGTAGTGCTTATATACAGTATATATACATAAAACCCAATTTGCGGTTGTAGTGCTTATATACAGTATATATATACATAAAACCCAATTTAACATATTTTTTATCCATTAGAAACCTACATTATTATTGTATTTCTGTTTAATATCGACTTTTATGGCGCCAACTTCCTTATAGCCTGGAACTCGCAAGTGGTCAATTGGGCATGCGATCATACACTCATCTTAAGGGGAGATGGGCCGGTTTTCTGGATCCATTTCTCCCTTGTGTTTAGATCCATTAGTTTTGACATTGTAAGACGTTCGGACCATGAGTTTGGTGATTTTAACACCTTTAGCTCCATTTCGTTGTCAATATTAAGACTAAGACTGCCGAAATCAACATGCTCTTCTTCTTGTGTCTATGATGGATCGTTGTAACAAGGCTAATTTAGAAGGAGCCGGCCATATCCGGGACATATTTATACTGAAAAATATACAAATATACAAATATACCCCTTGGGGATATTTGTTAAATTTTGATGTAGGTCTAGGGAGCATGAAAAAAAAAATAATAAAATATATATACAGTATATACAGTATATATATATATATATCAATAAAAAGCTAAAAGAACCCTTAACTATTTATTTCAGATAAAGCGGGATGAAGGCGACAACAACGCTCTCCTAACGGTGGTCACGCTCCCCTTCGACCCAAAAAGCCACGTCTGGGCTGAGTGTAGCCGAGTGGTGCTGGAACTGGAAGACTGTGTGGAGGACCAAGGACCCCGGTACCCCCAACACCTCCAGACCGTCTACCTCGGAAGTACCAGGGGACCGGAACAGTGGCGCTACCCAAATGGTAAGGGTATACTCTCTTTAGTTTAAGGGGGGCCCCCCTCATTTTTCTTCTCTCTCTCTGGGTTGTATCCATTGGGCCCCATTCAGCCTACTGTTTTAAGACATTTATCCCCATCTAAGTGTCGATTATTTCCTGGCGAGGCGAGCGGTAGCGAAGAATCATATTTTTAATTTTTGTATTAACCCCTGTCAAACGGGGATGTTTGTAACTTCTACTACCTGCCTGGCGGGCATATTTACCCTAAACGAGCTTCATTCCGTGCTCTTTTTCATTCATAAACAAGAGCCAGAGCGTAATACAATTATGTATCCGTGAAAGGGCGATAACAGAGCTTTCCAATGACACCTGAATCACCCTTGTACGACCACGGGTGCAAAAACCCTAAATTACGGTAATTTCCCTAGATTTTCCTTGTTCTCGCGAGGCCTGGGGTGTGGGATGGTGCAGAGCTTACGTCAGTGGCGGGACTAAGTCCATGCCGAGAGGACAGAGCCCGTCTATCGTCCTCCCAACGCGTGGACTCTCTCTCAGAGCCGATAATGTGCTCAACATCCCTTCCAACATATGTCGGGCCCCGCAGTGATGGCCATGGTTCTCTCACCCGACATATGACGGGCCCCGCGGCTTGAGTGTTAACTGTAGGCTGAATTTGTACATTTTTCGATAGAAAAATTACCTAACGCAGCCAATAGAGTTCCCAGCTTGGATTTTTGCAGCGTTCGTTTGACACTACCTCTCTCAAATACATTTCATATACCTTGGTGACACCAACCCACCCCGCTTGTTGCCAGACGCTTCTAGGAGGTTCTAAGCTTGCCACCCATACTTATATCAGTGTGCTTCGTGCATTGGTTGAGGGAGGGTGTGAGTCCAATGAAGAGGTGGTTTACAAGATGAAAATCAATAAAAATAGGGCCACTTCTCCATATTACTGTGACAGCTATATACCAGGTACGAATATGAGGTTCATTTCATCTTCCAACGTTTCATAGTCGTGTAAACAAAAAATATGAAAAATAACAGTAAAGATCATCCAGTTATCGCATGTGGAAGTGAAGGGGAAAATTTATATTTTTGATCGCCAATGAAAGTGGCTGATCGGCTTTCAGCGTCGAAACAAGGAATGTATTTGATTGATTCTCCTGGGTGGTGTGAGAAGGTAGGGAGGGGGTGGTGACTGTTATATGGAGAGTTTAACCCAATCTTTTCATTTGAACTTGTTTCAATTCATTCAGGGCTACGGATATGACGCTAGGGTACCATATATTGAGCAGAATTAGCGGAAAAATAGTCTCCTGGGCACATTTTTCCCTGTAGAAGTCGCCGTAACAAAAGGTTAAGGGGAGGACTTTTTTATTATTAATATATTTTTTTTTTTTTTTTTTTTTTTTAAAGTTTGCTCCCTAGACCTCCATCAAGCTTAATAATACACCTCCAAAACTCTATTTTTGAGATAAATTAGTATATTTTTCGGTAGAAAATGTCTCGGCCATAGGCCGGTGCCTGCTAAGTTACAGACTCGCTTTTGCTTGCTGGGAAAAAATCTAAACCTAAATGGCATGATAGGTCTTAGAATTGACAAAGAAATGAGACGAAAGGCCTAAATATCGCCAAACTAATTATGCAAATGCCTTAATCTTAAAACTAATAGGGCTAAACATGAGGGAGAAGGGGTTCCATGTAAAACAAAAAGAATCTCTTAATGGAAATTATTTTACCTACAGACGAATTGAAGGTGCGTGACAGAGAGCACAACCCACACACCATCCTGTCCACCGAAAACTCCTGGGCCAAGTGGATCTGGCATGAGTGCGGCGATGGCTTCGTGTGTCTCGAGTCAGTCAAGTTCCCAAACCACTATGTCTACCAAGCAACAATATCGGCCTTTGGTTTCAAGGTGTCCAAATCAGAAACCAAGTACCAAAACCGGCTGAAGATAATTCGAAAGCACGTTAGATCCAGGGGCATCTACGTTGTGTTGGTTGACGAGAAATTCTACGCACAAGGGTTAACCAAGGGCATTCCTGTGTACCTCTACATTCCACCTAGGTGTGAAGGCTACAAGAAAGTTGTCGACAGCGCAAACCGGAGTCCCGATTCCATGGTCTACAAGTTCAAGTACGTTCGGGGCGTGACACGGACAAAAACCTCCCTTAACTATATCTCCAAGGACATCAGAACGGAGGTTGTGAGCGGCATTGTTTCAGCCTCAGCCAATGGGTCATTCTCCAATATCTGGCAGAACGAGAAGCTTTTTGCAATGTCGGGAACACGTATGCAGCAGTCGTACACAGAGATTCCTCCCGGGAAGCGTCTGGTAGTCTGGCAGAAGGTGGCAACCTATGCTCGGTATGAGTGGCGCTCCGGAACTTCCTTTATGAAGTGCATCACCGAGACAGTCACTGTCAACTAAACTTTTCCAGACAATTAATTAGGATTCTTCTTTTGGATAAAGTTTACAAGAAGTTAAGCTCATTCGAGATTTGGGGATAATTGGATTGATTACTGACAGGCTTCATTATTTTGTTTCTATTAGTCTGGGATATTAGTTTTAGTTTATTCCCCTAGAGACCTCAAACTTTAAAAACTGAAGACCCCAATTCCCCTCCCACTTTGTCGGGCCCCTTCCAAGCTAAATTTGCACATTCTTTTAGGTAAAAAAAACTACCCCCACTAATCGCAAATTTTTCTTAATTTTGTTGGCTAACTATGCCTTGCCAAGTTATAATTTGTTCAACTGATGGCTTGCAACCAAAAGACCAACCACAAATTTAATTAGATACAGTAAAGGGGAGGCATTTGTTTTTTCTGAAACCCCATTCTTCCTCATGTTTAGCCCCATTACTTATGAGAATTTAAGACGTTCGACCCATTAGTTTGTTGATTTTAATACCTTTTCCCCAATTTATTTGTCAATATTCAGACCTTTGGTGCCTTAAAGCCTTTTACGTGTCGATTAGTTAATCTCTGAGTGGGGGTCTTAGCGGTATTTGTTTTTGCTTGATAGAGGTCTAGGAAGCAAATTAAACAATAACTAGAACTATATCTATATATATATATATATATATATATATATATATATATATATATATATATATATATATATATATATATATATATATATATAATATTATAATTAAAATAAAATAACCCCCCCCCCCCGTTAAATGGTAATCAAACCCCAAAATATAATTTTGAAACAAGTAAATTATCTGAAAAGTAAACTCTGGAGGCCAACTTCCACCATTTTGTTGCCACTGATGTCTTATGCCTCCCTTTAGATTCCAATATATCCTGCCTCCCTTTAGATTCCAATATATCCATACCCATTATAAACATTCGGCAATACTGTTACAGGATAGATTAGTTGGCCCTTGAATCTAAATTCTATATGATCAAAAATAAAATATCATCAAGTTCTTTGATAACTAGGGCATCAAAATGGCGTCCGAAAAAAAAGAGTTGGCCGTTCTCTCTTACTACAGGACCTCTAACGAAGTGACTCATGATCGAATAATCTGTTTTGTTTTGTTTTTTTTAAGTTTGCCCCAAGACCCCCTTCAAGTTAAAAAACACCATTCCCCAGACCCCCTTCAAGCTAAGAAACGCCACTCCCAGACCCCCTTCAAGCTAAGAAACGTCACTCCCAGACCCCCTTCAAGCTAACTCCCCAGGCCCCCTTCAAGCTAAGAAACGTCACTCCCAGACCCCCTTCAAGCTAAGAACCACCACCCCCCAGACCCCCTTCAAGCTAACTTCACAGACTCCCTCCAAGCTAAGAACCACTACCCCCCAGACCCCCATCAAGCTAAGAACCACCAGTCCCCAGACCCCCTTCAAGCTAAGAATCACTACCCCAGACCCCCTTCAAGCTAAGAACCACTACCCCCAGACCCCCTTCAAGCTAAGAACCACTACCCCCAGACCCTCTTTAAACTAAGAACCACTACCTTCCAGACCCCCTTCAAGCTAAGAACCACCACACCCATACCCCCTTCAAGCTAAGAACCACCCCCAGACCCCCTTCAAGCTAAGAACCACCACCCCCATACCCCCTTCAAGCTAAGAACCACTACCCCCACACCCCCGTCAAGCTAAGAACCACCACCCCCAGACCCACTTCAAGCTAAGAACCACTACCCCCCAGACCCCCTTCAAGCTAAGAAACGCCACTCCCAGACCCCTTTCAAGCTAAGAACCACCACCCCCCAGACCCCCTTCAAGCTAAGAACCACCACCCCTAGACCCCCTTCAAGCTAAGAACCACACTACCCCCAGACCCCCTTCAAGCCAAGAACCACTACCCCCAGACCCCTTCCAAACTAAGAACCACCACCCCCAGACCCCCTTCATGCTAAGACCTACCACCCCCAGACCCCCTTCATGCTAAGAACCACTACCCCCAGACCCCCTTCAAGCTAAGAACCCCCACCCCCCAGACCCCCTTCAAGCTAAGAAACGCCACCCCCCATACCCCCTTCAAGCTAAGAACCACCACCCCCCAGACCCCCTTCGAGCTAAGAACCACCACCCCCCAGACCCCCTTCATGATAAGAACCACTACCCCCATACCTCCTTCAAGTTAAGAACCACCACCCCCTCATACCCCCTTCAAGCTAAGAACCACTACCCTCATACCTCCTTCAAGTTAAGAACCACCACCCCCCAGACCCCCTTCAAGCTAAGAAACGCCACTCCCAGACTCCCTTCAAGCTAAGAAACGCCACTCCCAGACCCCATTCAAGGCAAGAACCACCACACCCAGACCCCCTTCAAGCTAAGAACCATTACCCCAGACCCCCTTCAAGCCAAGAACCACTACCGCCAGACCCTCTCCAAACTAAGAACCACCAACCCCCAGACCCCCTTCAAGCTAAGAACCACTACCCCCAGACCCCCTTCAAGCCAAGAACCACAACCCCCAGACCCCCTTCCAGCTAAGAACTACTACCCCCAGACCCCTTTCAAGCCAAGAACCACTACCCCCCAGACCCTCTTCAAGCTAAGAACCACCATTTCCCAGACTCCCTTCAAGCTAACTCCCCAGACCCCCTTCAAGCCAAGAACCACTACCCCCAGACCCCTTTCAAGCTAAGAACCACCACCCCCAGACCCCCTTCAAGCTAAGAAATGCCACCCTCAGACCCCCTTCAAGCTGAGAACCACCCTCCCAAACCCCCTTCAAGCTAAGAACCACTACCCCCTAGACCCCCTTCAAGCTAAGAAACGCCACCCTCAGACCCCTACAAGCTAATAACCACTACCCCCAGACCCCCTTCAAGCTAAGATCCACTACCCCCAGACCCCCTTCCAGCTAAGAACCACTACCCCCAGACCCCCTTCCAGCTAAGAACCACTACCCCCAGACCCCCTTCAAGCTAAGAACCACTACCCCCTAGACCCCCTGCAAGCTAAGAAACGCCACCCTCAGACCCCTTCAAGCTAAGAACCACTACCCCCAGACCCCCCTCAAACTAAGAACCACCTCCTCCAGACCCCCTCCAAGCCAAGAACCACTTCGCCCCAGGCCCCCTTCAAGTTAAGAACCACTACCCCCCAGACCCCCTTCAAGCTAAGAACCACCACCCCCCAGACCCCCTTCAAGTTAAGATCAAACACCCCCCAGACCCCCTTCAAGTTAAGATCAAACACCCCCCAGACCCCCTTCAAGTTAAGAAACCACCCACCAGACCCCCTTCAAGTTAAGAACAAACACCCCCAGACCCCCTTCAAGTTAAGAACCACCACCCCCAGACCACCTTCAAGCTAAAAAAACACCATCCCCGATACCCCCTTCAAGCTAAGAACCACTACCCCCAGACCCCCTCCAAGCTAAGAACCACCGTTGACCAGACCCCTTTCAAGCTAGTATTTCACCTTTCAAAAAAATGCTGGTAACATTTCTGGAATATTTTGCACTGGTGTCGGAAACTAGACTGATGATGATAGATGAATTTAGGTGACCGAAAAGTTTTAAATGTTGACCTCATAAGCTGCCAGACCAGTGTTGAGTATAAATGTTGAGGGAAAAGGTGCTCGCGTGATACCGGCTTAGAACCACCACTCAATGGGCCAGCACACACTGAAGACAGACCAAAAATGTGAACAGACATAACTTATATTTTAACCCCTTCGGTACCGGCGACCTCTCTTCAATTGTATTCTGGCTTCTATTTGACAATTTTATTCAGTTTAATAAGTGCCTCCAGCAAATAACAGGCTTCGAACTATCTCGCTTAAGGGGAGGTTTCTAGTTTGTTTCCTACTCCTCCAGCAATCTTAAAATTTCACCCCCTTGACCCCCTTTCAAGATAAATTTGTACATTTTTCGGTAGGAAAATGTCCGGGCCGAAGGCCGATTACTCTTAAATTACAGGCTCGCTATCGCTCGCCAGGATAAAATCGACACCTAAATGGCACGAAAGGTCTTAAAATTGACAGAATGGGGCGGAAATTCTTAAAAATCACCAAACTAATGGGGCGAACGTCTTAAAATCTCAAAAGCAATGGGGCTAAACATGAGGGAGAAAGTGGGTAAAGAAAAAATCCCTCAAGTGGAAATCCCGCCTTAACCCTTTTGACTACCACAGATCCTTCCTAAGCTGCACAAAATCGTCTAGATATAGCTAGAATAAAATACAAAGGTCAACGTCGATACAGAAGGGGTTAACTGACCGCGAAACGACAGGCAGAAATCAACCTCCCCAATGCCTACGATTCTCGACCACTTCAGGGGGGTTCACCTGCTTGTTTTCTCTACTTTTCTCTCTTTCTCTGGCTTGTATCCATTCGGCCCCATTCAGCCTACTGTTTTAATATTTTTATCCCCATCCAGGTGTCGATTCATTCCTGACGAGCGATAGCGAGCCAGCATTGTATGGAGGAATCCGGCTTCGCCGGAGACATTTTTCTATCGAAAAATTAACAAATTTAGCCTGCTGACAAAAACATTATAAAACAAATATGCTGGCTCGCTACCGCTCGCCAGGATAAAATCAACAGCTGGATGGGAATAAACGTCTTAAACCAGTAGGCTGAATGGGGCGAATGAATACAACCCAGAGAGAGAGAGAGAGGAAGAAAAACACGAGGTGGTCTCCCTTAACAACAAGGGTTGTGTGTGTGTTGGTGGGTGGGTGTAAGCTGTTGGTGCATGTGTTTGTGTGTGTTTGTTTGTATGTGTCGGTGTGAGTGTGTGTATGTGTCGGTGTGTATGTGTATGTGTCGGTGTGTGTGTGTGTGTTTGTTTGTGTCGGTGTGATTCTGTGTGTGGGTGTCAGTATGTTGGTGCATGTGTTTGCGTGTGTGCTTGTATGTGTTGTGTGTGTGTTTGTATGTGTCGGTGTGTGTGTGTGTGTGTGTGTCGGTGTGTGTGTGTGTGTGTGTGTGTGTGTGTTTGTTTGTGTCGGTGTGATTCTGTGTGTGGGTGTCAGTATGTTGGTGCATGTGTTTATGTGTGTGTGTGTTTGTATGTGTTGTGTGTGTGTTGGTGTGGTTCTATGTGGGTGTCAGTGAGTGCTTATTTGTGTATATCTGAGTGAAGGCAGTGAGTGTATATGCATATGTGTGTCAGTGTGATTGTGTGTGTGGGAGTCAGTGAGTGCCTGTCTGTGTGGGGGGGATGGGGGGTCAGCCTGTGTATGTATGTGTTTAGGTGTGCCTTGTGTGTGTCGGTGTGGTTGTGTGTGTCGGTGTGGTTGTGTGTGTCGGTGTGGTTGTGTGTGTCGGTGTGGTTGTGTGTGTCAGTGTGGTTGTGTGTGTGGTTGTGTGTGTCGGTGTGGTTGTGTGTGTCGGTGTGGTTGTGTGTGTCGGTGTGGTTGTGTGTGTCGGTGTGGTTGTGTGTGTCGGTGTGGTTGTGTGTGTATGTTGTGATTGTTTGCATGTGTATTAGCTTATGGTTAGTTCTATTCATATATTTTTGCGCACCTTCTTGGATCGCATGGACCTAACAACCTCTTCCCTCCTCATCCTTATCTATCTATCTATCTACTGTATCTATCTATCTCCCTTATTAATGAACAGAAGCACTTGTTGTTTGATGTCATATTAATCAGTGCTTAATTTTTAATGCTATGGAATTGATAAAATTGTATCCTAGCAACACATTATTAAGTATTATGACAAAAGAGTAAATAACAATTCTTCCCTCATCAATGTGTGCATGCAATCACTCCAAAACTCACATAAAAGGGCCATAGAGTGCCTATCTTCCCATCTATTTATGATTGGGGTAGAGAAAATCTTGTTACTTTCAACGCCTCCAAGACCCAATTTCTCCCACTATCTCTCCATCGCAATCTTCCGTAAGACGATCAATTACTCTTCAACAATACACAAATCAGCCCTTCATCTTCTCACAATATTCTAGGAGTATTTTTTTCATCCGACATTTCTTGGAAAGATCATATTACCACTCTTGCTAAAAGAGCTTCCAAAAGTTAGGTGTGCTCAATCGTCTCCGTGAGTTTTTCACCCCCACAAAGCTTCTTGCTCTGTATCGGGGCACAGTGCACCCCTGTATTGAGTATTGTTCGCATGTGTGGGAAGATTCCACCCATACCGCACTTCTCGAAATAGTAGAGTCCAAGCGGCTCGCTTGGTGTAGTGACTAGCGTCTCGGACTTCCACCCAGAAGGCCCGGGTTCGCGCCCACTCTCGGCGCATTAAAGATTTTTCACAAGCACTGAGTCGTTACCATCCCTCATGAGCAAAGGGATGGGATAGTAGTACAGGACCCCAATGGAAATACGCCTAATCGGCCTTATTGAGCTATCCTTAGCTAGCTTAGCATGCGCTAGCTTTAAGAACTATTATTATTATTATCCTCTTACTAGTCCCCTACAATCTCTTTCTACACGCCACAATGTTGCATCTCTTTCACTCTACTATCGCTATTGCAAAAATCAGTGTTCTTCAGAGCTCTCTCAGTGCATACCTCCTCCTATACGGCGAGTGCTCTGTCCAGCTCTCCAACCCAAGAATTGTCTTTCTTCTACTCAACAAGTGAACTCTGGAACTCTCTCCCTCAATCAATTTTCCCTTCATCCTATGACTTAAACTGCTTTAAACTTCGTGTCTCCAGGCATTTTGACCCCAACGTCTCTTGAATTTGGCCCTGTTACTCTTTTGGCTTTGGTGGAGACACTCGTTACAGGCAACCTGCTTTTTGTCTCCTTCATACACATAGAATAATATATATTTCCAAAATACTACTTAGTCTTCGCGACGAGATATGAATTAAGTTTAGAGACATAACTGGGTTTATGTTGTTTTCAGTACATATGTATAAATGGTCCTATATTTTATATTGTAGTGGAATTACATATAAAATATATAATCATATTTACAAATATTTTATCACACATAAATATATATTCTATCATTTACTTGCTATAATAACATTTTAATAATCAATTGTGACAAAAATGGTACCAATAAAAGGTGTTTTTCGGTTAAGCTATTCTTATTAAAACATAATTATAAACGATTATAAAACTGTTGATGTGGACCATTTATGTTACAATTACGTGTTCCGTTCTACATTACGTGTTCCGTTCTACATTACGTGTTCCGTTCTACATTACGTGTTCCGTTCTACATTATGCACGGTATCTTATATTGGTTAAGGGGAGATGGGCCGTTTTTCTGGTCCCCTTTCTTCCTCATGTTTAGCCCCATTAGTTTTCAGATTTGATGACGTTCGGCACATTAGTTTGTCGAATTTAAGACCTTTCGCCCCATTTTTTTGTCCATATTAAGACCTTTCGTGCCCTTTAGGTGTCGATTGTTTGTCTTGGCGAGCGATAGCGAGCCTGTAATTGTGGAGAAACCGGCTTTCGGCCGTGACACTTTTCTAACGAAAAAATTACAAAATAACCTCGAAGGAGGATTAAATGGATGTTGTTGTTTTTTAAGTTTGATGAAGGTCTAGGGAGGAAACTAAAAATTAAATGAATTAATAGCCCCCCAAAAAACTACCCATTTCCCCTTAAGTGTTCATTTCTACATTATGCACAGTATCTTATATTAGTTACTATTAGCTAACCCTTTCACCACCATTACGTAATTGTCATCATATTCTGGTTACCAGTTGACGAATTTCTTTCATTTGTGATCTACCTATACGTATCAGATGGGTATATACGATCTCGAGAAGCTCTCTTGGTAAACATAGGTCCTTCCTAAACTGCATAAAATCATCCAATTTTAGTCAGAATCCAAGGTAAGAAGGCGTCATGGTGCTGAAGGGGTAGATAATACACCATTGTTCCACTTGTAACCAATAAAATAGGCTACTTCAGTTGCCCTTGTCTTTCATTTTAATTTGCCTTATATATAAATCCTATTTGATCCGATGGGGGGGGGGGTCTTTTGAACCTCCTCTGTTTCGCCGCTCCATTAGTTTGGAGGCTTTAAGACGTTTCGCCCTATTATTCTTAGCGATAATAAGAGGTTTCACCCCATCTAGGTGTCGATATTAATTGTTTTCGGGCCGAGCCGTAGCGAGCCTATTCCTTGGAAGAAATCGGAGCTTCAGCCTATCGAAAAGTTAAAATATTTAAATAGGGTGGCCAAATTTTAGTTTGAAGGAAGTCTGGGAAGTCCTTTTTGTTTGGTCGGTTCCTCCTAATTGCCGGATCGTTATCGCTCGCCAGGAAAAGGACACCTAAATGGCACGAAGGGTCTTAATATTGACAAAGGAATAGAACAAAAGGTCTTAAAATCGCCAAATTAATGGTGTGAACGTTTTAAAATCTCCAAAGTAATAGAAGCTAAACATGAGGTTATGGCAAAAGTTGATTCAGATTTGGAATAAACCCCAAATTGGAAAGAAAAGTTGGGTTGAATTTGCCTAATTTTCAGAGTAGAAAAAAAAATGAAGAAAAAAAGAAACCCTAAATTCGAAAAGAGTTGGCTTGGATTAGGCCAAGTTTTAGAACAGTAATGGGTTAATAATCTTCATGGCCCAACAGCTTGGCCATGGGATCCACGATGCCCCCCCCCCCCCCCCCCCATTACCTATTGAAATTATCATCTATTTAGAACAACAATGGGTTAATCATCTTCATGGCCTAACAGCTTGGCTGTGGAATACACGATGGGTTGAAGGGGGATCTTCCTCCCCCCCCCCCCCCTGACCTATTGAAATCATTAATATAAAACAGTTATGGGTTAATAATCTTCATGACCTAACAGCTAGGCCATGGGATCCACGATGGGTTGAAGGGGGCTCTGTCCATCCTCACCCCCCTGTGGTCTATTGAAGTAATCATCTGTTTAGAACAGTTATGGTCCTCCCATTGTTTGTCCAAAATAGAACATGGTCATGAATTAATAAAAGGCTACTCGCCAAATGGAAAAAAAATACTTTTTGGACTCATAAGTAAGGACAAATTGTAGAATATTAACTCAATAAATGTATAATTCTAGCGGACACCGAAAATGTTGCGACGTCACACCGAAAATCATGTGACACCATATTTGGGTAAGGTTAAAGCTCAATTCTGATTGGCTAAAAAAAACATCAGAGAATGACAGAAAGAACATCGAACAAGTTCGTGTTTCAGAAAGAACCTATAGTCCACCCCAGAAGAAAGTAAACAAAGTGTTTGGACTATGGCCTCTGAAAATGTTATAGGGGAGGGAAAATCAAATTAACGAAATAACAAAAGTAGCACTTATCCGCGCATCTGTATGATCCTTTGAGTAAGGTTAAAAGAAAAAATCCAAAAGGCAGGATTACCGTAATCGAGTAGAGGTGTAGATTATCAAAATATTCTTCTAATTATATTAAACACCAGTTGTGGAAGCTCTTTGCCTATATTAATCTCAGAAAACTTCATAAACATAAGTTTAACCCCTTTCGTACCGACATCTTTATAAGTTTATTCTAGCTAGGCCTACAGTATATTTAGACGATATTGTGCAGTTTAACACTTACCCTGCAGGCTTATTTGCGCTATTTAGCGCATATTCAGGCACTCCTGAATGATTAATCAGGTATCTGCATGAAATTAATTGTATTCTGCCGAAAACTAGACGAAAATAGCTTCAAAATTACACCAGAACGAGCTTCGTAGGTGGCGGGGTTCACCCGCAGCGTTGTCATAGACATTCGGGAAAACTCGCTAATTATTAGCTCTCGCTCGCTCGGCAACACTGCCGAGATCACCGCGCGAGACCACAGTCTACCTCAGTGAGCGGCTGGCTGCTCTGAGGGTCGGACAGAGGTCCCTCACGCTCCCGCCCACTGACACTCGATTTCTACGGCTTTTACAGGTTTTTAAAGCCTGGAAAGTGCTGTAATTCGCAACGGCGTTCCGGAACGTCACCCGCAGGGAAAGGGTTAAGAAGGATCTGTGGTAATAAAAATTATTAAGTGAGGTACTTTAAAGCCTGTCAGTTGCTGGAGGCCCTTTTTAAATTGAATAAAATCGTCTAAATAGTAGCCAGAATAAAATAAAGAAAACATCACCGGTACAGAAGGGGTTAATGGTAAAATTATATATTATATTAGTTACCCATATAAATATAATTTTCTGTGATAATAACAGAAAGAAAATGTGATTAAATGGCTAACTAAATCGAATTTTACAAGCAATTATACGCTCACACAAAAATACATATATCCACAAATGCACACCCCTTCATCTACATCATTCTCCAGATTGTTGGGGCTTGTACTGAAATATGAAATCAGAATAAGAATAAGAACAGCACTGGCTACATTCACAACACCTACGGCTACAATATAGGTTCTTACACGTAAATACATTTGTGGGAAGTATTTCAGATTTACACATGCGCCAGATATTTCAATCTTTGTAACATATATGCAATATTTAAGACCCATATATCATTCCTATATTATGTCATTACCACCGGAAATTAGCTTATTTTTCATTAGACTTTGTGGGTTAAAATATAAGGGAAGGGCGGCCATCTTGGTATTAGTGGACATCTATATTGTTTTCACTTTAGCACGGTATTTTTTTTTGTTTTTGTCATCCTCTATATCAATGCTTAGGTTAGGTTGTTAGGCTAGGTTAATGACAAAATATGGAAATTGTTGGGGTGCTAGGGTATGGCCAAAACGGGACATTTAAGCAACAAATGAGTGCTAAAATTGCATGAGTTACATGAAAAACAGTAGGAAATATGATGGTTTGTCTGGAAAACTCGCGCATGTGTAAATATAAAAATATATCCAGTTGTTTAGGCCTACGCGTTTTTTTTTTTGTTTTTTTTTTTGTATGTATGAAGGAGACAAAGGGAAGGCTGCCTGTAACGAGTGTCTCCCCAATGCCTGAATAGTGACTGACAGAGCCGAATTCAAGGTACGTTTGGTCAAAATGCCTGGACACACGAAGTTTGAACCAGTCTAAATCATAGGAGGAAGGAAAGATTGATTGAGGAAGAGAGTTCAAGAGTTTACTTGTTGAGTAGAAGAAGGACTGTACGCTATTTGTTTATTCTTGAGCTGGAGACCTATACAGAATAGAGATGGGATTGTGTTGAAAGGCAGCTACCTCTCACTTGAGGTAAGGGAGGGGGAATGCACTGAGAGAGCTCTGAATATTACTGGTTGTTGTAACAGCGATAGGAAAGTGAAAGAGATATAACATTGCAGTGTGTAGAAAGAGATTGTAGGGAATTAGTAAGAGGTGGTGATGTTGATAAGACGGAATATTTTGGACTCGACACTTTCAAGAAGTGCGGTGTTGGGGGAACCTCCCACACATGTGAACAATACTTGATACATGGGCACACTGTGCCCTGATACATGGGCACACTGTGCCCCTGTACAGAGCAAGAAGCTGTGCGGTGATAAAGAACCCAAAGAGACGGTTGAGCACACCCAATCTCTGGGAAGCCGTTTTAGCAAGAGTGGTATGTTTTTTCCAGGAAAGGTTAGAAGAGACACCAATGATATTGAGGGAAGATAAGGAGTGGATATGCATATTGTTAAAGAATAAGGGATAGTCGTGTGGAAGATTGTGATGACGAGACAGATGGAGAAATTGAGTTTTGGAAGCATTGAAAGTAACAAGATTTTCTCTGCCCAAATCAGAAATTACTGAATGATAAGAGGATAGGCGCCCCATGGCCTCATCACATGAGTTTTGGAGTTACTTTGAAGAAGTAGGTTGTGGAAAACTACTGTAGTTGAATAGTATAAGGTAGAGTCATCAGGAAATGAGTGGATAGGACTAGAAGTACAGCTGGAACGATCATTAATGAAAATATTAGAAATAATTAGATAGGACTAAAGACAAGCAGAGTTTATAGGGTGAGGAAGTGAACGTTAGCCAGTCCAGCGTATGTACAAGAGGGGTGTGTGGTAACCACCGAGGAATATGTCTTCTAAGCGTAGTAGGGAAGGTGTACAGTAGGGTAGTGATTGAGAGAGTGAGAGTGAGAACGGAGATATGGATAGGCGACGAGCAGGGATCGGGTTTTAGGAAGGGAAGAGTATATGTGCATCAGATTTTTACCCTGAATTGTGTTGTGGAGAAATGTCTGGAGAAGCAACAAAAGGTGTATGTTGCCTTTATGGACTTGGAGAAGGCCTATGGCAGAGTGGATAGAGAAGGTATGTGGAAAGTACTGAGAATATACAGAGTAGATGGCAAGTTGCTGAAAGCAGTGAAGAGCATGTATGAGGCTGCAAAGGCGGCAGTACGTGTGGAGAATGAGCAGAGCGAGTTCTTTGACCTGAATGTTGGGTTGAAACAGGGGTGTGTGATGTCCCTGTGGTTGTTTACTGTATATATGGATGGAGTCATGAAAGAAATACTAGGAAGAGCAGTGGATGTTGGTGTATCGCTGAAAAGGAAGGGAAATGAGTGGAAGCTGCCTATACTACTGCTTGCGGATGATACAGTGCTGATGAGCGATAATGAATGGGAGTTGCAGGGTCTGATAAATGAGTTTGAAACTGTGCGAAAAACTAAATTTGAAGGTAAATGTGGGGAAGAGCAAGGTTATGGTCTTCGAAATGGGTAAAGTCACAAAGTGTGAGGTGAAGTTGAACGGTCAGGCTATGGAGATCGTCAGCTCTTTTAAGTATCTGGGTAGTGTGTTGAGTAAAGATGGGACTATGGATGAAGAAGTGCGGGAGAGGGTACAAAAAGGGAAGAGGGTTGTAGGAACGCTGAAAGCAGTAACAAGAAATAGGGTGGTCAGTATGGAAGTGAAGAAGTCCTTGCATTGTAAAGTCAGTGAAAGTAGGCTAGCCTACTGATTCCTACAGCATGACAGTGTGGTAATCCCGACACTGACTTACGGAAGCAAAGCATGGACGTTTGAGAAGAGACTCAGACCAAGAGTGAGAGGGGTGGAAATGAGTTACTTGAGAAGTGCGTGCGGAGTTACATGGAGGGATAGACAGACTAATGAGGAAGTAAGAAGGAGGTGTGGTGTAGAGGTAGATGTCCTGGAAAGTGTGAAAAGGAACACCTTCGGCCATATGGAACGTATGGGAAGCGAGAGAATGACTGTGTACGAGAGCGAGGTGGAAGGACAGAGAGGGAGAGGTAGACCGAAAGAGAGGTGGAAGGATGGAGTGAGGGAGTATATGGATGAAGGCGGTGTTGGTTGGGAGGAAGGGCGTCGACTGACTGGGGACAGAGGTGCATGGGGGCGGTTCGTTCATGGCCACCCCTTCGGGGATCACGGCGTCATGCAATAGATAAATAGATAGATGTAGGCCTACAAGACTCTGTCATAGTCTTTGTCCCCCTTAACTTTTCAACTAGTTAAGATCGGTTCAATATTCAAACCAGTTTGGCTACTAAAAGTTAAAATAAGATATAAAATTCCTAAAATAACCCCCCTTACACCTTTGGGGACTCCGAGGCAGATTGTAGTTGAGCCATTTTAGTATAATTTTTATAATATTATGTAGTATGTATAGTTACTTTGGATGATTAATGATGAAGCTGAAGTCGACTTTCACTCACACCAGGTTGTCCTTCATCTGCTTCCCCATCCTGGATGACTTCAGGCAGGGTGTTGTGATGACGACTGAGGTATCCTGGTATTGGCGGGTGGTCAGGTAATCCACTCAGCCACCTGTCCAATCTTGTCTTGAAGTTCTCCGGGTTGGTTCCACTGAGGTCCCGGAGTTCACGAGGGAGGCAGTTGAATAATCGAGGTCCATTGCGAGTGAAGGATTTGTGGATTTGTGTCTTCACGCGATGTATGCTGCCTTTGGACCCTCTGATGTAACAGAGCCTCCCTCTTCTTGAATGGTGGTTAACTGTGATCCCTGCATTTGGTACTCTTCCCTCTAGGATCTTCCACACAGGCTGTAGCTCGATTGGTAAAGCGTTCGCCTGCTAACCGTGAGGTTGACGGTTCGAGCCTCGGGCCAGCCAGTGAGTTATTGGCAGATGTCAGTGCTGTTGGTGAACGGTGCAGTCTAGCAATCTGTGGCAACTATTCACTAAGTCCCTGATTCATCAGGGCACCCACCCTAGCCTTTCTATTCAACAGAGAGTGTATGGTGGTAAAAACTGCATCATCATCATATAACTATACTGTAGCCTATAGCGCTCCCTCCTCCCCTGCAGCAAGTACAGTTTTAATCGAGTTAGTCTTTCTCATTAGTTGAGGTGCTGTACTCCCTGGATTTTGGTGGTGAATGATCTTTGAGGGTCTTCTAGAGCAGCTATTTCCTGTATTTAGTGTGGAGACCATAGCTGGCAGCTATGTACTCCAGCCTAGGGAGCACACAAGATTTCCACAGGGTCTTCATACAGTGCTCTTCCTGTTTGGTGAAAGTTCTTATAGTATCCACCCATTCATATTTCTGGCTGCTTCGACTGTTTTGGTGATATGGTGGGTGAAGGTTGCGTCGCTGCTCATATGGACTCCCAGATCTTTAACGTGGTCTTTGTCTACAATTGGCTGGTCATTGTAGAGGTAGGTGGTTGATTGTTTCAGGGCTTCATTTGTTCTGTACCGAAGTAGTTCAAATTTATCCTCGTTAAGAACTTAAGGACCATATTATTTGTTGTTGCCCAGTTTAGTACTTTATTAAGGTCCTCTTGGATTTTGTTAGAGTCTTCAATTTATGGGATTTGTTTCTTTATCCTGGTATTGTCTATGAATGAAGATGCTTCGGAATGCTCCATGTTTGTGTCTATGTCATCTATGTGTATCATAAAGAGAAGTGGGCCAAGTACCGATCCCTGCGGAACTCCACTCAAAACCTGGCATGGGTCGGACAACTGTCCTTGAACTGACACTTGCTGGGTCCTCCCTGTCAAGAAGCTGTGGAGCAATCTTCCGAGTGGGCCGTTGATACCATGGTTTGGGAGATTGTGTAGGAGAATTCCATGATCTACTTTATCAAACGCCTATATATAGCGAAATCTAGGTACAGTATATGACATCAGTGTTATGGCTGTCTTAAATATTTTCAATAAGTTAGTGGTAGTCAGAGTATATATATATATATATAGTCTATAATAGTGTATTGATAGATAGAGATGGTGTTTTTGAGAGCAAACTGGAGTTACCTTTTATGTTTGTGAGGCATGTCGGAATAGGACCTAAAAAGCAAGCTAGGGGTGAAACATCTAGGATTTCCAGCTATCTTTACCAGCCACCTATAGCACTCCTCGGGAGTACTGCCTTGTTTGGCTGGTGCCTGCAACTTCCTTCTCCTTGCAACCTCCTCGACCTGACCCACCTTGTGTGCAGACTGGGAAGGAGGGCCAGTGAGTGACAAAGGTTTTAATTATGTGCAGTGTTTATTCCTGTGTTATTTTATCTTCCACAAGGTCAACTTAATTATGTGTGACGTTTCCCACCTATTGCTAAGTAGCCTACCGGTAAATAGATAATGCACTGCGGTCGACGAGCTCGTCTTTTATCACTGAAAGTTATAGGCCTAACTATAAGCCTATAATTCATAAAGATACACAACAAACTCTCCAGAAGTCATTTATTATTAAAGCTAAACCTATTACGAAATTAATTAGATGAGATTCCTTTGTGAAATGTAGGTTAATCATATGAATTTTCACTGTTTTGGGTACACAGAGTCCAATTCTGGTCCAAGGTATCCCTTGTTTAATGTGGTTACAATTAATCGATATGAGTATCAGTTATCATTTATACAATCAATAATACGGAATATTAGTCATATATATGCAATATATCTCCATTCTATTGCACATTGTGGCCTTATAGCCTGCGTACGTGGTGGAGTGCGCAACGTGATTTTCTATTGTCGCCTCTACAGTGCCGCACTGCCATGCTGTACTGCTGCTGTCACCCAGGCCCCTTCTAAACTATCCCCTCTTTATTTTGTATCTTAGCCGGATCCTTGGGATCTAAATTAAGGTGAGTGTGAGTGTAATGTTGGTGTTATGCCCTGGATAAAGTATGGTGGGCGTGAGGGAGAGGTAAGGGACGGTATGGGTGGTGGTGTGTAGTAGGAGCCACCTGGTCCCCCCTTGTACCGAGTTTCTCTTTTTTTGCGGTCACAGTTTTAGCCCGAAATACCAGCCGGAGAGACCCATGCCCTTGTGTGAGTGTGGGTATGGCGGATTTGAGGCCACCAATACCCTATGTGTTCCCCAGGAGGCCCACAGAGTCGTGAAAAATGCCCGTAGGAAACATCAGCTGGTGGATTCCTGGGGTTACGAGATGCCTCAAGTAGAGCAACCTTCGGGGGGTTTATTGAACCTTATTGCACACATTTAGACGCCTTTCCCACCCTTTGGTTGGATTTATATGTATGTTTGATAATATGATGTACCCTGGGTGGTTCTACATATCCTAGGGGAAATTGTAGAGGGTGTAGGAATTTTGGTGAGTCCTGTGACATTCTCTTGTTCTAGCCTAGTTATGACTCAGATTTCATGGTATGATGGCTGGTTTACCCACAAGAGGGAGGGTACTACTACTATATTATGGGGATAGACCATTAAATGTTGTAAATTCCATATTATATGGTTCAAAATAATATGGAGAGGCCTATGGTGATTCATTTGGTGGCCTAGCCTATCATGCTATGTAGGCTAGGCCCCTATTTCAGTATTCAGTGACCTAATTCCAGATGTAGGTTAGCATAGCTGATTAGGCCTAGCCTAGGCTATATTGCTTCTTCGGAATTTTGCTGACAGCAGTGGCCAACTGTCCAACATAAAGCAGTGCAGGGTTAGGCTAAATTCAAGCAACCTTTCACAGCAATATTCGCACTCTCTGAAGCTAAAAGCGATCAAAATAGAAGCGAACGCAATGATTGTGAATCGCTTGGAAAGGTTTCAACTTTCTTGACTAATATCGCAGTGCAGTTTAAGTTTAAGTATAGGTTTAGTATCGTGCTGATTTGTAGAGTGTCACGTTGTTTACATGGTTATTCACTGTTTAGCTCCCCCACTAATAGCCTAATAGGCTTACTAGGGTTAGGTTAAGTTTATTTATCCCCTAATTTCGGAACTAAAATTGGTCAAATTGGTAAGTTTGGTGTTAGCGGGAGTATCCGACCATCAGCTTTGTTTACATAAGTCTCGCACACTCATCTTATTTGACTTTATCGTTTTACAAATTTATCCCATGGCCAGCTGTTATTTGCCCCCTGCTGGTAATGATGACAACAATAAGTCATGGGGGGGGGGGCTATGAAGATCAGGGAAAATAAGGGGTTAAAGAGGATAAAAAGCAAAAAATAAGCTCTATTTGGTCATAACCGTTTGCATTGGGAATGGACTAGCCAGTCTAGCCGGCTAACCTCTTAAGCCTCCCTTGTCCAAAATTGCATTGTGGGAAATCTGCACAGCTGTGTGTGACAGGTGATTGGTTAAATGAGTGTGACGTCACCCAAGGATTTCCAATACAGTATAGCCTAGGCTATACCATTGGTTGATAATTTGACGTCACTTTTCAAGTCGGTAGACAGTGTCTAGACGATGACTGTGGCAGAGATGGTGGCGGGGCCGTTTATAGGGAGACCATTTGGGATGGATGTAGTTTCCGGGTTTACGGTCGTCATATTTACATAGTGCGATCGCCGCGGTTAACTTAGCGTCTATTTTGACGGCGATTTTTGTTTGTTTTGTAATTTGCCTCAATAGGCCTATATATTCTTACCTGGTGGGCTTCCCAGACCCCAGAGCTAAGTGGTAGGTCAGGGTCCACGGAAGCCACACACTGCTGATGCGCCAGCCCAAAGATAATTTAAAATTTGTAGTAAAAACAGGGAATATAGAAATCTATAGACTGGAAAGTGCATCATAAGCAGCTACGTTTACAAACAAGGTACAAGTATAAGTGGTTGAGGAGGCCAGAAGGTGTGACATCGAGAACAAAATCATGAATATTCATATAAAACTCCTGCAAGATAGTCGGAAAGGGCAGCCTTGAAAGATAATAGGTTAGTCAGGGATACCAATTATGTGGGCAAAGAGTTCCACAGAGACACATATCTAAGATTAAAAAATATTTTTCTTATTTCAAGCTGGCATCTCTAGTGAGCAATTTTATATGGGTGACCCCTGGTTGCAAAATATTGGAGACGATCAAAAACATCTTCAGGAGTAATTGAGCAGAGACCGTGAAATATTTGCCAGTACTTAATTATGTCATGCCTAAGAAGTCTACCCTTAATGGAAACTAGGTTTAATATCCTCAATCTCTCACCATAATCAAGATTCTCGAGACCCCCAATAGATTTAGTCCAGCGTCTCTGAACAGACTCCAGTAGTCTTAGGTCCCCCAAATACCAAAGGTTCCACAAAGAGGAAGAATATTCTAATATGGGACGAATATGGGAAATAAATAGTGGCATCATAAAGGAGGCATGCCGGTGCCATATGATCACAATATGTCTGGGGGGGGGGGGGGGGGAAAGCCCTCCCTCAACATATTATTGTATCCAATGGCATTCAAAATAGACGGGAACACGATTGCAAGCGTCCAATACCGCCGCTTTGCCCCCCCTCAACATATTATTGTATCCAATAGCATTCAAAATAGACGGGAACACGATTGCAAGCGTCCAATACCGCCGCCGCCTCCGTCATGTTTACATTTGTTGATCGCTGTGGTTAAGTTCGTGTCTATTTTGACGGCGATTTTTTTCGGTTATTTGCCTCCTGCTGGCAATATATATGATGATGACAAAATGTCAAGGGGGGGGGGGGGTGAGGGGGGGCAAATCCCCACCTCCACATATTATTGTATCCAAAGGCAGTCTAAATAGACCGGAAAATGATGGCAAGCGTCCGACGCCGCTCAGCGTAGTGTAAACAAGGCTGGCGGTACGCCCGGATTCTACATTCTATCCGACTATTTTTATTGTAGTATACATCATCCTTCTATTACATTTGCAACAGTACGAACATGTAAATCAATGTGATATGACAATCCAGTAGGTCACACGAAAACCGATGGGTCTCGCGGGTGTCACGTCATAATTACTTACCGGCATTAATTCAGGAGCTGCAATACGAACCCATGTGACATCGCTATTTTCACAAGCGTGACTAGTTGTGAGAACCAAACCCAGTAATCAGCTAAAGTCCCCTAAAATTAGTGTTGTTGTTGTTGTTGTTGTTGTTCCCCAGGCTGTCTGGCCGAACAGCCCCAAGGTCTCGAGCAAGGCCAAGGCCACAAATGAGCGCTCCAACAAAATCCTCCCTGCTTACCACTAACAAAGCCCGGGTGACCGAAGCCACTCCAAGGCAGGGAGCTAAGGAGGGTGCGGAAACGCCCGGGAAACCAAAGCCCCACCCAAGGCCCTGTGCCCCTCAGCAATTATGAAGGGAAAGTTGAGGGGCAAGGGAAAAATGTGACGCATTGGCTCCGAATCTGCCAACTTCTAGGTTGGCAGTAGGGAGGTCAATCCACGGAAAAGACGCCGCCACTTGAGATCTAGAAGATATATAAGTACAAGGAACAGTCAGAGTAAGCTATGGGTATGGCAGAGATCGCTCAGTTCTCACTCGGATAGACCAGCCCATCACCGCATGACTAGAACCCAATCCTCTCAGCATCAGCTAGGAAAGGCCCTAGAAAGCCGCCTATAGCTCCCCTATTTCAACTCCTTTCGGGGTTGAGCACCCGCCCTAAAATTAGTGTTACAAACATTTACTTCATAAGTAATACAAAATGCTAACCTTAGCAGTTAACCAAAATAGCCAAATTAACTTAACCAAATCTAAACTAACTGCGCAAATATGAAGCGGGTGACCGATGCTAACTTTAGCGATAATATTCAAGGACATTATATCGGCGCTATTAGAAACAATTTATTAGCGAAAATAGGGACAATAGACTCGCCATATTTTTCTCATAGTCCGCATTGAGGAATTTTGGGGAAGAATGTAGGGTGGCATTCAAGGAGACTACAGCAGGACTTACCTCTGACCGGGTATAGGCTATGCAAGTGTTTACTATACCCCTTTGAAAGGACATTTGCCTAACCTAACAACCATACCTAACTTATCCTAGTATTACGGGTGGGGGCTGCTGCCCCCACACCCCCGCTGTTTGATATCTTTGACTTAGATTTTTGGTGTATAATGTGTATTTGTCTGTGAAGTGGATATTTTTTCAATTTGTCGATAACGAAAATCCTCCATGCGGACTATATGGAGACTCTATTGGTGTCTATTTTCCCTAATAAATTGTTTCTCATAACGCTGCAGTACTATCATTTAAAATAACCGAATGGAGTATCCGGGCGTACGGTAGTCATATTTACTTTGGTCGTACGCTCGCGGTTATGTTCCCTTCTATTTTGATGGTTATTTTTTCTGTTACTTGCCCCCCTGCTGGCAATACAATTATATGATGATGACAATAAGTCATACGGCAAAGCACCCCCCTTAACCCTTCCTACCCGGGCTGCCTTACAAAAGGACGGAGGTCGTATCCGGGCGATCTGGCCGAAAAACGTCTAGGCCTAGGCTACCATATCTTTGTTATTTTAACCCTTCCTACCCGGTCTGCCTTAGGTAAGGACAGCACGAAAGAAGGGCCGCTACCCGGTATGCCTTATCTAAGGCATGAGCTTAATAGCCTAATTAAGCTTGGTCCGAACGCCGTGCATACAACGTATGTCAACAAACCCAAGCGTTCGTCACCGCACCTCCGAAAACAAGAAGGAAAAGACTCCTCAATGTTATTGTTCTGACGTCATGATGAAATTAGTGTCTAAAAAGCCCTCATATTGGCAAAATCTCTGCAATATTGGCTCCACTGAAATCGTCATCACAACTGAACCAGTTGACTTACAGTGCTCTACTCAATGCCAAAATACAGATTGAAAACCGCACTACGATTATAGATGAGTGGGAAAGTTCTAGCAGTAAAAATAAACATAAATACGGTAGCCTAGGCCTAGACGTTTTTCAGCCATATTACCCGGGTAGGGGCGACCGTCATTGGGTAAGACAGCTCGGGGAGGAAGGGTTAACTGCTAGAAACCTCCCACGCATCACTAAACGTAGTGCGGTTTCCAATCTGTAGACTGGCGTTGAGTAGAGCTCTCTAAGTCAACTGGTTCAGTTGTGATGACGATTTCCGTGGAGCGAATTTTTCCGCGAGTTTTTCAGACACTAATTTCGTCATATCATACAACAACAACATTGATCCGACGTCTCCTTGTTTTCGGAGGTGCGGTGACGCAATGACCGGCTTTGTTTACATGCGTCGGACGCACAGCGTTCAGACCAAGCTTAATAGGCTTTCAAGCTTTCCATCTGCTGCGGTGTCCTTATAAAAGGACACCCTGGCTGGAAGGGTTAACCTATTATTATATCCCATGGGAGTCAAAATAGACAGGAAAATGATCACGAGCGTGCCGAGTAGTGTAAACAAGGTGGGCGGTACGCCCGAATACTACATCCTTACCAGATTTTGTTATTGACAATTTGAAAAAAAAACTGATTTCACCGATAATAATCGGTCCCGACCGTAAACAAAGCATTCCGTTAACTTGACTACCTCCTTGTTTTGTAGGATTTGGCAGGCTTTTTCAAAAGTATGATTCACCCAATAAATGGTGCAAGTTTGACTTGAAACTTGCCTTATTTCGTTCAACATCAAAACTGAATTACAGTACCTTGTGTGGAGAGTTCTAGTCTTCATCATTCGCAAGCTATAAGAGAGTCCTGCCTCCTGATTTACCGGTATATCATTATATAACCTAGGTTAGGCCATTTCTTTGTCGAGATATGAGTAGCCGAAATTCACTGAAAAACGCCAGATTCTGAAGCCCGGGAAATATAAATTACGCCCGGCCTGATAGATTAGATACCAGCATTGCTCAAAATATTCTTAGTAATACTGTATAGCCTATGCTGGGTAAGTTTTACAATTTAATTACTGGCTTTGCAAAAATTTGTTTAGTATATTAAGCCCAACAAACTTGGAAACCTATATTTAATAACGGTGAAGTAATAAAACAAAATCTTAATGCCTGAGCAGCCTGAGTACACATTTTTTCCTTTGAGAATACTGTGCAGTATACTGTATATGGTATCATACTGATTTGGTGACCTGTAGATTGTAGTGTGTACAGTACGAGGAATAATTGTACTGTACTGTATTTACATGGGATATTTGATAACTGTACCCTATTTATAATTATACGGTACAGTACTTCGGGTACTGTATTTTAGGCCTTCCGTTTTTTTTTTTTTTTTTTTTTTTTTTTTTTTTTTTTTTTTTTTTTTTTTAACTAGATCACATCTTTTGCACGGTATGATATGGTACCGCTAGTTAATTTGTACAGGAGCAATCTTTAGCATGTGATGCTTATTATGAACTAAACATAAAAAACACTTTATACACTTCTGTTGGCTAACCATGTTATTTTTTTCTACAGGGAGTGCCTGAGTTAGCTCGGTGGGGTGAGAACGTTTCATCATGGCCTCTCAGGGGTACAGCTCGGACGAGACCAGTGCAGATCGTAATGTAGAGATATGGAAAATAAAAAAGCTGATCAAGAGCTTGGAAATGGCGAGAGGGTAAGTAGCGGGAGATTACTGAGGGGCGTTCAGTACACGCAAATGTTCTAGCTCCACTAAACCTGATAGCCTCTGAAGGCTCTGATTCAAGTTAGCACTCTACTGACATTACCTTATTAACCCTTTCACGCACAGGACACGATTTAAGCCTATTGTGGGATACTTTAAAGCCTTTGTGACCATCGGGGGTGTTTAGAAACCTTTAGTTTAGTTACTTCAACCTCTGCAGTTGTCTTTAAATTTGCTCTGGGCAGAAAACTAATTTTGGAGATGTAATTACTGTATGAGATTGAGAGAACTCTTTATGATTGTTATTCGGCAACCCCTGTGGCCACACATGTGTGAAAGGGTTAATTTAAACCTTATAATATTAGCTTCCACCATATTCGATCGTTTTAAATTATCTAATATTGCTATCATAACTTTCATGGAAATTGCGGACATTCTAAATTTAGCACTCACAACTCTGACCAATCAGAGTTGAGAATCATCGTTTATCTATCATGTCGTTCACCTTGCTCAATCATAATCATGATTGATCAATCAGAAACATTATTGCTTTGATAGTGTCAACTGGACGTACCCATTATTATATTGTGTACCATATTTTTACCTCCGCGAACAAACTTGGACGGAGGTTGTTTTTTGCCACTGTGTGTTCATTTGTCTGTAAACAAGATATCTCACAAAGTTATGAACCAGGTTTTCAAAATTTGGTGAGCAGATAATATATGTGCCAAGGAAGACGTGATTCAATTTACAAGGCGATCCAGATTATATCTGGGAACTTAGACCCAGATGGAAATTTGGGCCTTTGATATACCGTAGTAAAGAATCGGCCAGTATAGGCGGAGGTATGCGCTCTACTGAGTGCCCCTCTAGTTTTTTTATGTTTGTTTATTTGAATTTCAAATTTTTCTGTAGGGCTTAACTTAATGTTTATATATTGTAACTACTATATTTCAAGAGACCTGTTATGGCACAATGTTAGGCTATAGAAAAACACTGACTATAGTGTTTTTCTTGGTATCGATTCATTTTCCCATAATTGTGGCTCATTACATAATTAGGTCATAGACTACATTAGATCTGGACTGGACACGAAAATGGAACTTTGCAGTAAGGGACCCAAAATCGGAGAACGAACCCTCAAGTTCGAACCTCGAAACCACGAAAATATCACATCCCGGTTTCGAGTTCCGAATTTGAGGGTTCGTTCTCCGATTTTTGGTCCCTTACTGCAAAGTTCCATTTTCGTGTCCAGTCCAGATTGACTGTAGTCTATGATTAGGCCTATCCAGAAATGTCGCTGGCATTTGAGGAAATTGAGGATGCCTATCATCCACATTCTATGGCATATATTTTAGTCAGAGAATGCATAATTTCTGGAAAATTTGTAAAGTCAGTTGACCAGTTAAGTTTTCCAAAATTCTAGCATTACATCAAAGTGGTTGACAATATTCCCTGGGTGCCATAACAATATATGGCATGTAGTTGGGAGCAATGTACTGTTCCTAACACTCATATGGTTCCTGGCTGTGTGTCAAACGAAATCTCAGTCCATTATTTTATAGTTCAAATTATGTCTTTGGATGTGATATAATGGCCAAAACAATCCAATTTCATGTCAATTGTCTTATATTCCTTCTCATATTAACCTCTTCTGTACCGCAGCGTCTTTTAAATTATATTCTAGCTGTATTTAGACAAAATTTTGCAGCTTAAGAAGGATCAGTGATAGTAAAAAGGGTTAAGTGAGATAGTTCGAAGCCTGTTCCTGTATTTGTTAGAGGCCCTTTTTTAAATTAATACAAGCATCTATTAGTAGCCTGAATAAAGTTAAAAATACGTCTCCAATACAGAAGGGGTTAATTCAAGTCTTTATACAAATTTTCTCCGGTTTGACACCCTGGGAACTTAGGCTCTTGGAGCTGGGGTCTTCCACATACTGTAATTACTATATTGCAGTTAACCCCTACTGTACCGGCGACATCTTTTTAATTTTATTCTACCTACTGTATATTTAGACGATTTTGTGCAGTTTAAGAAGGACATGTGATAGTAGAAAGGGTTAAATGAGATAGTTCGAAGCCTGTTAATTGCTCGAGGTCCTTTGTGCACTGAATAAAACCGTCTAATAGTAGCCAGAATACAGTTAAAAGAACGACACTGGTGCTGTATGGGTTAAGGGCTATCCTCTTTCATCTCCACGACTGTCTGTGGGTGACCAAGGCTCACTCTGCAGGCATGGATTTAAACTTTGTAAAAATAGAATTTGTTGATTTTTCCTGTGGATTTTGAGCAAATTTTCTGCTTATGGGTTCTTCGCATGGTTAACTTGGTGAGTGATCTCTTCTTTCCTTGAAAATTGACCTTACGAGGGATTGTATTAAAATTGACAGAGCTAATTATTTGTACCGGTATGAATACATTATACAGTAGAACCCCGCCCATCCGGTGCTCTCAGATCCGGAAACCCAAGAGATTCGGACAGGCATTTCGATCCAGTCTCATGTTTCAGGCAACCAAACTTGTCTAGATATGGCTTGGAAAAATAAAAATAAATCCGGAAACGAACGAGACTAATAAAAGTCACCAAGCGACGAGCGTATTGGTTACATCCAGCGTTCGGTACAGGCGGCACCTATTATCCCAATTACTGTACTGTACATTGTTTTCTATAATACAGCCCCTCCACAAAGTCCCTCTTTTCAATACAGTTTATGCCACCAACACCATCAAACTACCTTTATTATCCCCTATGCAAGTAATTTTAAGTTCACAACCTTACGAGATTCACGATCACGAATTCCCGATGCACGCCACTTTACTAAAAGTTGGAGACCGGTAGTACATTTTTAATTATTTTGGTAGATACTATGTCATATATTGTCAATATTGATTCCTATCGAATACAATAACATTAAAAAACTCAAAATTTACGATATATGACTAATAATATTACCAAATTTATTAATCATTTACAACCAGTCAGCTGGGAGCGTCTGTCTCTGTTTACTAAAGTGACATGAATCGGAAACTCATGGATCTCGTAACTTTGTGAACTTAAATCTAATTGAATTAGGGATATTATAGCTTGTAGATGGTGTTGGTGGCATAAACTGTGTTGTCTTTGTACAGTACTTTGAATAAAAAAAGCATAGGCCTAGGCCTATTATGTACAATCGAGTATCATTTATATCTTCAGTATACTTAAAAATCACATGCTTTGGGTCAGTGTATATTGGAGGAACACTGTAATCAGTTTCAGAAGGGGCTGTACATCAGAGTTTGATATCCAGACTTGTACAGTCCCAGATAATGGTATTTCTTGGAATTTTGTAATTAATCTGGTTATTCTCTCCAATGTTAACTATCATTTTCTATGTTTCTGACTCTTCCCCTTTTCCTCAGGAACGGCACGTCAATGATCTCGCTCATCATCCCTCCAAAAGATCAGATTGCCAGAGTCAGCAAGATGTTGGCGGATGAGTTTGGCACTGCGTCGAACATCAAGTCTCGGGTCAACAGACTATCAGTGTTGTCTGCCATCACCTCCGTACAGCAGAGACTCAAACTATACACTAAAGGTGCAATAATCAGGTTTTTTCTGTTTTCATTGGTCAGCTTTTTAGTATGGAGCTCAAATCTTATACAGGTGCAGTAATTTCGCTCTTACTTGATAACTCATTCGCCTCTATTGTAAATTTATGTTCTTTTGTGTAAGACTCAATACATACAGTAAAAGATGTAATATTTAAAACAATTTTTTTTTAGTTCTTTTGTGAGACTCGATTAGTCTCACTTAAGTACTAACCAACAAATAGGAACTTTTTATGCGCTAAAGATATGATTTTGAAGTTCACGCGTTTATCAAATCAGGGCTTGGATACTGAAAGATGCGGTTTTATGCAGGGGTGTGGAGTCGAGGAGTCGGCTACTTTTGGCTGGAGTCGGAGTCGGTAAAATTATCGCCGACGCTGACTCCTTTACGTGATTAATTCTTGTGTAAAGTACTTAGGTGCGCTGCTAGGCCAGTGTTGTCACTTCGCGGGAAATTCCCACAAATTTGTGGGAGAAATTAGCATTTGTGGGAGGACATTTCGAGCAAGCAAGTTGGGGGAGAGGGGTTGGAGTCGGAGTCGCATCCTTAAAATTTCCTGGAGTCGGAGTCAGAATGTTTTCAATCCGACTCCGCACCCCTGGTTTTATGCAGTTTTTAACGATGTGCACTCCCTTAACCCTCCAGCCCCGGCTATGTATTATATATATATTCCTCGAAACCCGGGTGTTTTGGCCGAAAAACGTCTAGGCTAGGCTACCGTATATTTGTTAATCAGACTGCTTCCCGCATTCCCGCGCATCCCCAAGCGTAGCTGTGTTATTTACCTGTAGAATGGCATTAAGTAGAGCTCTCTAAGTCAACTGGTTGAGTTGTGATGATGATTTCATTGGAGATAACTTTATGGCCAAAACAGCCACTTTACACTACTTTTCGATACTTAACAACAACATACAGGCACACACGAACAAGCGACGCTCTCCTTCTTGTGGCCGGAGATGCGGGGTGTCGGTCCAGCCGGCTGTTGTTTACATGCGTCGGACCGACGCCTCGGACACGAAGCTTACAGGCTTTCAACCACTGGGCGTTCAAGAGCCCTTCCGGGTACCTGTTATATGTTTTTTTATGGGCGTTCAAGAGCCCTTCCGTGGTGAGAGGGTTAATCCTCGGAATCCGGGAGGCCTCATATGAGGCAAAAAACAAAAATTGGCAGGAATCCGGGAAGCCTCATATGAGGCAAAATGTGTGGCTAAAAATCGCTGCTAAAATCATCATAACACAGCAATCATGTGTCGTAGCGATGTCATCTCAATGGCATTCTACAGACAACAAAATGTCCTACAATTTGCAAAAAAAATTACTGCTCTAGGTGGTCTCAATCAGTAGCTACTGAACTATGAAGTTTGCCTGTACCAAAAGGGCCCCGGACACAGCAATCGGGATCATATGAGGCCCCCCGGATTTGGTGGGTTAAGGGTAGGGCACACCTTGACACCCCCAATCTTTCAAAAATCCTAAAACCCCCTTAATTTTATGTTTTTTAAATATGTTTGTTATTATATTAGTTAGTACTATCCTCTATATGTTCACCGAAATTGGTTGCTTTTCTATGTTTTTTTATATTTTATTTAATTAATGTTTTTCCATTAAAAACACCAATTTCATCTTAAAACCTCTTGAAAAATGGATAGGCATTGGTAAACCACATATTGCACAAAGAATCGGTATAATATCACGGTTTTCATTAATATAAAGTGCCCAAAATTAGTTTTGTGCATTATCGTATAATTAAATTCATGAATTCTCGAAATATTTCCTATACAGTCTGGCCTGCCAATACGCGAGAATATGGGCGACACGCGAGGGCGCGGAATGAAAATTCGCGTATTAGCAATAGAGTATTATATGGGAGGCACTGACTCCAAGTTGTCTACTTTAGGCCTATTTATCTCCGTCAATTGCCACAAAAGGTACATACATGTATACATAAACATCCAAATCATAAGAAAATATAACAATAATAATAAACTCACCTTAAAATTAACAGTAAATGTCCAACACGAGTCTGACAGCTGTTGCGCGAGCGTGGACTGAGGGTAGACTGGCGTATCCCACAATGCCCTGCGTGCCTACGTAACTGGCGCGGAATGGTGGGGGGCCTCGCGTATTAGCTGAACTCCCCGGAATTGCCCTTATATCGGGCCCAGATTCGCGTTTTAAAGGTACATCACGCGTTTTGAAAGTTTTGGATATGATTCGACCCCCTCCTTGCGTATAAGGTGAATCGCGTATTAAAAGCTCGCGTATTGGCAGGTCAGACTGTATTATGTTCAATAGTTCGGTCCCATGAATAGAAAACACAATTTTACTACGACATGTTGCTTATATAGGTGTGTTGCATATGTGTGCATCATTATACATATATAAGTCAATAAATACTCGTGGCAGAGTGCCTAGAAGGTGAAAAATGTAATTAAAAGTTACAGGAGATTCCATTTTCAACATTCAATATTATATTATTTTAGTGGCCTTGGCGGAAAAAAAATAAGTTACTCCTCTTATTATCGTTTTCTTAGCGTACGCTCTTTAACCCTCTCACCACGGAAGGGCTCTTGAACGCCCATAAAAAAGCATATAACAGGTACCCGGAAGGGCTCTTGAACGCCCAGTGGTTGAAAGCCTGTGAGCTTCGTGTGCGAGGCGTCGGTCCGACGCATGTAAACAACAGCCGGCTGGACCGACGCCCCGCATCTCCGGCCACAAGAAGGAGAGCGTCGCTTGTTCGTGTGTGCCTGTATGTTGTTGTTAAGTATCGAAAAGTAGTGTAAAGTGGCTGTTTTGGCCATAAAGTTATCTCCAATGAAATCATCATCACAACTCAACCAGTTGACTTAGAGAGCTCTACTTAATGCCATTCTACAGGTAAATAACACAGCTACGCTTGGGGATGCGCGGGAATGCGGGAAGCAGTCAGATTAACAAATATACGGTAGCCTAGCCTAGACGTTTTTCGGCCAAAACACCCGGGTTTCGAGGAATATATATATATAATACATAGCCGGGGCTGGAGGGTTAAGAGAAAACAAGTTATCTGCGAATTTCATGTTAAACTATTATATTTTATAATATTTTAGTATTTCGACTGGATTCTGAAATTTGTGATTTTGTACTTCCTAATGTTATGATAGACATAACATGACATATGACATTATTTATATATATATATATGCATGGATATTCATAGATATCATATTTTTTCATATTTATTGATATTTATCTTTCTTATAGCTATATTTTTTGCATTATTATTTATTTATTTATTTATTTATTTATTTTTGTTTGGCCTTTACCGACGATTTTTCGTCTCACCCCTGGGGGTCCTATGCAGCTGAATCATCGGAAAGGGGTTTTGTTTTACCAGGGATGGGCACAAGGTCACTAGTTGTGTTGAACATCCAGCTGGTAGGCCTATTTATGGCTGGTGGGGTGGGGGGTGTAGATGCATTTTTGCACACTAAATATGATTCCACATGTTCTTCTTGACCAAAGGAACATTTTAAGAAGAAAAACAAATCGAAATTCCATTGAAAATTTTGGGCTCAAGGTGTGCTCTACCCTTAACCCCTTATTGGCGGCGCTCGACTTAAGTCGTGCACCAATTTGCAGAAAGTTAGGAGCATTATTAAGACTTTTACAGGGTTAAAATCGAGTGCAAATGGCTGGGAGCGCAGCGGGCCAGACAGCCGACTCCCAGGGCTTACTGCCGCCTGTTCCCTGTGTTCTCGAGAGGCTGGCAGTGTAGCCAGTAGTGAGCATAGCTGGGAAAAATATACCGCTATACGCTAAACTCCCATGTTCGTGGCACCACTGCAAGAGAACCACGAGTGCTACGTAGCTCGTTCTGGTCTCATTTTGAAGCTTTTAGCGCCTAGTTTTTTGCTGAATACATTTCTTTTCATGCAGATACTTGATTGATCATTCAGGAGGGCCTGAATATGCCCAAATGAGCCCAAAACACCCCACTAGACCAGGGTTAAGGGGAGGCTGAACCCTGTTCTGAGCCCAGACATCAACATTTCTAATTATTGTGTTTTTGTTCTATAATGCTTCTTTCAACATGAGAATAGCATAGGAAGGAACAAAAAAACATATCGCATCCATAACCCCCCCGGGCCGGGGGTTCGACCTCGACCCCCCAATTTTTTTTTAGCCACACAATTTTTATTTTTGTGTCTGTAGTCTAAAGGGCTGCTGTAAGCAATAGAAATGATCATATGAGGGCATAAACACCCATATGATATCCCTAGGGCCCCCTTGGGGGGGCCCCAAAATAATTGATTTTGGTTAAAATTCTCGAAAACAAATCGGTGTGGGTAACCCCTGACGAAAATTTTGTTTAGTTTACCATAACTCTCGATCTTCTATGTGCGCGCTATGATAGAAAACGGAAGCTAAGGAGGACAAACTGTTTTCTCTGACCCAAAATTAATTTAGTCATGAAAATCTAAGAATTTGTGTGGTTTGGTATAATTTTTTTGGCAATTACGAGTCCGTCTATATTTTTATCTATTGCTCAAATGCATTCCCCTTCTAAATAGAGTACATAGGAAGGCCTGTCCGTTTAAATAAATGCTGATTTGCCGAAAATTTCAGAGTTTTGACCTTTTTGGAGTCAAATCAGCTGTAACCCAAAGATGATAATGTAATATATTTATTTCAGCACTTTCTATTATTCAATAGGGGTTAATTTAAACGGCACGGTGTAGGGGATGCTTGTACTCTATGCCATGCAAAAATTGCGGGAAATTTGAACAATTTTGAGTGACTAGATGATTTTATGAAAGTGCAATTAAATTTTATGACATTTTGCGCTCACGCGCGCGCGCACATAGAGATCTGATTTTTTCATCGAATCTTAATATTACCATATGTAATAAGATGGTATAATGCCAGAAACACTATCTCTTATACAGGCTGCCTTGGGGGTCAAGACTGCAGCCTCCCCTTAATTGACAGGGCTAGGGTGTGCCTTTGCTACAAGGACTTTACTGAACATTTGCCACGAATCGCTAGACCTGAGCGTCCAAGTTCTTGACGTCTACCAGTGGCACAGGGTGGGATCGAACTGCAAACCTTTAGATCAGCAGTCAGACGCTCTACTGACCATGCCACAGCCCGCAGTTTGATAAACAAAAAAATTACCACCATCCACTCCTTGCTCAAGAGCGGAACTAGGGTGGGTGCCCTGATGTTTCAGGGATTTCTGTGGACAGTTGCCACAGATTGCTAGACCGCTTCATCCACCACAGCACTGTCGTCTGCCAATAACGTACACTGGCCGGCTCGAGCCTCGAACCCTTGACCTCTCGGTTTGCAGGCGAATGCTCTACCAACTGCGCTATACCATAACTTATGACTCCAGGAATGGCATGACAAACTAATGAATTAACAACTTATTCTTTGGATAACGACTGCATTATCACTCATCTATTCACAAGCATTCTCTATTCATTCCTATTTATTTCCACTTCTCTTGCCTGTTCAACAGTCATCTCTTTATCTTCCAACGCTTGTACAGTACTACACAATCTCTATATCTCAACGAAGGTCTTCCTACCCCTCTACCTCCCCTTGTATCTGACTTATACTCTCCTTGTAAGCCTTTCCTCTCCCATTCGCTCAACATGTCCATACCAGCACAGCACCCTTCTGTCCACTCTGGTCGACTAAGGTTCTTACTCTCTCACTCCTACGTACCTCTTCATTCCTCAATCTGTCTCTACGAGTCACTCCACATATACACCTCGAGCAGCTTATCTCCACATCCATCTTTCTTCTCTTTTGTCTTCAGAGCCCACGTCTCGGCGCCATACATCACTGTTGGTACAACTATCCCTTGATACATTGCACTTTTAGATTTCCCTCAGAGATTTCTCACCTTCCACATACGTCCCATTGCTCCAAAAACTTTCTTTCTTCACATACCTCCATTTCCACACCTGTGTCCTTGCTTATCACTTATTCCAGATATTTAAAACACTACTTGTTCCAGTATTTCCCCATCCAGCCGCACATCTCAATTTTCGGTGTGAGCGTCCTGGGTTCGAATCCCCGGACTGCCACATGTGTTTGTTAATTTCATTAATCGAGTTTAGGAGTAAAGTTGGTTAGTGGAGAGAACAATAATTTACTCTACGAGCACCTCTATTACACACCATCACTTTACTTTTATGACGTTCACCCTCAGCTTCCTCCTCCCACATACCACTCCAAACTTGTAAACTTCTTGCTTCAGTTTCTCCTTAGAATCTGCCACCAACGCTGTGTCATCAGCAAACAGCAATTGGTTGAACTCCCAGTCTGTACCGTCAACTGGGGCGAATTCGGACGCGAGGCGAATTAGGATTTTACATCAATTAAAAGTTAATTAAATTGATAAATAGATAACTAATAAACATAATAGAAATCTGTTTTCACTCGATTGTTCGAAATGCTTTTATCTAACTTTCTTTCTTAAATAGTTTTAATGTATAATGCGATATTATGTACCGATTACAAATTAAAAACCGAAAAAAAAAAAAAAAAAATCGTAACATCAACAAACTTTCTTGGGCAAACGTGTTGATGAGTAGATGCAGGATAGTCTACTGTGCCAAGATGTACTTTCGTAATTAGTGTGAAAGTACAAATTAATTGATTGGCATTGTCTTGTATATTATTCCCGTAATTGGGTATTAAATGATTATTTTTCAAATTTCTGTGAAAATGGGGCAAATTCGGACAGGATAAAAATTAATTAAATAAATAATATTATTTAATCTAACTTTAACTAAAAACCTGTCAGCTTCTGGTGATGGGCTGGTCTATTAGAGTGAGAACTGAGCAATCTCTGCCATACCCATAGCTTAAACTGACTGTTCCTTTTACTCATATATTTTCTAGATCTCAAGTGGATTCTCAAGTCTCTTCCGTGGATTGACCTCCCAATCTACCAAGATTGGAAGCCAAAGCGTCGCATTTTTCCTTTGCCCCTTAACTTTCTCTTCATAATTGCTGAGGGGCACAGGGCCCTGGGTGGGGCTTTGGTTTCCCGGGCGTTTCCGCACCCTCCTTAGCTCCCCGCCATGGAGTGGCTTCGGTCACCCAGGCTTTATTGTGGTCGGCAGGGGGGGTTCTGTGGGTGCGCACCGGTTATGGCCTTGGCCTTGCTCGGGGCCTTGGGGCTGTTCGGCCAGGCAGCTTGGGGAACAACAACAACAACAACCTGTCCGATTCGGATATTGAGTGTAATTGGGTTTATACTGTAGTTGTCATTACACGTGGTATTTCTGAGTTATGTCACGGTAATCCTTATTTTTACATTATTAAGGTCATACTGCTACGCAGAGTATGGTCAATAAATCCAGATACAGTCAGTCCCCCCAATCCGCGCATATATGTGCATTACACGATGGGTATTGCGAATTCGCACATTGGGGATAACATAACTTATGGAGAAAAGTACATATGGGCGGCAGCCCGCATATCCACACACATTTGACGGTAATTTTTGATCAAAATCAATACTAATTGGACAACCAAGTATACACAATAATAGAAACATAAACAAGTCATTCCTTACATTAAAATTAAATGCTATAAGTAGGTGAGAAGAGTGGGGCCTCCGATACAGACCCCCGCGACAGGGCGAGTTCATATTGCCTGAGAAGGAAGCGTACGTGTGGTTATGTGTGTATTTACCTATTTGTAGTATACAGGAGTTGAGCTTTTTAGGCTCGTATTGTCCCGCTTCCTGAGTTAGAATTATCTAACTTTGCCTTAAAAATATGAATGTTTTTGGCACACACCACTTCCTCTTCCAACTGATTCCATTTACTTATACACTCGAACCTTCATTCAACGGACTCCGATTCTCCGGATATCGGCAATTACGGTAAAAAAAACGTAGTCGGACAATGGACCCAGCAACGGACAAAGTCTGTTGCTCGAAAACAAATTGGAGCAAAGTCCGTTGCTCTATCTATTTATCTCTAATGCACCTACCTAAATCCCTTATACATTAACATAACTATGTCTTATTTGGACTTTTTGTAATCTTTGAATCATTTCTAATATGATGGAATTGAAAAATATAATATCCTTCCAGCACATAGATAAATAATAAATAAGATAGTCAACAAAATATTTCAACTCTCCCCTCCGTGCCAGCAGAGACAGAAGATTTACGTTTGATAGATTTTTTGTTTTGTTTTTTCCCTCGATATACACACTCTTTCTATTTATCTATCTCTCTAATTCATCTACCTAAATCCCTTATACATTAACATAACTATGTCTTATTTGGACTTTTTGTAATCTTTGAATAATTTCTAATGTGATGGAATTGAAAAATATAATATCCTTCTAGCACATAGATAAACAATAAATAAGATAGTTGTTGTTGTTGTTGTTGCTGTTCCTCAGGCTGTCTGGCCGAGCAAGGCCAAGACCATAACCGAGCGCCCCCACAGAACCCTCCCAGCTTACCACTAATAATGCCCAGGTGACCGAAGCCACTCAAAGGCGGGGAGCTGAGGAGGGTGCGGGAACGCCCGGGAAACAAAAGCCCCACCCAAGGCCCTGTGCCCCTCAGCAATTATAAAGGGAAAGTTGAGGGGCAAAGGAAAAATGTGATGCTTTGGCTCCCAATCTGCCAGGGTTGGCAGTAGGGAGGTCAATCCACGGAAAAGACGCCGTCACTTGAGATCTAGAAAATATATAAGTAAAAGGAACAGTCAGAGTAAGCTATGGGTATGGCAGAGAACGCTCAACTCTCATTCTGATAGACCAGCCCATCACCACTAAATAAGATAGTAAAGAAAAATAGTTCAACCCTCCCCTCCGTCTAGGCGCCGAGCTTCCCAGACGGGAGATTTACGTTTGATAGATTTTTGTTCCCACGGTATACACAAAATGATGGGGAAATATTATAACCTGTTTTAATTGACATTTGTGTCGTTTTTGCTGATTATGAGTTGGTGGAAAAAAAATCTTTAATTCTATCATATCGGAAATGATTCACAGATTATATAGAGACCAAATAATATACACTTTTAAGTGTGTTCAATAGTTTTGCATTATCAATAGGGTGTAGCACAAGGGATTACCAGGATTTATTTCAGGTACAGTAAAAAAAAGGATGCATAACAGTTAAATGTCACGATCCGGACACCTGTACTCAACACCGGATTTTTCTCAAGGAATTTCCGGATTACATCCGGACTGGACAGTATTTAGCAGGAACGGACAGGTGCTTGCACGCATTTGTCCGTTGAATGGAGGTTGGAGTGTACTTCTGTAAGGGAAACTATACTTTCTCACATCTCCTTTACATCTTCCTTTCATTAGTTTATATCTATGCCCCCTAGTTCTACCATTATCTTTCACAATATAACCCTTCTTGTCCACCTTTTCGAGTCCTCTCACACATTTGTACATCATAATCATATCGCCTCTCTCCCTCCTATCCATTAGAGATGGTAAATCTAATTTCTTTAATCTCTCCTCATATGGTAATTCTCTCAGTTCTGGTATCATCCTAGTTGCAGCTCTCTGAACCTTCTCCAGCTTCTTTATATGCTTTTTTAGATGTGGTGCCCACACCACTGCCGCATACTCCAGTCTTGGTCTCACCAATGTTTTTATTATTTTCTCCAGCATCTCCTCGTTTATATAGTTAAAGGCTATTTTTATTCTGTTTAGCAGTCCATATGTTTCTCCCACTATCTAATTAATATGATTCTCAGGTGAAAGATCACCCCTAACAGTTATCCCTAAGTCCTTTTCTTTCTCTGATGGGTTAATAGTGTTTTCTCCTAACTTATATTCCATATGAGGCCTTCTTTTACTTACTCCCATTTCCACTACATGACATTTATTTGTGTTGAATTCCATTTTCCACTTCTTGCTCCATTGATCTATCCTATCCAAATCCCTCTGTAATTCCCTACCACTGTTTTCATCTTCTATACGCTTCATGATCTTGGCATCATCTGCAAACATATTCATATATGCATTTATATCCTTTGGCATGTCGTTAATGTATATTAGAAACATTATGGGAGCCAGCACCGCTCCCTGCGGAACTCCACTTGTGACATCTTTCCACGTAGAAAATTTATCTCTGATAGTAGTCCTCATCTGTCTCCCTGAAAGATAGTCCTCCATCCAATTTAACAAACTACCCTGAATCCCTCCATACTCTTAATTTCCACTTCAGCCTGCTATGCGATACTCTGTCAAAAGCTTTCTTCATGTCAATATATACGCAGTCCACCCATCCATCTCTCTCTTGTAATATGTCAACCACTCTGTCATAAAAACTGAGTAGATTTGTAACACATGAGGTACCCTCCCTGAATCCAAATTGCCTGTTAGATAGTAGATTATTCTTGTGTGTGTGTGCGCGTGTGTATGTGTGCTTCCTTCTCAGTCCCAATATCCTTAAGTGTCCGTGCGCTGAGACTTTACCCATTTATTGTGTAACAACCGCCTTCCTACACCCTTCAACACCTTCAAAATGCCTAGGAAGAATAAACTGGTGAAGGCACTACTGCGATCGAGAAATCTATGGGTTTATCCGGGGACAGAGACGGGGCCAGTGACAGTGGCGGGGCCGGGGTAGCCTAGGCCTCCAAGGGGCCCCCAGGGGTGTGCGCGCGGAGTAGGGAGGGGGGGTGGTGCAGAATACAAAAAACAGCCTTTTTACACCACTCTTCAACCGGGATTAGTGTTTTAGGGATTTTGAGTACCTGTTTTACCCCTCGGCGTTCAACCGTGATTCGTGTTTTGTGGGGTCAATACGTGTTTTAGGGATTTTGAGTACCTGTTTTACCCCTCGGCGCGGAATAGGGTAAACGCGGACTGAGGATACGTGTATTAGGGGGACTGACTGTATGTCTGAAATTGCCCCAAAAGTGTCGTATCTTACGATATGGTGTTTATGGTCTTTATGTTTTCAGGGAGTGTTATAAGACACTTTTAAAATGTTCTATGATGTCCGAATTGACCCCTGAAAGGTCCGAATCTATACTGGGATCACTGGTTAGTCCTATGAATGTATTTCAAATCCATGTCCGAAATCAGGCCAGGTGTCCGAAATCGCCCAAAATCGTGTCCGAATTCGGACACCTTTATTATATTTATATTAAATATATGCAATGCATTTTACTTTCATTAATGCTATGATTGTATATCCCAATGTACCAGCTACACATACAATGCTTAAGATCTTACATCGAAATAAAAACAAGACTGCATGCTACGGAAATACGCAAAAATCGTCCGAATTCGCCCTGGTTGACGATACCATTCTTTCCTACTAAACTCGATCCTCTACCATAGTACTCATTTTCACCTCCCTCACCACACCATTCATATATACAGTACATTAAACAACCAGTGACATTACACAACCCTGTCACAGACCTACATAAATTTACCTCAAACCATTCCTACTTTTACCATACTTTTAACATATGATCTGCTCTCTTCATAAATACCCTTGACTGCTCTTAAAAAATGTCCTCCGATTTCGTAAATCTTTAGCACCTTCCACATTGCTGCTCGATCCACACGATCATAGCTTTTTCCAAATCTATTGACAATTTTCAACTAAATAGTAAATGGAGCAGAACGACGCCCTGGGTAAATGACATAGACCAATCACCTGTGAAGTGGTCTATTTAAACCGTGGATTACACTGATTGCAGAAGTTTACAGCTTTAGTTTCATTAGTATTTTTTGATGAGGTGGTGTTGCTAGAGTAGCTATACGTATTATGTTTGATTCAATATTTCAAGCAGCTACCTTCAACCAGTATCATGAATTTCCAAACAAGTTTTACCAAGATTAGCAATTTAGTCGTTAAATCAATCGACCATATTGTCATCACTATTCAACCAAACTAAGGGGTATCTACTATTGAATTTTGTTTTATATGTGATTGAGTATTTTAATCTAATGTATCTTTGTATTTCAGTTCCGCCCAATGGCCTTGTGATCTACTGTGGAACTATTGTGACAGAAGAGGGGAAGGAGAAGAAAGTCAATATTGATTTTGAGCCATTCAAGCCTATCAACACATCACTATACCTCTGTGATAACAAAGTAAGGCTTCACATATGCATGCATTTGGGTATAGCCAAGATCAATAGTTCGCCCAAAACCATGGCAATTTGATTGGAATAGAGAGAGAGAGAGTAACATTAAATTGGCACTGTTACAACGTGAAATAAATAGTGCTAGTCACTGGCTATCAGAAACTCATGCGGACTATCGAGGAAAAGTGATAGTAACGTAAAATTTTACAGTATATGAGCAAGGTTGTAACTATTAATTTTGACTAAGGGAACAATTATTATTACTGAATACCAGCAATTGTTCTTTCATTGCTCAGATTTGATCCCCTCTTGATCTAATCCTTTGGGCCATCCCTGTGGGAGTTCTTTTGATTAATTAGTCTAAGATTTTTTCAAAAGTCCCCTATTTTTCGTCTCTAAACCACATTTATCAAGTATAATTGCAACATCAATAAAATAATCTTATACTGTATTAGGCATGGAAGTTGGATATTAACCCTTCGTTCCCGGAAGGGCTCTCGAACGCCCATAAAAAAGCATACCAGAGCTGCCCGGAAGGGCTCTTTAACGCCCAGTGGTTGAAAGCCTGTGAGCTTGGTGTGCGAGGCGTCGGTCCGACACATGTAAACAACAGCCGGCTGGACCGACGCCCCGCATCTCTGGCCACAAGAAGGAGAGTGTCGCTTGTTCGTGTGTTAAGTATCGAAAAGTAGTGTAAAGTGGCTGTTTTTGCCATAAAGTTATCTCCAATGAAATCATCATCACAACTGAACCAGTTGACTTAGAGAGCTCTACTTAACGCCATTCTACAGGTAAGAAACACCGCTACGCTTGGGGATGCGCGGGAATGCGGAAGCAGTCAGAATAACAAAGATACGGTAGCCTAGGCTAGACTTTTTTCGGCCAAAGCACCCGGATTTCGGGGAATATATATATAATACATAGCCGGGGCTGGAGGGTTAAAACTTACTTTTTATAAATTTTTAATGTTTATTGAAGTTCAATGTGTATGTACTGGTACGCTGCCAGTCGACCTACTGCTTCTTGGCCTTTCCCTGCATATACTCTCTTGCCCGTTTTACTTACTCTAGCTATACTTACCGGTACTCTAGTTGTATTTGCTGGAGTGAGCAAGCTCGTTAATTCCCACCTCCAATGACACATTTATCATATCTTACTTTAAAATTCTGCAATAATGGTGCTGACACCACTTCGGCTGGCCACTTATTTTACCTTTCAAATCTGATGAACCCCTAGGTAGCTTCAGTTTGTAATTATGTCCTCTCGTCCTAACTCCTATATCCCTCACTATGAATTTTGTGTGTGTGTTTTTGCACTTGTGTGTGTTAGGGTAATTACTCATAATGAAAACACTTGGATTGTAACAAGCTTAATTTCTATTATTTTATGTTATACCAAAGTGCATCCAAAGGGTCCTTCATTCTTATTATGATGATTTTAAGACATATATATACTGTACAGTGGAGCCCCCATCTTCGCTGTTTCAATTTTCGCGGTACATACCAAATATTCCCAAATAACATTGTTCGCGTAAAAAGTTTCAATCTTGGCGCAAACATCCCAGTCGAAACCCGAAAAAGGAGCAAAAATAATTTAAAACTCGACATAAAACTAGAAAACATAAACAAAAATATTAAAACAAATTAACTGAACTAAAAGAATCTGCTATTGCCAAGGTGTTTGCCGCTTAGCACCCCAGCCGCGGGGCCCCACATATGTTGGGCGAGAGAACCATGGCCACCCCTGCGGGGCCCGACAATATCCGGGCAGGATGTTGAGCACATTATTGGCTCTGAGAGAGAGTCCACGCATTGGGAGGACGATAGGCTGGCTCTGACCGCTCGGCATGGACCTAGTCCCGCCACTGACGTAACCTCTGCACCATCCCACACCCCAGGCCTCGCGAGAACAAGGAAAAACTAGGGAATTTACCATATTTTAGGGTTTTTGCCCTCGTGTTGCATGATCGTTGCAAGAGAACCCGTGGTCGTACAAGGATGATTCAGGTGTCATTGGAAAGCTCTATTATCGCCCTTTTACGGATACATAATTGTATTACGCTCTGGCTCTTGTTTATGCATGAAAAAGAGCATGGAATGAAGCTCGTTTAGGGTAAATATGCCCGCCAGGCAGGTAGTAGAAGTTATAAACATCCCCGTTTGACAGGGGTTAGAGACGAAATCCGATCGTCAATTGCGCATGATGCTGCCGCCATCTTTGTATGACGTCAACACTAGCCAGATGCTTACAGTCCACTTGTCTTTGTGTTGAGAAACCAGCCGTTTGCAAGCTTTTTTGTGCCTGAACCTCTTATCTCTCGCATTTATTATAACCTCTAGTACATCTGGTGATAGGGATGGTGGGCCTGGTGGTAGCAGTGAATGAAATTACCATCAAAACAAAGCAAAGGCCAGTCAAGCGTGCCTACCTTGTCGGACGAAAGCCGCGGAAATTGATGATGAGTTAGACTAGGCTATATATGACAATGATTTAAAATAAAGTGTGTGGTAAGTAACCTCCTTATATGTATTTAATATTATTATCCCCATAATATGTACAGTACTGTATATATTGGATGCATTTGGGGGAAAATAGGTACTTGAGGGGTGACTATTTGGACAAATTTGGAACCAATTACCATTTTTCCCATAAGAATGATGCCCCAATCTTTGCGGAATCAATCTTTGCAGATTTTTTCGGCACCAATTAGCCGCGAAGATCGGTGCTCCACTGTCCCTGCTAAAAGAAATGGCAAATTTCCATAAATTTTGTTTTTAAAATTTGCCAGATGTCCGAACACACCCCTCACATGTCCGGGAAGGATGTAGGGTTGAAGAGTATTGATTTACAGCCTATTTCAATGGTCGTCCGAACTCCAATCCCCCATGCATCTGAATTTACCCCCGCATGTGATTAAGTCTGGATATTAATTACATTATTTCCTCACTCATAATAAAGATCAATATTTTTGTTTAGTGTATTATGATTATATAGCCCATGAACCAGCTACTTAAAGTCTTCCATAAACCCAATAACAAGAGTAGGAGATTAACAAAATAAAAATAAAGTGTCTGAACTCACCTCCACTGACGGTATATATTTATAAGGTTACCCCTTCCAATTATGCAATCATTAGGCTAGATATATATCATACTGCAGTTGGGTATAAGTACATCTATCTATCTAACTATTGCCTGACGCTGTGATCCCCGAAGGGGTGGCCACGAACGAACCGCCCCCATGCACCTTTGTCCCCAGTCAGTCGACGCCCCTCCCCCCCAACCAGCACCGCCTTCGTTCATGTACTTCCTCACTCCATCCTTCCACCTCTCATTCGGTATACCTCTCCCTCCACCTCGCTCTCGTACACCCTCTTAGTCATTCTCTCGCTTTCCATATGTTCCATATGGCCGAACCATCTCAAGTTGTTCCTTTTCACACTTTCCAGCACATCTACCTCGACACCACACCTCCTTTTTACTTCCTCATTAGTCTGTCTATCCCTCCATGTAACTCCTCACGCACTCCTTAAGTAATTAATTTCCACTGCTCTCACTCTTGGTCTGAGTCTCTCAACCAACATCCATGCTTCGCTTCCGTAAGTCAGTGTCGGAATTACCACACTGTCATGCAAGGACTTCTTCACTTCCATACTGACCACCCATTTCTTGTTACTGCTTTTAGCGTTCCTACAATCCTCTTCCCCTGTTGTACCCAATCCCGCCCTTCTTCATCCATAGTCCCATCTTTACTCAACACACTGCCCAGATACTTTAAAGAGTTGACGATCTCCATAGCCTGACCGTTCAGCTTCACCTCACACTCTGTGACTTCACCCCTTTCGAAGACCATAACCTTGCTCTTCCCCGCATTTACCTTCAAATTCCGTTTTTCGCACACTGTTCCAAACTCATTTACCAGACCCTGCAACTCCCATTCATTATCACTCATCAGAACTGTATCATCCGCAAACAGCAGTATAGGTAGCTTCCACTCAATTCCCTCCCTTTTCAGCGATACACCAACATCCACTGCTCTTGATAGTATTTCTGTCATGACTCCATCCATATACTGTATACAGTAAATAACCACGGGGACATCACACACCCCTGTTTCAAACCAACATTCAGGTCAAAGAACTCGCTCTGCTCACTCTCCACACGTACTGCCGCCTTTGCACCCTCATACATGCTCTTCACTGCTTTCAGCAACTTGCCCTCTACTCCGTATATTATAAGTACTTTCCACAAACCTTCTCTATCCGCTCTGTCATAGGCCTTCTCCAAGTCCATAAAGGCAACATACACCTTTTGTTTCTTCTCCAGATATTTCTCCACAACACAATTCAGGGTAAAAATCTGATCTACACATCCTCTTCCCTTCCTAAAACCTCCCTGCTCGTCGCCTATCCATTTCTCCGTTCTCACTCTCACTCTCTCAATCACTACCCTACTGTATACCTTCCCTACTACGCTTAGAAGACATATTCCTCGGTGGTTACCACACACTCCTCTTTCCCCTTTGCCCTTATATTGGGGGACTATTATGCCAGTCTTCCAGTCATCGGGTGCACTCCCCTTCTCCCATGCTAGTTTGCACATTTTGCATACCCATTCTATCACTATCTCACCACCATACCTCAACATTTCCCCACACACTCCATCTGTTCCTGGTGCTTTCCCCAACTTCACTCTTTTCATGGCTTCCCACACTTCTGACCTCCTGATCCCCACCTCCTCCTCCACTACTTCTCTTCTTCTCCCTCCCATACCATATCCAGCGATGTTTGCTGGCTCTTCATTCCTTACATTTAGCAACTCATTGAAGTACTCCCTCCATCTTTCGACTCAATATCAATATCCAGTATTCGAGAATAGATACTATGTGAGCTTGTGCTTAAACCTTTAACTGTCTAAATAACTTAATGGCTAGTGCGCTAGATTTCAGTGTGAGTATCCTAGATTCGAATCCTTGGAGTACCACCTGTATTAATTAATTTAATTTATTTAATTAATTCAGTTTACTTGTAAGTTAATTGGTGGGTTGGTGATATATATTATTTCACATATATAATACCTTTTCACTAACTGTACATTTTCCTTTCAGTTCCACACTGAAGCCCTCTCTGCTCTTTTGGCGGACGATAACAAATTTGGCTTTATTGTTATGGATGGTAACGGTGCGTTGTTTGGAACTCTGCAGGGAAATACTCGAGAAGTGCTTCACAAGTTTAATGTAGACCTTCCTAAGAAACACGGTGGGTTGAAGCTTACAGTATTGTTTTCTATATTTTTGTTTGTTCTGATTTAACTATAATTCACAGATTTTCACATAACCTGCTGGTGTAAGCATTTAGAATAGATAAAATAATAGAGCTACCATTAAAAACAAAGCAAGTCTGGACAAAATAACCTCAGTTTTTACCATGGTCATCCATTTGCAGTGGTTTCTGAGGGGTAATGGTGTCAATATTGATATTGTGGAATTGACTGTAATTCTAGTGGTGGGCTGGATCTATCAGAGTGAGAGTTGGTGTCCTTTACTACCCATAGCCAGTTCTGAGTTTACCTTTTTCATCATCATCATCATCAATTCTGACACCCCGCTTCCAGAGGAAGCACCCCAAAAGGGATGGCCATGGCAGAAACTGCCTCCAGGCTCCCAGACATGCCCCGACTGACCCACTCCACAGTGCCATTTCCACTAAGTGAATTATGACCATGAACACTGAAGGAGCAGACCCAGAGCAGTCCTTCACCCAGATGGCAGTTCCACCACTGTTTTGCTATTTTATTTACCCCAGAGGGGCCCTGGCTGGAAGCATACCAAGCACAGGAATTTTCTGAAGATAGGAACCAGTGGTCCACTCCTCCTTTACAAATTTTCCTACTTCAGGGGCGGGAGGCTAGGAATCCTCCTTCCCTTCTAAAATTCACCTACTAGACGAGACAGAGAAAGTGGTCCCGAACCCTAAGAATTGGAACTTTAAATGTAGTTTCAGTTCGAGCTCTGTCTCGAGTTGGCCACCCCCAGCTATGGGGTATGTACCTGGGTATATACTGTACATACATACAATACATTACAGTATTATTGTTATTACTGAAATGTTACTATAATATTTTGTCTCAACTCCTCAGGTCGTGGTGGTCAGTCTGCTCTTCGATTTGCCCGTCTTCGGATGGAGAAGCGTCATAACTACGTGAGAAAAGTGAGTGATAAATAGGACTACTGTAAAACTGCCAACAACATTTCCAAGAAATAGACTTATTGGCTCTTTTTATTCATCGGTAAGGTACTGGAACATAAATTTGCTTTTAACCTATTTAGCTCATGGAACATTTAAAGGTGAATAAAGTGAGATCAGTTATTCAGCAGAACGTTAAATGCTCTAGTAATACTGTATACCATTATTGGGGAATATCCTTAAATTTGCCCCTAACATATAAAATAAATTGGGTCAAGTTAAAGGTAAATTTCTGTTGCCTGACAATTATCAGAATCTATGACGTCCTCACAATACTGGAAGGCGCGAAATTTGCAAGACGGTCAACTACCAGATGCCGCCAGATATAAAAATATTAAATATTTGTTTTCTTTACTGACGCAAATTGACTTTATTATACACAAACCTGAGCATCCTTAATATGTTTTGATGCATACAAATGGGCACGGGTACGGGCACCCACAGACACCAAGAAATATCAAAACAACACCCAGCACACGGTATCACACACAATTATTGTCCTCTCTCCCTCCCTGCCCACCCCGAACCAACTTCCAGAAGCACATCCATACTCATATATCTCGCCAATCCATCCACTCACTCACAGACAACACGCAGCTGCATGCACGACCTCCCGAAATCCATCCTTCCGAATCCTCCCTCCCTCGCGAGGACAGAGTCCACCTGGCCAGGCTGAGATGCGGACACCATCCAGCTCTCCTGAGCTATCAGAAGAGACTGGATGACTCCGTTGTCGACGCCTGCCCGGGATGTAACACAGCACCCCATACCATTAAACACATCATAGAAGACTGCATTTCACACAACCACTTACGCCAACAACACAACCTACACTCAATGAGAGCTCTGTGGGAAAGCCCGATCGTGGCCATGGCCTTCCTCAGGGACTCGGGGCTGTTCGGCCAGGCAGCTTAGGGAACAACAACAACAACAACAACAACCCCTTTATAGCGAAGTAGTTTGGTAGAAGAATTGTGCATTACTTGATAAAAGTTTTAAAATTGTCATACGCAATAAAAAACCCAATTCAATCAAAATTAGATATGGAACCATCCTAGGTTTAGTCTATGTTCGCTTGACAGCCCCATTTCAATTAATTTCCATTTGAGTTCTGACACACTGATATTTCCATTTGAGTTCTGACACACTGATATTTGCCCCAAACTGTATACGGTACCGGTACCGTGGTAGTGACATCAAACTAGTCTCCAATGACTCGTCTGGGCAAGGGAAACCACTTATATTCAGAGAATGTTTGGCTAATGTTGACCGTTTGACTTGTACTGGTCCTTGTAGGTTATAATCATGTTACAAATTGGTATCAGAAGTGTTGCCAATTGCTACTAATTTGTTGAACTACAGGGACCACTACAAGTCAAATGGTCAACTTTCTCAACATTGTCTGAATATATATGGTTTCCCTTGTCCAGACGAGTCATTTGAACTAGTTTGACATCTCTACCACAGTACAGCGATCACTCCCATAATCGAACTATATGGGCCATGGCCAGTTCGGTCACAGGGAGTATTCGGATACACAGAGTAAATTATTTATTTGTCATTATTATTAGGTTATTAGTCCTTTAACTATTTATTTGTCTCTATTATTATATTGGCAACATACCTTCATACCAGGGGTCATAAATATATCCAAATAAGTCCTGTGGGACTATGAAATAGCTATTATTGGACAAGAAAAATATTTTGTTCATCCCTCCACTGGAACATCAACGTCTAATGGTGGAGGAAAAAAAGAATATGCCTCTCGCATCCTACTGCATGTCGTACAAGGCGACTAATAGGGGGGATGGTGTTAGACTTGCGGACCAAGTAGCCATCACTATACAATGAAGCCTTGTTATTGGCGCTGGCATTGTCTCTATATGATAGTGCTGTGACAGGGCTTCATTGTACTTGCTCCAAGTTGCCTAACGGCGGCATACTGGCAGTGGGTGTCGCTCACTCTGGACCCGGCCCTGGGCCCAACCTGGACGAATGTCAACAACGTATCGCCGTCAGCAGTGTGCAGTACTGCCAATACATATAGCGACTTCCGCTAGATCTAGAGACCTTTACTTCGATCTAGCAGCAATGACTTACACTAGCGGTTTGTATTTAAACTTTTGTTTTGAAATTTCAGAACAATTTCGAAGTGATATTATATGGATTTTGCCAATTCATATTTCTAGTGGTATTTATCATGTCTTGCATATAACTGTACTGCCAATACATATAGCGACTTCCGCTAGATCTAGATCTTTACTTCGATCTAGCAGCAATGACTACAATAGCGGTTTGTATTTAACCCTTGTCTAGCGGGGTGTTTTGGGCTCATTTGGGCATATTCAGGCCCTCCTGAATGATCAATCAAGTATCTGCATGAAAAGAAATGTATTCAGCAAAAAACTAGGCGCTAAAAGCTTCAAAATGAGACCAGAACGAGCTACGTAGCACTCGTGGTTCTCTTGCAGTGGTGCCACGAACATGGGAGTTTAGCGTATAGCGGTATATTTTTCCCAGCTATGCTCACTACTGGCTACACTGCCGGCCTCTCGAGAACACAGGGAACATGAGTTAATGTGCGGCGGTAAGCCCTGGGAGTCGGCTGTCTGGCCCGCTGAGCTCCCGGCTATTTGCACTCGGTTTTAACCCTTTAAAAGCCTTAATAATGCTCCTAACTTTCTGCAAATTGGTGCACGACTTCAGTCGAGCGCCGCCAATAAGGGGTTAAACTTTTGTTTTGAAATTTCAGAACAATATCGAAGTGATATATGGATTTTGCAAAGTCATATTTCTAGTGGTATTTATCATGTCTTACATCTAACAATATATGCTAGCGGATTTAACTTCAATTGGTAACCCTCCCGCTCGAGTCGGCTCGAAGAAAATCGATAATGGTGGCACTTTAGTAAACAGGTGATCAACAAAACCGCATGCGTATCGGTTTGGTGTATCGGTATTATGGTAAGTTGGCTAACTACTATTGTTTATAAGATATAGTAAGTAATGATAAGTAAATTATTATATATCGGCGATTTCGGTCATTTTTGAAAGTCATGAACAGCTTTACTTTATTTATATATATATATATATATCCCCCATGGCCTGTTCGGTTATTGGCGAGGTTCGGATAATGAAGGGTCGGATATGGGAGTGATTACTGTATAAAGTTTGGGGTAAAAATCTGTGGCATTTCGCCATACCACATTCCCCCCCCCTCCCCCCCTTTATACCCCACCTTTCTCCCTCAACTTGACCTATGATTTTGCACAGGTTCTATAGTCAATTCGCTGTAAGTAGGCGAGAAATCATGACCTCTGTCCTCTGTAACTCAAAAAAGGCTAGCATAAATTGGCTGTAAATTTCCACATCTATTCCTTGACTGACTCTTCCCAAACGGTAGAAATATAAGCTCGATTACTTCAGTCGTTTTGGAGTTACAGAGGTTAAAGGTCATAATTTCTCGCCTACTTTCAGCGAATAGACTATAGCAGTTCATGGGTTAATAGTTCTCATTTGACACCCTACACCTGCAGCCAATGCAAAATGTAGTCCCCAATGAAGGACTTGAATGTTTTTTGGAGCATTGGTGAAATGAGTGTACGATATTGTGGAAAGGATGGATGAGGAAATTAAAGGGGATAAAGAAAAGCATGTCTGAGTGTTGAGGGTTCCATGTCATCTCAACCAGTAGACCATTTCAACCAGTGCCAAGTTAACCCAAACCAACCAAACCAGTGCCAAAGTATAGTACTAACCTAACCTAACCTAACCTAATTAACCTAACCGTATTGGTTGAAATGGTCTACTGGTTGAGTTGACCAGTCACCTGTGTTGAGGTATGCTGAGGAAGCCTGAGACAAAATCCTGTAGCTAAAGATGGACAATGTAGGCTGCCATAAAATGATGATCATGAAGTATCACCATTAGGTCAAGTACAGTTGTGAGTACCAATAAGGTTGCACCCATTTTAATCTTTGCACTTAAAAATTAAAGCCATATTCTGAAAAATTTGGGATGTAATATAGAATGTTATTGCTTTATTTCTGTGTTAGATACTTATTCAAATAGGTGTATGGTGAGTTGGTAACCTTATTACAATTATAGCATAATGTATTTAACCCGTTGAGACCCAGCGTCGCACGTGTTGCGTCGGCAGTCTTTGATCACCAACTCCCAGCGACGCATCACGTGCGTCCGACATATAAAAAACACTTACGTGGCTCGTAAGATAGGAAATGGCGGGAGAATAGGAGGGGGCGGTACCGTAGTGTGTGGGGGAGCCGGGCCAGTAGGTGTGAGCGGGCCGAGACAGCCGCGCGGCTGGTGGTGGTGGGCTTAGTGGGGATAGTTTACACCCCTAGTTTACCGCCACTTTGAACCTTCATTACTCCGGTCGTATGGGAGCTAGAGGCTTGAGATTTATGTGAGATACTCCTTAGGATGTATGCCGTACAATGCCATACTCAGTTTTTACCCAAGTGCTCCCGGGCGGGTGGTCATGCGGGGGACACGAACTATTGAAACCCCCCCCCCCCCCCCACCCCCAAATGACCGAAATGAGTTTTTTTTTATTTGTGTGTTCATTTCTCACCATTCTCTTCCATTTTGGCTCAACAAATTTTTTTGAAGCCCCCCCCCCCCCCCCCCCCCAAAAAAAAATGTCAGAGGTGATTTTTTTTTGTTTTTTTTTCATTTCTCATCCTTGTCTTCCATTTTAGCAAACAAAAAAAATAAGTGAAAATGGCTTGGGACTGGGGTGAACAAAATATTATAACTAGCCGGGGCTCACGTTAACAAACTAAATACTGTTCCTACCAAAAAAAAAAATTATAACTGGGCTATTAGTTCTTATACAGTACTGTACAGTATATTTATTTTATGGGAACTTTATTATTACAATCACTAACATGTTTCTTTCATTCCAGGTTGCGGAGACAGCAGTGCAACTTTTTATTAGTAACGACAAGCCAAACATCGCTGGGCTGGTGTTGGCTGGTTCCGCAGACTTCAAGACAGAACTTTCACAGTCAGACATGTTCGACCCAGTGAGTGTCAAGCTAGTTGTTTTAGTTCCTTGTATTGAAATTATACTTTTACACATTTGTAAACATGCATATTTTCTTGCCGTTTGGGAAAGAAATATCCCTGCACAAACTTAGTTGGTTTATTTGTAAGTTAATTGGTGGGTTGGTGATAATATGAATTAAAGTGTTAAGTGGTATGACATGCTGAGAAATTAAATGTAAAACTTGCAATATTAGCAAACCAAAACAGGGACAACACAATACTGTACCGTATATATTATAATGCAAAACTTGCAAAATTCACAAACTAAAACGGGAACGACACAATGTAAAGACAAAAGAACTAATTAAAATCACTGGAAATAACAATTTAGCAAAATACAATTTTGAAATAATTGAACACAAAACAAAGACAAACACTACATAAGGTCAGTGATGGAATATGCAAGCCCTGCCTGGGCTTCTAACCTAGCTGAAACACATCACAAGACCTTGCAGACCATTCAAAACAAAGTCCTAAAAATCATCACAGGCTGCACAGCTACTACACCTACAGATAACCTACAGATAACCTACAGATAACCTACAGATCACCTACATCAAGAAACCAAAGTCCTCAAAGTCCTCAAAGTCAAAGACCATCTGAGCATGAGAGGCACTCAATTCCTGGCTGCAGCCTCCACAAACCAACACCATCCACTAAACTACATGCCCACAGACACCAAGGAATATCAAAACAACACCCTGCACACGATATCACACACAAATACTGTAATTTCTCCCTCCCTGCCCACCCTAAACTAGCTTCCAGAAGCACATACAATCACTCAAAGCCAACACGCAGCTGCATGCACGACCTCCCGAAATCTCTTATAATTTTCACCCAATTTTGATATAATTTCTATCACCAACACAAGGAAATCAAAGATACTGTACTTTACTTAGAAGGTAAATGTTATTTAATATTAGGCACACACTATGTCTTGGGAAGGTTTGGTAGAAAGACTTATTGTAGACCAAGTTATAAAGCTTTTATATCAATATTTGTATTTTTTACTGTTGTTAATGTCTTGTCATGTTGCAAATTTGATTTTAAATAATATTTTGACATTTAACATGTAGTTTCTTTATTCATGCAGAGTTTAGTAAAATTTGCCAGAACGTCCCGGACTTCCCAAACTTGACTACTTCCTTTAACGTGACGATAGTGCGTTGTTATATGTGCGATTGGTTTGCTTGGGAAACAGATTAACTTGCTCATGTAGTGATGTACACCCTATGTGGTGGATTGTGTTCTTTTATTTAATAATTTTCATTTTAGTAAGCGTTGTTTCCACATAGCGATTTTGATAATTTAATTTGACTTTATATTGTCCTTGTCCCAATTTTGGTTTGTTTAGTTTGCAAGTTTTACATTTTAATTTAAATCATAGGCTATCTTGACATCCTAATTTGTTTGCTTGCAGAGATTACAGGGAAAGGTGATAAAGCTAGTGGACGTATCTTACGGGGGTGAGAACGGCTTCAACCAGGCCATCGAGCTGGCAGCGGAGTCTCTAGCTAACGTTAAGTTCATCCAAGAGAAGAAATTGATCGGTGAGTGCTACATCAATTTGGGTTATTGTAATTTTTTTATGTTTTATGTTGTGTTTTCCCTGTTCTTGCTCTGTCTTTCCTTTTGTTCTTGCTCTGTCTTGAGTCCCCCCCCCCCCCAAAAAAAAAAGGAAACAAAGAGGGAAACTGAAAAGGAAAAAAAAAAAAGGAAAAGTGGGGATTGGGCCTGAGTAAATAGATAGATAGTAATTTCTGGACAAACGCCAAAACATGAACCTGGGCCAAGTGCTGGGAATGAAGGACAAGATGTAATTCTTTCACTGGTTTATATATACTGTACAGGTCTCCCTCGATTTACGATTGGGTAACGTTCCTGAAAACCCGATCTAAAATAGAATAATCATAATTATAGCAAGCTCTAAAATTAATGGGGTAAATGGGGATGCGTTCTTGGACCAGCCAAAACCCAAACCCAAACGCCTAAAAACCTACAATAATAACGTAAATTGGGGCATCAGATAGTGAGGGAGACCTGTAGTTTGAAAAAGAGTGTACAAGTTTCCCCTTTTGTAATAATGTGGATTGAAGGAGAGTAAGGGCATATATTCTAATAAATACTACAGGTATGTATTAACCGGTTATGATTGTTAAATACAGCCTGTTCTTTTAGGGATTGGTCTCAGGTTCTTGTCTTTACAAATGTACATGGTTGCATTTATTGTTTCATCGGCTATACAGTATACAGTCAGGTGTCCATATATGCGGTCATTTCGCCTTTTGTACCTCCTGTGTATATCAAATCCGCATCTTAGAATTAACAGGCCTCTTGGGAATTTATTCAATTTGTCACAGCCATTTTCTCAAAGTCCCCTATTTGAGCCTTTAGCCTACCTTAAGTCGACATTATACCACCAACAAAAAATTAGTTGCGTGTCAGGCAGGCAATAACGTCATCAATAAAACTGTTTTGGACCTGCTACTGACCTATTTTCGTGTCAGTCGTGCAATATCCTACAACGTAAACAAACCACACTGTTTTGTGTTGTTGTTGTTGTTCCCTAAGCTGCCTGGCCGAACAGTTCCTAAGGAAGGCCATGGCCACGGTCGGGCTTTCCCACAGAGCTCTCAAAGAGTGTAAATTGTGTTGTTGGCGTAAGTGGTTGTGTGAAATGCAGTCTTCTATGATGTGTTTAATGGTATGGGGTGCTGTGTTACAGCCTGGGCAGGTGTCGACGACGGAGTCATCCAGTCTCTTCTGATAGCTCAGAAGAGCCGGATGGTGTCCGCATCTCAGCCTGGCCAGGTGGACTCTGTCCTCGCGAGGAAGGGAGGATTCAGAAGGATGGATTTCGGGAGGTCGTGCTTGCAGCTGCGTGTTGTCTATGAGTGAGTGAATGGAACGGCGAGTGATATGAGTATGGATGTGCTTCCGGAAGTTGGTTCGGGGTGGGCAGGGAGGGAGAGAAGACAGTATTTGTGTGTGATAGCATGTGCTGGGTGTTGTTTTTATATTTCTTGGTGTCTGTGGGTGTGTAGCCATGTAGTGTAGTGGGTGGTGTTGATTTGTGGAGGCTGCTGCCAGGAATTGTGTGCCTCTCATGTCTAGATGATCTTTGACTTTGAGGACTTTGGTTTCTTGATGTAGGTGATCTGTGGGTGTCGTAGCTGTGCATCCTGTGATGATTTTCAGGGCTATATTTTGAATGGTCTGTAAGGTCTTATGATGTGTTTCAGCTAGGTTGGAAGCCCAGGCCGGGCTTGCGTATTCCATAACTGATCTTATGTATTGTTTGTAGACTGGTGGTGGTTTCTTTGTTGTGTCCAAATTTCGTGTGGGCAAGTGATATGAGGGCGTTATGTCTGGGTGTCTGTTTCTTTTTCATGTTTGTGGTGTGCTGTTTGAATGTCATTTGGGTGTCGTATGTTACTCCTAGGATTTTGGGTGTGTTAGGGGTGTGTTGTTTATGTTGAGTCCCGGGACGTAATCGTGCTCTCCTGTCCAGCTTGTGAGGAGGGTTGCAGTGGATTTAGCTGGGGCTAAATTGAGTCTGTTTGTAGTGCACCATTCATGTAATGTGTCGAGATAGTCTTGAAGGAGTCTTGTTGCTGTGTCTGGGTTTTGGTGCGTGCTTGTGAGTGTTATGTCGTCTGCGTAGGAGGCTATGGTTATTTGGGGTGAATTTGGTGTATTTATATCATGCATGTACAGATTGAAGAGTGCGGGCGACAGGACGGATCCTTGCGGGACTCCGTTTGGGAAATTTCTAATGCTAGATGACTGACCGGCAAAAGATGCGTGTGCACATCTGCCTGCTAAGAAGTTGGCCAGCCATCTTTTTGTGTTGTGCATGTATGTGTTGTAGATTTTGTTTGTTAGGTTGTGGCGGGGGATGGCATCGAAGGCTTTACTAATGTCGAGTGTGGCAAGTACTGATCTGTGTGGTGGTCTAGCTGAGTTGATGCCATCAAAAGCTCTTTGTGTAAGGTCTGTAAGAAGAGTGTTTGTGGAGTGCAATGGCCTGAAGCCGTGTTGTGTTGGAGAAAGGGGTAAGTCAGGTGTCATCAGTTGTAGTACAAGGCGCTCTATGACTTTGGAGGGGGTGCAAAGGAGTGTGATAGGGCGGTGTGAGGAGGGTAGCGTGGGGTCTTTGTTAGGTTTGGGGAATGTGATGATGATACCATGCTTCCAGATGTCTGGTATTGTGTTGTGTGAGTAGCTGTAGTTTGATATGTTAGTGAGTGCTTGTATGCCTTGTGGTCCCAGGTGTCTGAGGTGAATGTTGCTTATGTTGTCTAGGCCACAGGCGGGTGAGAGCTTGAGATTGTTGATGATATGCTTTGTCTGGTTGTTGGTGAAGGGTATATAGTCAGGGTCTGTGGGGAATTATCTTTTTCGTCGGATGACACGTCGGTCGTCTTTGTGGGGTTTTAGGTGACTGACATGAGAGAAGTGATTGATGAGAGTGTTTGCTTGTTGTTTACATGAAGGAGTAGAGTGTTGTGATTGCAGCATGTGATTGTGTTGTGTTGCTGTTGGAAAGTGTGATGCAGTTTAGTGTTTTGTAGAGTTTTTGGGGGTTTGTTTTGTGATCGAGTGTTTGTAGGAAGTTATTCCAATTTAGTGTTTGTTGTTCTTGTATTTTGTTGTTAATCTGGATGTTGAGTGCTTGAATTTGTTGATTGATGTCTTGTGTGTGGGGTGCTGGGGAGTGTTTCAGTGTGTCGCGTTGTATGATGAGGTTTTGAATTTCTGGTGAGAAGTTGGGGTTGTGTTTTTTTATGTTACCTCTTGGAATGCGTTTCTTGTCGGCGTTTTGGATAGTCGTGTTGAATTTGTGTACAGCATTGTTGATGTTAGTGATGGGTGTACCGTTTAAGGTTTCAAAGTGTTGTTCTGTCTCATTTGTGAAAGCTTCCCAGTTAGCTCTTTTATAGTTAGTGTAAATGTGTCTGTGGCTAGCTGGGGTGAGTCTTGTTTTGGTGGTGATAATGATCGGGAGGTGGTCTGAGCTCAAGGTTCTGACCACCCTCCAGGATGTTGTGGGGGCGAGTTCAGGGGAGCAAAAGGTGATATCAGGAGATGATGGGGTGTAGAGGGCTTGGTGGGGAGTATGGGTATGCTGATTAATGTTATTAAGGATATATAGGTTGTCTGTTTGGTGTTGTAAGACCAGCCCTCTGTCTGTGTCGGGGTTGTCGACAAACCAGGCCGACGTCTTTGCATTGAAGTCACCACCCAGGATGATGTGGGGGGTGTTTGTGATGTGTTGTATTTGTGGTCTGTAATCGTTTGGTACTGTAGGGGATGTTTGGGGAGTGATGTATGTGTTTATAATGGTAATGTTGGAGCTATTGCCAGTGCGTATTTTAATTGATTGAATTTCTGTTGTGTTATCGTTTGGGGGGGAGGAGAGATTTTGTATGTGCACTGGTGTCTATATATGTTATATCTTTGTGTACCAGGGTGATGAGTCCACCGCCAATGCCGACGGCCCGGTCTTGTCGTATGGTTGTGAAATGTAGGTGTTTTTTGTGTTGTACGGAGTTTTGTTTCTTGTACCGTAAGATGGCAATGTGTATGTTGTGTTGTTTGATGAAGTGTGTGAGTTCGTGTTTCTTTGTGTTGATGCCATCTATGTTTAGTTGAAGGATGTTAATGTTATGGGTGCGGTGTATGTTGGGTGCTGCTGCACGAGGATGGGGAGGGGGTGGGGGTGGGGGTGGGGATGGGGATTGGGATTGGGGTGCAGGAGATGAGGGTAGGAAAGGATTAGGTTGGGGTGTGGATAGGCTGGGTGGGTTTTAGGAGTGGGAGTGGATGTTATGTGGATTGGGGAGGAGAGGTGGATGGGTTTTAGGAGAGGGAGTGGATGGTATGGTAAGGTTATGTGGGTTGGGGAGGAGAGGTGGATGGGCTTTAGGGGAGGGATTTGACTGGGAGAGGGAGGGGCATGAGGAACATGTCCAGGTGTTTGTGTAGTGTTTCATGGAGGCAAGTGTTGTGCAGGTGAAATGGGTCCAGTTCCCGCATGAGTTGCAGAGAACTGAACCCTTAGTTTGGCGGCTCGAAGTAATGGGTTTTGAGCAAGTTGGACATGTGTATTTGTAGGTGGGTCCTGGGTTGCTCTCAATGTCTCCGGCTAGAAGGAGTCTTCGAGAAATGACAGCCGGAGAGTCATTTCTCGGTGTAGGAAAAACTGTGTATTGTGTGTGTACTTACACTAGTTGTACTTACACTAGTTGTATTTGCGGGAGTGAGCATGCTCGTAAATTCCCGCCTCCTAAGATATGTTTGTCATACCGTGCTTTGAAACTATGCACTGATGGTGCAGACACTACTTCGGCTGGCAATTTGTTCCACCCACTAATCGAGTTGGTAGGAAATCTTTTACTTTTCAGATCAGATTTACTATTTAGCACTTTTAGTTTGTAGCTGTGACCTCTTGTCCTCTCACCTCCATCCCTCTCTATGAAGTTTTCTTGGTCGATTTTGTCAATACCTCTAACACATTTATATATCTGAATTTGCTGTCCTCGTTTCCTTCTCTGTTCCAGTGTAGGTAGATTCAATCTCTCGAGCCTCTCTTGGTACTCCAAATTTTCCAAACCTGGGATCATCCTCGTAGCTGCTCTCTGTACCCTCTCAATTTTGTGGATATGTTTCTTCAAGTGAGGGGACCACACTACAGATGCATATTCCATCCTGGGTCTTATTATTGCCGTTATTATTTGTTTCGTGGTGTTTTCATTAAGATAATTGAAAGACATCCTAATATTTGCCAATAATGCCAGTGATTCTCTCACTATCTTATTTACGTGGCTTTCTGGAGACATGTTATCCCTAAATTCTATCCCCAAGTCTTTTTCTTTTTCTGCTTTGGGAATCACTTCGTTTCCTAGTTTATAATCTTTTCTAGGTCTGTACTTGCTTTTACCCATTTCTAGAGTCTTACATTTCCCTGCATTGAACTCCATATTCCATTTGATGCTCCATTCATGGATCTTTTGCAAATCTGCTTGGAGCTCAAGGCAATCCTCCTGGGTTCTGATCGTTTTAAGCAGCTTAGCATCGTCCGCAAACATACTCATGTAGCTTGTTAGTCCCTCAGGCAAGTCATTTACAAATATTAGAAACATGATTGGGGCTAGAACAGATCCTTGTGGTACCCCACTCGTAATTTGAGTCCAGTTTGACGATTTCCCCCTTACTGTTGTTCTCATCTGTCTTCCGCTAAGGTAGCTCTCCATCCATTTCAGCAGTTTGTCTCCTACTTTTCCCTCATGTTTTAATTTCCATAGCAATCTCTTGTGTGGAACTTTGTCAAATGCCTTTTTAAAGTCTAGGTAGGCACAGTCTACCCATCCTTCCCTCTTGTCCACTGTGTCTATTACTCTAGAGTAAAAACTCAACAAGTTGCTTATACATGATCTGCCACCTCTGAATCCAAATTGTCGGTCAGTAATTAATCTTTTGGATTCCAGGTATTTCACCCATTTGTCCCTTATTAATCCTTCCAGAATCTTCATGAGGATGCTCAATAGTGATACAGGTCTATAGTTCAGTGGTTTATCTCTGCTTCCTCCCTTAAATATAGGAATAATGTTTGCTCTTTTCCATTCTGTAGGTACTATCCCTGTGTCCAATGATTTGGTCATTATGTCATATAACGGTATACTCAGTTCCATAGCATTTTCTTTAATAATCCAGCCTGATACTCCGTCCGGTCCAGCGGCTTTGTTTGGATCCACCTTACTCATTTTGTCTATGAGCTCTGGTCTGTTAAATGTTACTTCCGGCATTTCCTCTGTACCTATCTCATTGGTTTCTGGTGCAATGAATTCTCCTTCTTTTGTAAATACTGATGCAAAATTTCTATTTAGTTCTTCCGCAATCTCCGTATCCTCTTCTATGATTCTGTTTCCACTTTTAATCTTAACGATCGTGGCTTTTATCTTCCTTTTGCCGTTTACAAACTTGAAAAACATTTTTGGATTCTTTTCATAGTTCTCCACTATCCCTTTCTCATGGTTTGCCTCTGACCTCCTCCTCATTTCTGTGTATTTGTTTCTCTCCTCTTTATACTTTTGCCTGTTATCTTCCGAATCCCAGTTTCTCATCTTTTTCCAGGCTTTGTTTTTTGCTTCCTGTGCTTGCCTACATTCGCGGTTAAACCATACTTTGCGATTACTTTTTTTCCTTTTATTAATGTACTTAGGGACAAAAGTTTTTATACCAGTATCATAGATCTCCATGAATGCCTTGAGTTTTTTGTCTACCTCACTTTCAGATAACACCTGATCCCAATTTTGTGATTTGAAAAAATCCCGTAGTCCTACGAAATCGGTTCTGGAATACATCCAGTGATTTTCCTTGTGTTTTTCCCTTCCCTTGGGTAGATTATACTTCAATAGTAAGTCTATGTCTAGAACTGCATGGTCGCTTTTTCCTAGTGGGCATAGGTACTGAATACTTTGAACCTCCTCCTCCCTTCTTGTGAATAGAAGGTCCAATCTAGCTGGTTGATCACTTCCCCTTACTCTTGTTGACTCTTTTACATGTTGGTATATAGAATTTTCCATGGCCATACTTAAAAATTCATAGCCCCAACTTTCCTCTCCTGCTCCGGCTTCAAGATCTTCCCAATTCACTTCCTTGCAGTTAAAGTCCCCACACATGACTATTTCATTCTTTGAAGCCAAGATATTTCCTAGCACACTAATTGTTTCCTTACGCATTAGGCTATGCTCCTCCTTACCCCATGTCTTCGTCTTGGGAGGTACATACGCTACTATCACCACTATTTTTTCGTTTCCACCAATCTCTATTGCTAAAACTTCTGTGTGTGTGTGTGGTGTGAGAGATGTGAGAGATGTGAGAATTGCCCGGCGCGACCGCATCCGCTCCAAGGACGCGTGCCCCCAGGGAGGGGGCAGGGGATAGTTGTGGCGGTTTGGCTCCCGGAAACTGCTCCCCACGGTCGGCAGCCTGCTGTCCTCCACTGTCGGTGATCTTGTCCCCGGACGGGAGGGTCGGCAGCCATCCATGGTCGGCAGTTCCGGGAGGTGGTCCCACGGCGTAGACGCCGCCACTCCAGGACCACTGTTTTGTGTTGTCTGCTACGACTCGGGTGCTGTTTCTTCTTCTCGGCGGGCGGATATACAGTATATGTACCCTAGGTTAGGTAAAATTTTTTAGATATGAATACGAAAACATCACAAAATTTACAGCGATTTTGATAAGTTTTTGTCTTTTTACTGTATTCGTCCAAGTTTTGGTTTGTTTATTTTGCAAGTTTTACATTATAATAAAAATAATATAGGTTCAGAACATTTCATAGCGAGGTCGTTCCTTTGTAATGTGTACCCCATTAAATGTTCTTTCCTCTCGCATAAGCATTAGGCTATACATAGCGCAGTCGTGTACAGTACATGATTAGATTGATATCCAGTATTCGATAAATGGATATTAATCGTAGTCATGTACAGTACCTTGAACTGTCTTGATGTTGCAATGGTTAGAGCGCGTAACTTTTGTATGAGGTATCCTGGGTTCGAATTCTGGGAGGATCACATTCTTACATTGATTTCATTTGAGGGGTTATTGGTTTCAAGAAAGATATTAAAAATAATAATAACAATATTCTAATTTTTCAGCCAAGTACTTTGAGGAGATCAGCCAAGACACGGGGAAATACTGCTTTGGTGTCGTGGACACTCTGAAGGCGCTAGAGTGTGGAGCGGTAGAGATCCTCATCTGTTGGGAGAACCTCGACCTTGTCAGGTGAGGAGGCAACTAGTACTAACTAGTACTAAAGGTCTTAGTCAAGAACAATTGTAGATTGATACTATCAATAAAAGCTGGTATATTCTGTTTTCATAGTGCCAGTTCTCCATGTCAGGGGATTCAGTAGTGCTCGCATTACATATCCATTCGAAGATCGTAAAGTATATATTCTTCATGTACTGTAAATTCCAGTTATTGGACCTTACTGTTTAGAGGGAAATATCATTGTATTAGGCTATTTGTCTTTATATTGTCTTTGTCTAAGTTTTGGTTTGTTTAGTTTGCAAGTTTTACATTTTAATTTATATTTAATTTTGTATTCAATAACATTCTTCTCAATATTTCTGGGTCGGGGCCCGGCCTTAGTGTTAACACTTAAAGAGCGGGGCCCGACTTAAGTCCGTATCTAAAAAGCAGCAAGTTAGGAGTATTATTAAGGCTTTTAAAGGGTTAAAATAGAGTGCAAATGGCCGGGAGCGCAGCAGGCCACACGGCCGACACCCAGGGCTTATTGCCGCCCACTGACTCACGCTCCCTCTGTCCTCGAGAGGCCGGCAGTGTAGCCAGTAGTGAGCGTAGCTGGAAAAAATATGCCGCTATACGCTAAACTCCCATGTTAGTGGTAGCACTGCATGAAAACGACGAGTGCTACGTAGCTCGTTCTGGTCTCATTTTGAAGCTTGTAGCGCCTAGTTTTTTGCTGAATACATTTCTTTTCATGCAGTTACTTGATTGATCATTCAGGAGGGCCTGAATATGCCCAAAATATCCCCAAAACCCCCGCTAGACGAGGGTTAACGCTTCAGGAGACGGTTGCTTTAGCTTTAGCACATAATGTCAGGCCAGCCATAGTACCGTGCACACGCATGGGGCACATCCCTGCAGCTGGTTCTGGTGGGATGCTCCGAGGCCACTGGATCTTATCCTTTGCTAACACTTTGGTGAAGGTGCTGGGGACAGCCTCCAGGGCAGCAGTCTAGACCCAGTAACCTGGTGATAGTAATTTTTCCTTGCCTGCTTCCTTACTTAACTCCTCAGACCCGGTAGGGCTCTGAAGCACCCATAACAAACGCGGTCCGCGGAACCCGGTAGGGCTCTGAGGCTCCGGCAGCTTGAAAGCCTTTAAGCTTGTTTTGAAAGCCGTCCGTCCGACGCATGTAAACAACAGCCGGTTGGACCGACGCCGCGCATCTCCGACCACAAGAAGGAGAGGCGTCGCTTGTTTTTGTGTGGCTGTGTGTTATTGTTTAGTATTGAAAAGTGGCTAATATGGCTGACATCGCCACAAAGTTCTCTCCACGGAAATCGTCATCACAACTGAACCAGTTGACTTAGAGAGCTCTACTCAACGCCATTCTACAGGTATGAAACCCATCTACGCTTGCGGATGCGCGTGAATGCGGAAGTAGTCAAAATAACAAAGATACGGTAGCCTAGGCGTAGACGTTTTTCGGCCAAAACCCCCGGGTTTCGGGGAATATTTATAGAATGCGTAGCCGGTCCCGGAGGGTTAAGGGGAGACGGGTCGTTTCTCTGGTCCCCTTTTTCCCTCGTGTTAAGCCCCATTTGTTTTGAGATTAAAAGACGTTTGGCCCATTAGTTTGGCGATTTTAACACCTTTCGCCCCATTTCTTTGTCACTTTTATGACCTTTCGTGCCATTTAGGTGTCTATTTTTTCCTGACGAGCGAAAGCGCGCCTGAAATTTTAAGACGAATCAGCCATTGGCCGGAGAATGTATAAATTTATATTGAAGGGGGATCTATTTATTTTTTTTAAGCTTGATGGAAGTCTAGTGAGGAAACAGAGAAATAAAGGAACGAATGACCAAAGAAACGGCCCGTCTCCCCTTAACCTAACATCTAATCTTTTATCTGATTTACTTATTTTGTCTCCTTATGAAATCCTTGATTTATAGATGAACTTGTTACTTCAGGTACGTGCTAAAGAACCACCAATCGGGAGAAGAGACCATTTTGCACTTAACCCCAGAACAGGAGAAGGACAAAACGCACTTCACTGACAAGGCCGTAAGTTTTACTGTTTTATCTATGAATTTTATATATTAATAGTGGCTATGTCATCGTTACAACCAGATGCCATTGTCTCTGTAGGCTACCTGATTTTATAGTTTATTCATATTTTTTCACTAACCAACTTTACTTATAAACTCATATCATCCACTATCCCATATCATCCACTCCCCCCCCTAAAACCCGTCCACCTCTCCTCCCTAACCCACCTAACCTTCCCATACCATCCACATCCTCAACTCAACACACCACACCCCATCCTAATCCATTCCAACCCCCATCTCCTGCTCCCCAATCCCCACCCCCACCTCACCCATCCCAACCCCCAGCCCCTCCCTCACCCCCACCCCCCCCATCACCCCCACCCCCACCCCATCCTCGTGCAGCAGCACCCAACATACATCGTGCACATAACATTAACATTCTTCAACTGAACATAGATGGCATCAACACAAAGAAACACGAACTCTCACACTTCATCAAACAACACAACATACACATTGCCATCTTACAAGAAACAAAACTCCGCACAACACAAAAAACACCCACATTTCATAATTTCACCACCATCAGACAAGACCGGGCTGTCGGCGGGGGCGGTGGACTCATCACCCTGGTACACAAAGAAATATCATACATAGTAACCAGTGTACAAACCATATCACTCCTCCCCCCAAATGATAACACAACAGAAATACAGTCAATTAAAATACGCACTGGCAACAACTCCAACATAACCATCATAAACACATACATCCCTCCCCAAACATCCCCTACAGTACCAAATGAATACAGACCACACTTACAACACATCACAAACACCCCACACACCCCACACATCATCCTGGGTGGTGACTTCAACGCCAAGACGTCGGCCTGGTTTGTCGACAACCCCGACACAGACAGAGGGCTGGTACTACAAAACCAAACCGATAACCTCATCATCCTTAACGACATCCATCAACATACCCATATTCCTCACCAAGCCCTCTATAACCCATCATCTCCAGACATCACCTTTTGCTCCCCAGAACTCGCCCCCACAACATCCTGGAGGGTGGTCAGAACCTTAGGCTCTGACCACCTCCCGATCATTATCACCACCAAAACCAGACTCACCCCAGCTAGCCACAAACACACATACACCAATTATAAAAGAGCTAACTGGGAAGCATTCATAAATGAGACAGAACAACACTTCACAACTCTAAACAGTACACCCATCACTAACATCAACAATGCTGTACACATACTCAATAAAACTATCCAAAACGCTGACAAGAAACACATTCCAAGAGGTAACAGAAAAAGACACAACCCCAACTTCACACCAGAAATTCAAAACCTCATCAGACAACGCGACATACTGAAACACTCCCCAGCACCCCACACACAAGACATCACACAACAAATTCAAGCACTCAACACCCAAACTAACAACAAAATACAAGAACAACAAAAACTAAATTGGAATAACTTCCTACAAACACTTGATCACAAAACAAACTCCAAAAAACTATACAAAACACTAAACAGCATCACACTTTCCAACAGCAACACAACACAATCACATGCTGCAATCACAACAACAGACTCTACTCCTTCATGTAAACAACAAGCAAACACTCTCATCAATCACTTTTCACATGTCAGCCACCTAAAACCTCACAAAGACGACCGACGTGTCATCCGACGTAAGAGACAATTCCCCACAGACCCTGACTATACACCCTTCACCAATCACCAGACAAAGCATATCATCAACAATCTCAAGCACTCACCCGCCTGTGGCCTAGACAACATAAGCAACATACACCTCAGACACCTGGGACCACAAGGCATACAAGCACTCACTAACATATCAAACTACAGCTATTCACACAACACAATACCAGACATTTGGAAGCATGGTATCATCATCACTTTCCCCAAACCCAACAAAGACCCCACGCTACCCTCCTCGCACCGCCCCATCACACTCCTTTGCTCCCCCTCCAAAGTCATGGAACGCCTAGTATTACAACTAATTACACCTGACCTACCCCTAGCTCCAACACAACATGGCTTTAGGCCACTGCACTCCACAAACACTCTTCTCACAGACCTTACACAAAGAGCTTTCGACGGCATCAATTCAGCTAGACCACCACACAGATCACTATTAGCCACACTCGACATTAGTAAAGCCTTCGATGCCATCCCCCGCCACAACCTAACAAACAAAATCTACAACACAAACATGCACAACAACACAAAACGGTGGCTGGCCAACTTCCTAGCAGGCAGATGTGCACACGTATCTTTTGCCGGTCAGTCATCTAAAATCAGAAACTTTCCAAACGGAGTCCCACAAGGATCCGTCCTATCGCCCGCACTCTTCAATCTGTACATGCACGATATAACTACACCCAATACGCCCCAAATAAACTTAGCCTCCTATGCAGATGACATAACACTCACATGCACACACCATGACCCAAAAGAGCAACAGATCTCCTTCAACCCTATCTCAACACACTACATGGCTGGTGCACTACAAACAGACTTAATCTAGCCCCAGCCAAATCCACCGCAACCCTGCTCACAAGTTGGACAGGAGAACACGAATACATCCCTCAACTCACCATAAACAACACACCCCTAACACATACACACACACCCAAAATCCTAGGAGTAACATATGATACTCATATGACATTCAAACAGCACACCACAAACATTAAAAAGAAACTGACACCCAGACTTAACGCCCTCAGGTCACTTGCTCACACAAAATTTGGACACAACAAAGAAACTACCACCACAGTATATAAACAATACATAAGATCAGTGATGGAATACGCAAGCCCAGCCTGGGCTTCTAACCTAGCTGAAACACATCATAAGACCTTACAGACTATTCAAAACAAAGCCCTGAAGATCATTACAGGCTGCACAGCTACTGCACCCACAGATCACCTACATCAAGAAACCAAAATCCTCAAAGTCAAAGACCATCTGGACATGAGAGGCACTCAATTCCTGGCAGCAGCCTCCACGAACCAAGACCACCCACTAAACTACATGGCAACACACCCACAGACACCAAGAAATATCAAAACAACACCCAGCACACGGTATCACACACAATTATTGTCCTCTCTCCCTCCCTGCCCACCCCGAACCAACTTCCAGAAGCACATCCATACTCATATCTCTCACCGATCCATCCACTCACTCACAGACAACACACAGCTGCATGCACGACCTCCCGAAATCCATCCTTCCGAATCCTCCCTTCCTCGCGAGGACAGAGTCCACCTGGCCAGGCTGAGATGCGGACACCATCCAGCTCTCCTGAGCTATCAGAAGAGACTGGATGACTCCGTTGTCGACGCCTGCCCGGGATGTAACACAGCACCCCATACCATTAAACACATCATAGAAGACTGCATTTCACACAACCACTTACGCCAACAACACAATCTACACTCAATGAGAGCTCTGTGGGAAAGCCCGATCGTGGCCATGGCCTTTCTCAGGGACTCGGGGCTGTTCGGCCAGGCAGCTTAGGGAACAACAACAACAACAACAACAACAACTTATAAACTCAATTAACCCTTTCAGACTTATATGATGTAGAGGTTGCCAGATTAGCAATAAGAAATAGAGTTCTCTCACTCTTATAATTCTATCTATCTATCTATATGCTCGGCCCAATCCCCATTTTGGGGGTAGCCGACTCAAGACAGAGCAAGAACAGGGAAAACACAAAAACAACATAAAACAACAAATAAACACAGATAAAAAGCACAAACTCACACACATCCAGGTCACCCAGGAGAAGACCCAGAGACCAGGGTCACCAAGGTCGCTTCAGCACTCACCCGGCCCCCGACCACCCGGAGAGGTTCCGATCTCGGCAGGCAGACATGCAGCGGAGCCAAAGCCACAAGCTCTCCCACCACACTTCCAGGCGCACCCTTCATATTAATCGTCTCCCCGGGCCAGGCGCCTGATGGACTATTAGCTAGTCCAACTTGCGCCCGACCCCTTACTCCAAATGACCACGTGTTCACTCAACTATTCACAAGCATTCTCCATTCACTCCTGTCCACCACCACTTCCCCTGCCTGATCTATAGTCATTCCTCTATCATCCAAAGCTTTTCTTACACAGTCTCTCCATCTCAATGGGGTCTTCCTGCCCTTCTATCTCCCCTTGTACCTGACTCACATATTCTCTTTGTAAGCCTTTCATCTCCCATTTGTTCAACATGACCATACCAGCTCAGCACCCTTCTGTCCACTCTGGCTGACAAATGTTCCTGCTGCCCCACTCTCCTACATATCTCTTCATTCCTCAATCTGTCTCTACGAGTAACTCCACACATACTCCTCAAGCAGCTCATCTCCATCACATCCAGCCCTCTTTTCTCTTTTTTCTTCAGAGCCCATGTCTCAGCCCCATACATCACTGTTGGCACAACAATTCCTTGATACAGTGCACTTTTTACTTTCACTCTGAGATTTCTCGTCTTCCACATACTTTCCATTGCTCCGAAAACTTTCCTTCCTTCACACACACTCTGTTTTACTTCCACTTCCATACCTCCACTCCTGCTTATCGTTCCTCCTAGATATTTAAAACACTCTACTTGTTCCAATATTTCCCCATCCAGCCTCACATCTAGATTCACCCTATGCTCTCCCCTATTACACACCATTACTTTACTTTTATTGACGTTCACCTTCAGTTTCTTCCTTCCACAAACCACACCAAACTCTTTGAGTACTCGCTGCAGTTTCTCATCAGAATCCGCCACCAATGCTGTGTCATCAGCGAACAGCAACTGATTCGACTCCCAATCTCTACCATTCTCTCCTACTAAACCCAATCCTCTTCCCATAGTTCTCCTTTTCACCTCCCTCGCCACACCATCCATAAACATATTAAACAGCCATGGTGACATTACACAACCCTGTCGCAAACCTACCTTTACCTCAAACCATTCACTCAACTCACCATTTCCTACTCTCACACATGCTCTGCTCCCTTCATAAAAACTCTTAACTGCTTCTAACAAATTTCCTCCAATTTCATAAATCCTTAACACCTTCCACATTGCTTCAAGGTCCACACGATCATACGCTTTTTCCAAGTCCATAAAAGCCCAAAATATCTCCTTATGCTTCTCTAAATACTTCTCGCATAACTGTCTTACTGCAAACATCTGATCCACGCACCCTCTTCCCCTCCTAAAACCGCACTGTTCTTCTCCTATTGCAACTTCCGTACACTTTATTATCCTCTCTATCAACACCCTGCCATACAGCTTTCCAACCACTGACAATAAACTAATATCTCTATAACTTGAACACTCCTGCCGATCTCCCTTCCCCTTGTACAACGGACAATACATGCACTCTTCCAGTCTATTGGTACCATTGACACAGCAAAACACACATTGAAAAGTCTCACCAACCAATCTATTATCACATCTCCACCCTTCGTTATACACTCCACAGCAATACCATCCAAACCTTCTGCTTTTCCCGCTCTCATTTGTTTCACTGCTTCTTTCACCTCATTTTCCTCAATCCTTTCATTCATTCCCTGCCACCTGGGTAACCTATCTCCATCCACCTCTGCTTCAATCACTGCTTCTCTTCCATCTCTTGTATTTAACAAAGATTCAAAATACTCGGCGTATCTTTTCCTCACTTCAACTGGTTCCACTAGTAATTCTCCATTTTCATCTTTCACTGACTCTTCCCTCTTTTGTCCTCCTTTCCTTACTTTATTTACCTCCTTCCAGAACATCTTCTTTCGTTCTTCAAAATTCTCACTCAGCCTTTGACCCCACCTTTCGTTTGCATCTTTTTTCGCTTCTCTAATTTTCCGTTTTGCCTCTCTCCTTTTCTCCTTGTACCTCTCCCATACCTCAACACTACCATCTTGTAAAACCCTCTCAAAACACTGTCTCTTCTCCTCAACTGCCTTTCTCACCGTATCATTCCACCACTCGCTTCCCTTCCTGATACCTCTGCCTCCTACTTTCCTTTTGCCGCATACTACCTCTGCACTTGCTTTCACTCCTTCCTTAAACTGTTGCCATTCAACCTCTACTTCTCTCTCTTTCATCTCTCTCACTTCCATCCACTTTTCATTTAGTCTTTCCTTGTACTCCCTCTCTTTTTCACTCTTCTCTAACTCACTAACTTTTATTACCTCTCTTACTTCACGCTTGTCTCTTATTCTCCTGTAACTCCTAACTCTTAGCTTTCCCTCCACCAGGTAATGATCTGACATACCCTCCGCTTCACCTCTCATCACATTCACATCCAGCAGTCTACACAATCTTTCCCTTGTCACCAGCACATAATCCATCAATGCCCTCTCTACAATCTCTCCCCTCACAAGTCTATGCCAGGTGTACTTGTGTATACGCCTTTTTTTGAAGAACGTATTATCTACACTCAATCTGCATTCTTCACATACATTTTTCAGTCTTTCTCCACTCTCGTTTACACCATCCACACCAAAACTACCGATGACTCCCTCAACAGGCTCATTTCCTACCCTAGCATTTAGGTCCCCTAAAACTATAACATTTTCATTTTCATCAAACCCTTGTAGACAATCTCTCAAATCCTCCCAGAAACCCTCTACCTCGTCTTAACTCTCTTTCACTTCCTGGTCCATACGCACTTACAAAAACCCACCTTTCACCCTTAAACCGCATTCGCACCCACATTAGCCTTGATGACACCTCTTTCCACTCTTTTATAAACTCTCTCAACTCCTCCTTCACAATAATAGCCACTCCTTCTTTCCCCCTGACTCCCTCGTCTACTCCAGACTTTCTACCTATCACGTTTCCAAAATCCACTTCTCCCTCTCCTTTCATCTTTGTTTCATTCAGTGCAAGGACATCATACATCCTTCTTTCAAATAACCTTCCAATATCCTCTCGCTTCTCATTCGTACTACATCCACGCACATTCAAAGCTCCTATTCTTAGGGTCCGGGACCACGAACGCGTTCCCTCGCCCCTATCTCTGTCTCGTTTTTTTGGTAGATTTATTTATAATTACCTCTCCAAAGGGGCGGGTGCCCAACCCCAAAAAGGAGTTGAAATAGGGAAGCTATCCCCCCGCCAAAGGCGGCTTTCTAGGGCCTTTCCTAGCTGATGCTGAGAGGATTGGGTTCTAGCCATGTGGTGATGGGCTGGTCTATACGAGTGAGAACTGAGCGATCTCTGCCATACCCATAGCTTACTCTGACTGTTCCTTTTACTTATATATCTTCTAGATCTCAAGTGGCGGCGTCTTTTCCGTGGATTGACCTCCCTACTGCCAACCTAGAAGTTGGCAGATTGGGAGCCAAAGCGTCACATTTTTCCCTTGCCCCTCAACTTTCCCTTCATAATTGCTGAGGGGCACAGGGCCTTGGGTGGGGCTTTGGTTTCCCGGGCGTTTCCGCACCCTCCTCAGCTCCCTGCCTTGGAGTGGCTTCGGTCACCCGGGCTTTGTTAGTGGTAAGCAGGGAGGATTTTGTGGGGGCGCTCATTTATGGCCTTGGCCTTGCTCGAGATCTTGGGGCTGTTCGGCCAGACAGCCTGGGGAACAAGAACAACAACAACAACCTCTCCAAAATTAGTTTTCTGTCCACAGCTAACTCAAAGACAACTGCAGAGGTTGAAGTAACTAAACTAAAGGTTTCTAAATACCCCTGATGGTTACAAAGGTTTTAAAGTATCCCTAATAGGCTCAAAATCGCGTCATATATCGGAGAGGGTTAATGAAATAAACGAATACATGTTGCACTCCAAGGACTTGAACCTAGGATACTCACACCAAAATTCCGCGCATTTATGCATTACACTATCAAGACAAGTGGAAGGATAAATATAATGTCAGCCTTGTCAGGAATGTTACTTAGTATAACATACATGATCTTACAGGATGAAGGGGAAGGGTTAAGATAGAATTGGGGAGGCTAGTTCCGCAGAGGTATTCTGTACCTATCTGGGTGTGTTCTTTCATTTCATAAATTTTATTTTAGTAAGCGTTGTTTCCACATAGCGATTTTGATAAGTTGTTTTGACTTTATATTGTCTTTGTCCCAGTTTTGGTTTGCTTTGTTTGCAAGTTTTATATTTTAATTGATAGCGTAATGCATAAATGCGCGGGATTTCTGCGTGAGTATCCTAGGTTCGAGTCCTTGGAGTGCTACATGTATTTGTTGATTTCATTAACCCGTACAGCCCCAGCGACGCGCCTGGCGCGTCGGCGATGTATGTAACGCACAGCCCCAGAGACGCGCCTGGCGCGTCACCCTAATTGCGCCGACCGTAACCTCAGGTGTAGCCACTCAAGAGGGCTCAGATTTGTATGGGAACTGTGTACGTATCCCACGCAACCGTGCCGATGGTTGAAAACTCTCAAAGTCCACGTGCGTGCGCGTGAGCGCGCAATAACCTGTTTTTTTGGGGTAATTGCCTTCAATTTTTACTCTTGTAAAATACGTTTTCGGGGGCTCTGTAGGACCATTCTTTAAGCTTTTTGAGCGGTTTTTCGTGGTTTTTCCTTCATTCCTAACCCATTCGCTATTGTTTCTGGAATAAAACAATTTTTTGAAAACCGGCCGGGTTCTGGTGAACAAACATTACAAAACTAGCCAGGGCTGGACGGGTTAATTGAGTTTAGAAGTAAAGTTAGTTGGTGAAAAAATATGAAATAACTTAAAGGTTTATAGGAAATACTTTTGGATAGAACATAGAAAGTTACAGCTATTATACTATACGTGATTGTGTAGCTAACCTAATAATTATAATAATTATCTGCCAACTAACACTTGCCTTGTTTGCAGACGGGGGTAGAGCTTGAGCTGGTGGACTCTATGCCGCTACTGGAGTGGCTGGCCAACAACTATAAGAGCTTTGGAGCCACGCTGGAGATTATCACCGACCGCTCTCAGGAAGGTTCACAGTACGTCAGGGGCTTCGGTGGCATCGGAGGTAAGTAAAGGGGCTGAGGAGTGAGATCTGTAGGGTTTATTTCGGTTATTTTGCTTGGGAACCAGATTAACTTGCTCATGTAGTAATGTACACCCTATGTGGTGGATTGTGTTCTTTCATTTCATAAATTTTATTTTAGTAAGCGTTGTTTCCACATAGCGATTTTGAAATTTTGTTTGGACTTTATATTGTCTTTGTCCCAGTTTTTGTTTAACTTTCTTTGCAAGTTTTACATTTTAATTTGGCATATTGTATAATTACCATACTATATAAGGATGGTTACAGATTCTTACAGATTACAGAATCAGGATAAATAATATTCAAGCTTTGTGTTGCTAAAGTGCGAGAGAAAAACATCAGAGGTACGGGTACATGGGGCAAATAAGATGGATTGAAAATTCTAGGTGAGGTTCGTACATGTTCTGTGGCTTCTTGAAAGAGCATATGATTTGAGTTATTTTATTTCTTGACTAAGTATGGCTTCATGAATAACATCAACTTTCAAACTCCGGGTGACGTGAATTTACATCAATAAAGTTCTGTGCCACAATCCCGGGTCCCGCAGATACGCAGTTTCAGGTTTCAAGCCATGCAATCAAACTATGTGGGCCATATGGGCCGATGCAGGCCATGTGGGCCCTAGCGGCCTAGTGATAGACTATGATTCATCCTCAGCCTTTCCTACACCCTTCCCTCCCAAGCCTCTCCCTATATCCCCCTAACTTCACACCAAACCACAAGCCCACCATTAGTTGTAATGAAATGAGTATTATTGTATATGTAAAACTATGGCAACTATAACATTGTTTGTGTCACAGTGTAAAATATTGGGGTTCCATGATGATAGCATAGTAGTAAAGGATATACAGTATAAAAGCTTTCCTAACACCGACTATAGGTTAGTCTTAAGCCGGTATCAGCTTTTTCACAACAATTTTATCCTCAACACTGGTCTGGCAGCTTATGAGGTCAACATTGATAATAATTCTGTCAACCTAAATTCATCTACCATCAGTCTACTTTCCGATAGCAGTGCAAAATACTCCAGAAATGTTAATCATGGAATGTTAACTATAAAAGCTCTCGTGTGATACCGGCTTTACTCAACAAGACCCCGCTTACCTCTATCAGGGATCCTCCGCTACAAGGTGGACCTCCAGGGTATGGATGAAATGGATGAAGCCTACCTCGACATTGACCTTGATGATTACATGTAACTTATTCCATGAACTACGGGCTGGGTTAGTCAGGCATTACCAGTGTGATGTGTTTTATTAATTTAAAGTACGCATTAAGTTACTCATGCATTAATAATGGATTGATAACCAGTGTGGTGTGTTTTATACTAATCTTTTATAAGCGTAGGTTGGGTTAGTTGTGCATAATGAATGGATTTAGAATATTACAAGTGTTCAGTGTGATATTACTTAGTGTTTCAAGTTATTTGTGGACTTCCGATTTGGTTATAGCCAGTGAAAGTGTTTATTTTTTCCTGGTCCAGTTGATTTACATTATATCTAGTGTGCCATGTCTTACTAATTCTTGGATTCCTGGCATTCTGAGCTGGGATTGTGCTGAATAACGAGTGGTTTTCTAACCAGTGTGCAATATTTTATTAACTTTACGAATAAAGATTTATGAAACGGGTGCAGTGCTATATTACTATAATTGCAAACTGGCTTAGTCATTCGTAATGAGTGGATTTATATAAGCATGATTTTGCATAATATATCGGTAAATATTAACCCTCGGAGGACGGATGGCCTCCCAGGCTCTAAATCGAGTTTGAACTGTGGAAGGCGGATGACAGCACAGGCTCCCTTGCTTGAACTAGTGCTTTTAAAGTGCGCACGCCAATTTTTTTTTTACATACGCATGCACAGTGCCACCACGCATGAGCTACACCGTACAGTCAGTCTTCACCTATCCGTCATGGAAACACAAGCATTTAAGATTTCCTCTGTCTCCGAATTCGTGCCCCCGAATACGCTGCACACACAAAACGACGAAGACGACACGGAAGGGATATTCTTAGTCCAGGAGGCATTGCACGTGATGGTGTGTAATAGAGGTGCTCGTAGGGTGAATCTAGATGTGGGGCTGGATTGGGAAATACTGGAGCATGTATAGAAACCATTGGTTCACTCCTCCAGAAGCTGATTGCACCACCAAAGTGGTGGGCGGTGGGTTCGCCGCATCCCTATGCCAGAGAGAGAAAGGCCGACTTGTGCCAGTGGACTATGAGAATAAGACATCAGGGAACCATGGGGCACACCACTCTCAGGAAAAAAGTTAGAAATAAGAATGATGAAAAAGGTGAAGTCAGAAATGGCTATGGGTAGTAGAGGTCACCAACCCTCACTCGATAGATGCAGGAGAAATACCCAGAGACCCAGGTCCATTTGGGGTCCCCAGCAAAAGATTCCCAGGTCACATATCTCCCGGAAGGGCTCCGATTTCCGCAGGCAGATCCTCAGCGAAGCTGTACCACGACAAGCCCGCATACCCTTCACTACCACCGGCTCCCCGGGCCAGGCGCCTGACGGACTATTACAGTAACACCCTGATTTTCCGGCACTCAGGGGGATTTGAAACCTCCGGTAAATTGAAAAGTCCGGTTAGTTGAACATTACTCCTATAAATGCCCATAAACCCCAAGAAAATACCCCCTATTAGCTATCTGTATTATCAGTCTTAATATAATAAACAAACACACATTATCATACCATTTTAATAGTAATGTTCTCAACTCGCCAATTTATAAGTACAGTAGAAGTTGGAAAAGGCGTCCAGCTGTTGTTGTTGTCGGCGGCGTAATGCGTAGGCTAGGCCTTATCGCTAGGGAGAGTTCCGCGGCACATTCAAAGTTTTGACAGTAGCAAAACGAAACACTAATATCAAACTATTTTTTATCTTTTTAGTTTGTCTTAGGTTTCTCACTTAATATCTAAAACTTATTTATGAGGTGGATGCTTTGGGAGAGGCAGCAAGGGGTGGATGTTTGCCACTCATCCACAGTTGTAGAGGTGGATGTTGTTACATCATCAGGTGGATGATTCGTTTGGATAGTTGTGTTTTTTGTTCCAAGCTCAGAACCGCTCTTTTGCATTTCTTCTTGTCACTATTGGCTTTCACTTTGTCCGACTTTGCCTTAATCTTCGGCATGATAGCGATGAATCGAGTATAATATGTTCAATATGAGAATGTTTGTACAGTATATACGGATTGATCGGGCAAGACTGAGAAGAACCTCAGTAGGCCTATTCCCGCAATTTTGTTGTTGTTGCTTTTGTTCTACTGACGTCGCCGTGGACTATTTTTTTATATATATATTTCTTATTGGTGCTTTTTAAATATTTTTTTCCTAATATTATATGTATTTATTATTTGATAATTTTGATAATTTAATTTGACTTTATATTGTCCTTGTCCCAATTTTTGGTTAGTTTAGTTTGCAAGTTTTACATTTTAATTGTTATGATTTTTTTTTTTTTTTTTTTTAATAATTTCCTAAATCCTCCGGTTGTTTGAAGCTACCGGATGCTTGAATGCCGGAAAATCGGGGTGTTACTTTATCTAGTCCAAATGGCGCATGACACCCTCTCCCAAACGCCCACATTTACACTCGTCTATTCACTAGCATTCTACATTCAATCCTATTTATTACCACTTCTCTTGCCTGATCTATAGTATATACAGTAGTTAATTCATTTTGTTTATTACCTGTAGACTTCTATTTCTTTAGTTAATCTATATATTCTATCCATAGGGATTCTTCGTTACAAAGTGGACCTACAACAACTTGCGGATCTGGAAGAAGAATTCAACGACATCGACCTGGATGACTACATGTAAATACTTAACACCGGTGAGGGGGGTGGCGCATGGCCAACAGTGCTCCACCAATAACCCCTCGAATCGCCAGGCCTCGTGCACAGCGACTCTCGGCCCTCCTTAACCCTTTCACTGTGCCATGAGCTCTTTTAACTTTATTTTGGCTGACATTAGACGATTTTACTCAACTTCAGAAAGCGCTCTTGGAATCGGATACATAAAGTCCCTCCGACTCCCACAAGGCTGAATGTTACAGCTAACTTTAAGTGATACTACTTAACTTCAGAAAACCCTCGATGAATAATTATGTAAAGACTATCAGAATTAACCTTCCGACTCCCACAATGCCTTTCTAAACTGTATAAAATCTTCTACCGACAGCCAGAATAATGGAAAAAGTAGTGTCACGGTACACCGAAGGGGTTAACATGAAGTGCCGCTACACCACAGGCCTATTGTGGTTCTCCATTGTTGCCTGACAATCAGGCTTTTTCTGTTCTGTATTGTAAGGCATTTTGAATATTACCAGCATCTAATCCTGGATAACACTTTTACAAGGTGGCACATTACGAGGGTGCTTGGGAGAATGCCTAGGGAGGGTGGGGTTAGGGGGAGAGGCAAGAGTATAATAGGATGTCAAGTGATATTTGGCTCTACAATAGTTTAAAAGTTGAAAGGGCAAGATATTACGGTAGGGTCCACTAGCCAATATGTACACGGTGCTCCAATTGGTACACATAATCAATGCAAATACTACCTACAAAATATGAGTAGTGTTCGATTAATAAATTATGTAGCAGAATGTATGGTAGCTAAGGTACATTTTAGCATTACATTTATTACTCAAACTACTACCTGCATTTCTTAATTGATATTGGGTATTAATTGAACCATCAGGTATGAATTGGCTAGTGTACCCTAAGTTGATATTTGGCTCAGCACTAGTTTAAGAGTTGACCTTGAAGATTTTTATAGCCTTTTGTTTGTTTATTTGATTGGATTTGGAAATTGAGTAACAACCCAATTGACAATATCATAACCTTTAAAGACAGCTATGGTTATCTGTTATGTTATAGTTACCGTTTAACCCTTGCTACCCGGGCTGTCTTACCCAATGACGGTCGCCCCTACCCGGGCGAAATGGCTGAAAAACGTCTAGGCCTTGGCTACCGTATTTATGTTTATTTTCACTGCTAGAACTTTCCCACTCATCTATAATCGTAGTGCGGTTTTCAATCTGTATTTTGGCATTGAGTAGAGCTCTGTAAGTCAACTGGTTCAGTTGTGTTGACGATTTCAGTGGAGCCAATATTGCAGAGATGTTGCCAATATGGGGGCTTTTCAGACACTAATTTCGTCATGACGTCAGAACAATAACATTGAGGAGTCTTCTCCTTGTTTTCGGAGGTGCGGTGACGAACGCTTGGGTTTGTTGACATACGTCGTACGCACGGCGTTCAGACCAAGCTTAATTAGGCTATTAAGCTCATGCCTTAGATAAGGCATACCGGGTAGCGGCCCTTCTTTCGTGCTGTCCTTACCTAAGGCAGACCGGGTAGGAAGGGTTAAGCAACGTATTATTTCGAGATAGTTATATTCTATTGCAGTTTGAAGTGAAGCATACTGGTAGCATATCACAGGCATGGGATTGTGTTTATTGTACAGCCACTCAAAAAATTGTGGACATCATACTGTATAAGGTAAGATGGGGTAATTACGGCCTGACGGCAATTACAGAGACTGTCGCGCCGATATGAACGGTGGTTAAACAGCGCGTAATAATCAAATCACTTGATCCAGAGGAAGATTAGAGCTTGATTTAGCAATTTAGAGGATATCTGTATCTATCTATCTACAGTATTATACTCAGGCACATACCCCATTTATTTATTTATTTTTTTAGCTGGGGGTGGCCGGCTCGAGACAGAAGTGTGACAGAAGTGGATATCTGTAACCATTTCTATTTCGGAGAATTATTGAGTGGAAATTATCGCAGTGAAATTATCCCGTCGGACGGTGTATTTTCTCTGTGAGGTATGTACATTTTTAAGAATCGTTGGCCTGGCCCAAATTAATTTCTTGACAATAGGGGTCTTTACCAGAAGACCTGAGTGTATAGATAAAGCAAAATACAAACCAACTAATATTCCATATGTGACAGATTTTATTAATAAAATGCCATTCGCGGAGAAATTACCCCGTTTTACCCTAATTATTTATGCAAGTACGTTAATTGAAACTGATTTATGACTGTAATTTCGCACATATTACAGTAATTAGAAAGCCATATTTATTTAATGTAGAGCAAATTGCATGCATATAACAATCTCCATGGTTGTGTTTGCATAAAGAATAATACTAAGCGATCTACCCAATTTTTATGAGAGACTAACCAAATATATTCTTATCAACTGAAGGGATTAGATGTGGAATACCTTTTTAGATATGAGTTTCGTCTGTTACCCCATTCAGTACCGGTGACATCCTTTTCATTATATTCTGGCAACTATTGGACGATTTTACTCAACTTAGAAAGGACATCTACCCATTAAAAGGCTATAGACTATCTAAATTTAATCCTTTTAGCTGCCATATATCCTTCCCAAGCTTAAGGAAGGATGTCTACCCATTAAAAGGCTATAGACTATCTTAATTTAATCCTTTTAGCTACCATATATCCTTCCCAAGGTTCATTAAATTGTCTAGATGTAGCTGAAATCAAATTAAAAGGCGTCGCTGGTACAGAAGTGGTTAACCCCTTCTGTACCGGTGACGTCTATTGTATTTGATTTCAGCTAGATTTAGACGATTGTATGTAGCTTGGGAAGGATATATGGTAGCTAAAAGGATTAATTGAGATAGTCTGCAGCTTTTTAAATGGTCGACAGACATCCTTCCTAAACTGAATAAAATCGTCTAATAGTAGCCAACAAAGTGAACAGGACGTCTCGGTATAGAAGGGGTGAAGCTGTAAAGAATTGGTTACTGGTACACTGTTGCAAAAGAAGGTTACTGTATGCAATGCCTGTGATACAGATCATTTGTGTAGTTGGAATCCAGAGCGTGGTGATTATGGTTATTTTTGTATTTATATATTTGATCAGTAATATTCTCTAGCTTTTTAAGAATTCTCCTGCAAGTGTGTGGGACACTTGCAATGTTAAGTGTGCCGGTACCATGGTAAATTATGATGGTCCCGGCACACGATCCTCCTCTTGTTGCTGTTCTTGTTTTATGTTAGTTAAGGCGGAGTCGCACCAGTACACTATCCAGATATTTTTCAAGGTAATTCTGAGGTTGCAGCCTTCAAATTAAAGTATTTTTAAGAAGAATTTGGCCTTTTCTGTTACCAATATGAAGTAAGTAACACCCTGTTCGTGACATTAATCATCAATTACAAACCCCAATGAAATAACAAAATTGTTATCAGAAAACTATTACTAATAAAAAGTTTCCAGAATACCGATAAGTTTTTGTGTGACTCCAGAATTACTTAGCAACAGCAGCAAGTTTAGGATTTTTTTTTTATCAAGTAAAGTGGTTAAATTAGGTGAGAGGGAGACACCGGAAAATACTTATTCTTTATTTCTCTAACATTTATGGGCAAAACAGGACTAATCTCTTTGAAGATAGGTTCCACGTAGCCCAAGACGTAGGGGAAACACAGATGTCAAACGTTTTCCCGCGCCTCCCTTCTACCCAATTTCTTGACTTGTCATAATGGATCAGCTTATGAAGTAGAGGTTATATACGGTCATGCATCAGGTATTGGCCACAGTCACGTCAAGGGTAAAAAAGGAAACCTAGTGTGCAATGTTAAGGGGAGGCAGACTGTTTTTTTGGTCTATTAATTCATTTATTCATATATTTTTTAGTTTCCACCCTAGACCTCCATCAAGCTTAGAAAAAAAAAAACCTAGACCCCCCTTCAAGATAAATTTGTACATTTTTCGGTAGAAAAATGTACTGGCCAAAGGCCGGTTCCTCTTAAAATTGCAGACTCGCTAACGCTCGCCAGGAAATAATCGACACCTAAATGGCACGCAAGGTCTTAAAATTGACAACGAAATAGGTCGAAAGGTGTTAAAATTGCCAAACTAATGGGCCAAAGGTCTTATAATCTCAAAACTAGTGGGGCTAAGCATTAGGGAGAGGGGGGTCCAGAAAAACGGTCTGCCTCCCCTTAAGGTTCTATAATTAATCCCCCCTCAACCCTTCTCTCGTACAGAGTCCTGGTAGACATAGGGGTGATCTAGCTAATCGGTTCACAGCGCTCAAATCGGTACACAAAACCGGTAAGAATACTACCCTTAAGAAATTGAGTCGAGTTGGATTAATAATTTAGTATCAAGACTTTGTTACTTGAGGTATATTTTGACACTAAATTATAATTATAATGTAAAACTTGCAAAATAAACAAACCAAAACGTATACGAACACAGTAAAACGACATAAAAATATATAACTTGAAAAAGAACTCAAAAGTTACTCTTCAAATTAATATAACAAACTCGTTAAAATTTGAAACTCGAAACAACAGCACCCTAAACAAAATCGATAGGTGGAAAAATATATAATCTAACTGTACTCCTTATTCTTGTGGGTATTATTTTGTGGATATCATGTACTGTTTGGAGCACTACGTACGTATTGGCTAGTCTACCATACAGGACTTAACCTAGGCAAGGACAATTTTTTTATGCTCAATAGAGAAGAGCTATGCAGGCAGTGGACTTTGATAGTGACTGAGCCCAGAAGGTTGGTATTGTACAATCCAGCTGTGTGTTAAACTGCAGCTGCTTTCACTGGATCAGCTGTTATGACGTGATGAACTGTTATAACCAGAACAGCTGTTATATGATCAACTGTTATGACGTGATCAGTTATTATAACATGCTCAGCAATTGTCATATGTTCAGCTACTGTTGTACTGTATATATGTTCTGCAGAGGTTATGTTCAGTAACTGTCATTTTATTCAACTGTTTTCACATGTTCAGCAGCTGCAAAATAACACGTCAGCTGTATGCTCGAGAACCCATAGTGTTTGAAGATTGGCCATCTTCCGCCATTTTAGCAACACTTCTTTCACCTTCACCAGCCACTCGTTATATAGACATTTCTACTTCAGCAACAACTACTATACAGGAAATCTAGTTTGAAACAAGGTTGTAAAATATATAAATACCGTATAGTACTGTATATAAATACCGTATAGTACTGTATATAAATACCGTATAGTACTGTATATAAATACCGTATAGTACTGTATATAAATACCATATAGTACTGTATATAAATACCGTATAGTACTGTATATAAATACCATATAGTACTGTATATAAATACCGTATAGTACTGTATATAAATACCGTATAGTACTGTATATAAATACCGTATAGTACTGTATATAAATTACACCCTTACTGGAGATACCGGTAGCCATTTATTCCCTTGACGACGAGTGGTTTCCCCAAGTTGAATAAAATCTAATAGTATCCAGAATAGCATTTATAAGAGGTATTTGTAATGGAAGGGTTAAAGTACACTCTTGGTCTAGTGTAGTTTTATTAAAATGGCGCCAAAATTAGAAGCTGGCCGTTCTCGCTCACTCAAAAGTCTGTAACACTTGAGTTGCCACTGCATTTAAGTGCCAGCTATCCTAGAAATGAACATTAAAAACCCCCAGCTTAAGCATCCTATTATTCCTAAAGACATGAAATGCAATGTAACTAACTTTATTAATGTTGCTTAGAAAAATGAGACTATAACAATATTAGTAGAAATAATTTGAGTAATGTCACATATAAAATGACTGGTGATTTGTAAGGCAGGTGGCGCCGTTAATGCAGTGACGACTTTAGTAATACTGACGCTAGGTTCTCTGCGGTTTGCCATGGAAGCGGCGATGAGTGCGCAGGTGGACAATTACCCCTACAGTGTTGCCTGCATGTTATAGATACACTACTGTTAGCTCCCAGTGTGGTTAATTTTTTGCCAAACTAGCATCTTATCTGTGCCTTATTGGGTGTTTTTGTGTTCCTGTTCTGAGGGACAGGTATATAAGTATTTGGCGAGAGGAAACGACAAGACTACGGGAGACGTTAACGGGCTCTTCTTGATTGATATAGCCACTGTCAGCACGTTACCTCAGTTTGCACTTCCAGTTTAGGTCAGATTCTGGTCGCAGTCTGAATGCTAGGACAGTTGAATCGTAGTTTTGACCTTAGTGCAATTTGGGCTGCTATTAGGTCTTAATAGTGACTTTTTAAGACAGCAGTTCAGAGCGCACATACTCTGGGTACTGCAGAATACAGGGAGGTGAACTAGAATTACCAATGCACTGACCTGCTGCTTGCTCTGACGCCCATGTTCACTGAAGGTTTTATTTGTTTAGTTCATTGCTTAATTTCTCTTCCTAAATTGTCACACTTAGCCTATATGATAAACTGATCCTCAATATTAGTACAGTACATATGAGGGGTACTTCTATTCTCAGTTGGTTTGCTAAATACAACTTGTAGATAAGGTTTGCGAATCCAAGAGAATAATACAAAATCAGGATATATATGCTCAATTTGATTACAGTATTTATTTAATGAAATAGTGATGATAGGATGTGGTTATTTCTTTGGCAACTTACAATTCGTAACACAACTTTCTATATTTATTTTATCCACACGTTAAGCATTGCCAAGATTGTAGTCTAGGATTCACCCATATCAAATCTCTATATCCATTGTTATGCAGTTCTAAAGGTTCAGGGTTACTTTTCTGGTGAAGTTGCTTGGTTTGTGATTTAGTTGTTGCTCATTACCAAGGCTTATCCAGATCTAAGCAAATATAATAATTACCAACATCTCTTATTAAGCTGTTTTTTTTTAATTTTCCTTGTGCTTGGGGCCTGAGTTACTTCTATGTATACAGTACATTTTGGAGTTTTTGCTCCCTTTCTATTAATTTTGAAGGAGTTGAAATACAGCTCTTTAGGTAGATGGATGGTTGAGCTTTAGAAATAGGACCACTATTAAATTTTAGTGGCATGGGATATACCGGTAATATAAATATAAATTATTACAGTTTTCTTATCCGAGGAAGACAACTTAACAAATGTTTTGGTTTGTGAGAATGCAATCATGCGGTACATGGTAGAGTGCAGCTCAGATTCAAATGAGTATCATGAATTAATTAAAGAAATTTAATATATATATGGAATTAAGGTTATGCAATATAACTAGTCTCCTTCAGACTAATCAGAGGAAGACTTTATACAGAAGTCTGATAGGCAGACTAAAAATTGCTACGATAGTCCGAACTTGATAAGAGGTGTCCATACAGTTAGCTTGGTCTTTTGATATTTGACTGAATGACAAAGGTATATGTACAGACTGAATATTCAACTATTGTTCAGACATTTAAGTCGGTCTTTTTTTTTACTGTTTTCCCCCCCCCCCCCGTGAGTAAGGTAATGTCTAGACTGGCTACATAATCCGTTTTTTATTTATTTTATTTATTTTATTTTTTATTTTTTGTGAGTTATGGTGTCAAAGCAATGCAGCAGGTGACCGTGTAGTAGGATTCTAGGCAGACCTGGGACCTGGCAAGTGTAATAATGCCACTGACTCAAGTTTTTTGGTCAAGACGACTATGGCCTGCGTTCCTAGATAAACCCTATTATTATCGGCGGAAATTACTAGAGTTTTGTCGTATTCTTAAGACAGTCTGTATGATACGCTACTTATTGTAATTGCTAAAAGTACTGAAACACAGGACTCTCAATGCAATTACAATTACTAGAGTCTGTTAATTCTAGGTTGGTCAGAAATCAAAACTTCTAACCCTCTGTAACTCAAAAAGGACTAGAGTAATCAAGCTAATATTTCTACCAAATAGGAAGACTTGGCTAGGGAATATGTGTATAAATTGACAGCTCATTTGCTCTAGCCCTTTTTGAGTTACAGATGTTAGAGGTTACGATTTCTGCCCAACCTAGAATAAACGGACTATAGTACAGTACTAGCATATAGTGACTGGCTAGAAAACTGTATTTATCGGCGTCAATGATGGGGTATGTTTAGGAATACAGACCCACGTATGGGTTATTGGTTTTGGTCAGTGATTGCCTGCCGGGAGGAAATTATTACCACTGTTGTTGAATTATGCCGTATAAGATATTCCTTAACGCTTTTAATCAGGTGATGGCAAATTTTGAAATGGTCATCTGATTAAAGGGATTAACTCGGATAATGTTTATTCAGATTAATTTATGCTCAATTACATAGTATATAACCCAGAGTTTGAAATACCCAAATAAATATGTTTTCTTTCAATTAAATAAATTATGGCAGGGTAGGCAATCACCGCAAAATCCATCCATAGTAATTTTAATCACAGTTGAAGGAATTTAAAATAATAAAAAAGGTAAAATATATATTACAATATTAGGGATCTTGCAGAACTATATCACCTCATATATTCAAATCTCCTCTTTTCTTACAAGGGGCCATTTTTTCAGTCACCCCTTTCATATTGGTAATTATAAAAACAAGTACCCGGTATGTACCTAACATTTTCTTCATTTTAGCAGTTTCTAGACAGGGACTTGTATATACCGAGCAAGGCTTCAAGGCATTTCTAATTGATACTGTAGGAAGTAATCATTACAAAAAGTATAATTTGTAAGATACAGTGTATGGTTTAATAAAATATAAAGATAAGAGGTCTAGCCCTCATATATAATGATTGGAAAAAGTGTGGCCCTAAGTTTTTCTCAGGCATTTTATCAAAATAGTTTTATTTTAGGAATTATGAAAGTTAATATCAAGCTCAGTACAGTATAACCTGTCTCAAAGTGAGGGTAGACCCTGTGTGGAAGTGTTCAATTGCTGAATGTTTAAAGCATTTTCCGTCTTTTACCTTGGTCTTGTGGACTTTGAAAGATCGGAGTGATAGTCCAAAATTGTTATCAGATGTCTGGACATTACCTCTTATTTTCGGAATTTGTCTGAAAAAGAGAGGCCATGTTCCGACTGTATACTCAGTTCAGAAGGCTTGGGTTTCAGAATCCATGAGATCCAAATGATAGTATTACTGTATTTTCTTGTCATTAACAGTTATAAGCAGTCAAAATTTTTTGAAGTTATGACATTTTCAAGGTAAAGAAAGTAAAATATTATATATGATTAGAATTTATTTTGTATGAGCTAACCCTAAAATAACCTGACTGAAAAAATGGCCCGCTATTTTTTAAAGTATCCCTCAACATTACCACGGCCCGGCTGACGCAGTGTGCGGTGGCCGACTAGAACGTGCTGCAGTGTAAACTTGTTTCCTCTAGGGCTGGGAACGACTAGATCACATTGGCTCTCACTGCTATACTCTATTCTGATTAACTTGGCAGCTAATCCTCACTCGGTATTAGGGGAGAGGCAGTTCCATGTTTTGTTTATTGTGGATATGCATTGTGTATTATCAGTAACATCATTGTTTGGCAGTAGTATGTGGAGTTCCCTTAAAGCTGATTAAATTAACATTTATTATGTCCAAAACCTATAAAATGAATCAATCTAGTAGGTGTAAGGAAAAGATTGGAGTTAACTGCTAAGTTACTTTGAATAGAGTATACCATTTGTTCCTCTGAAGTCCACGAAAGTCTTGTGTTCTTGCAAAACGCGGACCGCAATTCGGAGATATCAGAACTAAAGTGATCTTTTGTTCTCACAACCATTTGTTCCTCAAAGTTGACAAAAATCTTTTGTTCTTGCAATACGCGGATAACAATTTGGAGAGATCAAAACAAAAAGTGATCTTATTCAGTGAATACGTTTGTAAAGATGTCACCCAGCCGCAGTGTACATTTGTTTCTCTAGGGTTTTGAATACCTGTATGGATTGGCTATTAAAATAGAGAAAGTATTTATATGAACTTTATATTATCCCCATTCTATGTAGCCTACCGGTACCCTGATACTACTCTCCTTGACGCGGTTGGGGGGCTTCGGGGCCGGCGACTGGAGCTTGATGGGGGATGGTTGTGGTACTTACCCTTCCTATCTCCCCTCGAGCTTTCGTCCTCAGCTTGACTAATTTTGAGTAGTTTTTCATTCCTCATTCTATGATTTTCCCCTTCTATTCTTATTCTGTCCCATTTGGCTGTCCTCGGGCAGCCTATATCTCCCTGGCCTGGCTAGGTAGAAGATTCCTGGCCTGATTTGTCTCTTCGGTTGCTGATGTGGCCGGACTGGCTTGATTCCCTTCGGTAATGCATTTTTTGCTTCTCGATGTGATTTTTTCTACCTTCGACCTGATCTTTCATTCTTCGCCCTGATCACTTCTTGGTTGGTGTTGCGGTGTAGCAGTTCTTGCCTCATCCTTCGGCCCTGCCCTATGAGAGCTCTGATGTGGAGCTCATGTGGTCCGGCTGAACTGGTGAAATGGCGAGAAATGTCTGAGTGTCTTTACCTTCCTCGATTTGTTCCCCTACTGCCCTTCCCTCTATCTTGACTCGTTTAGTTATATATCTTGATCGAATCCTTCGGGCCAGCCCTATGAGATTTCTTTTGTAGAGCTCAGTGGTCTGGTTAAACTAATATTACAAAAAAAAATTTTTTTTTTAGCCTATCGGTATAAAGCCTCAAGAGAAATTTGATTATGTATGTTTTAATTGTAATACTTTTCTATGAACTATATATACTGTATATATTGATTTTTTTATTGTGGCATTTTTTTGGCCCAATAGACCAATCCAAATTTAGGCACTTGACAGGTGGTTTTCGAATTTCTATTTTTTTGAGTGTATATTTGGATTCGTCACATCGTTGCGATTCCAACGGTATAGATATATTGATTTTTTTATAATGGGCATTTTTTGGGCCCAATAGGCTAGTCAAAATTTAGGCACTTGACAGGTGATTTTCGAATTTCTATTTTTTGAGTGTGTATTTGGATTTGTCACGTTGCGATTCCAACAGTATATACAGTATTTTGAATCATAAGTCTAGGGTAAAGTATACCCAAATTTCAAAAACTTATAATGGGGAGACTAATTAAAAACTATTAGACTTTTAATATGAATTACTACCACTGAAATCTGGGTTTACTTTACCCTAGACTTATATAATAGTTAAACAAATATGGTTATATATTTTATTTAAGATTATAATAGGCTCTCATTATAATTATATATTATATATAAGTCTAGGGTAAAGTAAACCCAGATTTGACTTTTAATATGAATTACTACCGCTGAAATCTGGGTTTACTTTACCCTAGGCAAAGAGAGAGGGAGAGAAAGATATAATAAGCAAGGTGGGCTCCCTTAAAGCAAGCACTGAACCCAAAGAGAGTAACATAGTGTACGGTTGTAACTTTTAGTGCCATATTTCAACTCTGGTTTTGTTTTCCATCTTTCCAATATACTTTTTATACGTGATATATTTTGTGTGTTCATATTTCAAATCTTGCTTAGTTTTCCATCTTTCCAATATACTTTTTGTATTTTTTTTTTTTTTTTCATATATTTTCAACTTTTGCTTAGTTTTCCATCTTTCCAATATACTTTTTATACGTGATATATTTTGTGTTCATATTTCAAATCTTGCTTAGTTTTCCATCTTTCCAATATACTTTTTGTATTTTTTTTTTTTTTTTTCATATATTTTCAACTTTTGCTTAGTTTTCCATCTTTCCAATATACTTTTTATACGTGATATATTTTGTGTGTTCATATTTCAAATCTTGCTTCGTTTTCCATCTTTCCAATATACTTTTTGTATTTTTTTTTTTTTTTTTCATATATTTTCAACTTTTGCTTAGTTTTCCATCTTTCCAATATACTTTTTTGTACGAAAGCTTTTTTTTTTTTTTTTTTTTTTTTCCAATATACTTTTTATACATTTTTTTTTTTTTTTTTTTTTTTTTTTTATATATATATATATATTTTAACTTTTGCTTCGTTTTCCATCTTTCCAATATACTTTTTATACGTTTTTTTTTTTTTTTTTTTTTTTTTTTTATATATATAAATTTTGTTTCGTTTCTGAGTGGGTGCCTGTGGAGTGCCATAGGGATTGGTCCTGGGGCCAGTTTAGTTTCGTATCTATATAAATTACATTGATTTAGGACTGAATAACACTATCTCAAAGTTTGCTGATGACACAAAGATTGGAAATTCAGTATTAAGGGAGTCCACCTCACGTTTTTTCTCTTTCTCTCCCTCTCTCTTTGGCTTGTATCCATTCGATCCCATTAAGCCTACTGTTGTAAGACATTTACCCCCATCCAGGTGTCAATTTTTTCCTGGCGAGCGGTAGCGAGCCAGCATATATATATTTTTGTTTTGACAGCAAGGTAAATGTGTACATTTTTCGATAGACAAATTTCTCCGGCGAAGCCGGATTTCTCCATACACTGCTGGCTCACTATCACTCGCCAGGAAGAAATCGATACCTGGATGGGGACCACAAAATAACGCCATCTGTTGTTGCTAGCCAGAACTAGGAGTGGCGAAAATCTACGGGATCGCACTTATATTTTCAGTCATCCATGTTTGTGCCCTGCCACAGTAATCACATTGCAGTAACCATATATTTAACGTAATGGCCAAGACGTACGGTGGCGCTAATAAATCATGTCCCAGCAGTCATTACGTTTGGCTTGTTTTGTGCTGTATTAATGTCTGTCAGATGTTTAATAGGGTGGGTTTGTGTAGGAACATGTTTGTATATTTCACTCCATATAAAGACATGCAGCTTAGATATTGCTGATACCAATTATTGATCAAAACATACTTGGTGCCGAGACATCACTTATTAGCGCGACTGTACCGTACCGGTGACGTCCTTTTCATTATTCTCTGGAAACTATTAGACGATTTTATTCAGCTTAAGAAGGACGTCTACATATTAAAACTAGACTATCTCAATTAATCCTTTTAGCAACCATATATCCTTCCTAAGCTTCATAAAAACGTCTAAATGCAGCTAAAATACAAACAAAAAGACGTCAAGGGGGTAGTGCTTGGTTTTTAGTCTATATACAGTATGATGCTTATGTTCTGGGTGTGGTGTCCCTAGTTTGAATCCCGGGAGGAGCATATGCTTTCATTAATTATTTAGGGAATTGGGGTTTGTAATTGATGATTAATTTAAGACACCATATTTTTACACCCTATGTGGTGGATTGTGTTCTTTTATTTATAAATAATTATTTTACTTAACCCAGTGAGACCCAGCGTCGCACGTGATGCGTCGGCAGTGTTTGATCACCAACTCCCAGCGACGCATCACGTGCGTCCGACATATTAAAATCAGTTACGTGGCTCGTAAGGTAGGAAATGGCGGGAGAATAGGAGGGGGAGGTACCGTAGTGTGTGTGGGAGCCGGGCCGGTAGGTGTGAGCGGGCCAAGACAGCCGCGCGGCTGGTGGTGGTGGGCTTAGTGGGGATACTTTACACCCTTAGTTCACCGCCACTTTGAACCTTCATTACTCCGGTCGTATGGGAGCTAGAGGCTTGAGATTTATGTGAGACACTCCTTAGGATGTATGCCGTACAATGCCATACTCAGTTTTCACCCTAGTGCTCCCGGGCGGGTGGTCATGCGGGGGAGACGAACTTTCGACCCCCCCCCCCCCCCCGCCCCCCAAATGACCAAGGTGAGTTTTTTTTTTAGTTTTCTTCATTTCTTACCATTCTCTTCCATTTTGGCTCAACAAATTTTTTTGAGGCCCCCCCCCCCCAAAAAAAAAATATCCGAGGTGATTTTTTTTTTTTTTTTTTTTTCATTTCTCATCCTTGTCTTCCATTTTAGCAAACAAAAATAAGAAGTGAAAATGGCTTGGGACTGGGGTGAACAAAATATTATAACTAGCCGGGGCTCAACGGGTTAAGCGTTGTTTCCACATAGTGATTTTGATTCGTTGTTTTGTCTTTTTACTGTGTTCGTATACGTTTTGGTTTGTTTATTTTGCAACCAGTTTTACATTATAATTCGCCCCATTAATTTGGCAAGTTTTAAACCTTTCCTGCCATATACTGTAGGTGTTGATGTTTTTCCTGGCGAGCGATAGCGAGCCTCCTATCTTGGGTTTTGGCCGTGACATTATTCTACCGAAAAATGCACAAATTTATCTCGAAGGGGGGGTCTTTTTAAATCTTGATGGAGGCATATGGAGGTCAAAAATAATACATATCTAATAAACATATGAAAAATATGAACTCCCCCCCCCCCCCCCCCTTTAGTGTATAAATGACTGAAATATCAAATATACGGGTATTTAACCCTTACAGTACCGGCGACGTCTTTTTGTTTTGATTTCAGCCGCATTTAGACGATTTTGTGAAGCTCGGGAAAGATATATGGTAGCTAAAAGAATGAATGGAGATAGTCTGTCGCCTAACGTGTATACATCACATCCTTCTTAAGCTGAATAAAAGCGTCTAATAGTTGCCGGTACTGTACTGTACCGGGTTAACCCTTCAACCCCGGCTGGTACACGTGTGGACCATTTTGTTTTGACCCGAGGAACCCGGGTGGTACAACATTGTACCATTGCTTGAAAGCCTGTGAGCTTGGTGTGCGAGGCGTCGGTCCGACGCATGTAAACAACAGCCGGCTGGACCGACGCCCTGCATCTCCGGCCACAAGAAGGAGAGCGTCGCTTGTTCGTGTGTGCCTGTATGTTGTTGTTAAGTATCGAAAAGTAGTGTAAAGTGGCTGTTGTTGCCGTAAGTTATCTCCAATGAAATCATCATCACAACTGTACCAGTTGACTTAGAGAGCTCTACTTAACGCCATTCTACAGGTAAATAACACAGCTACGCTTGGGGATGCGCGGGAATGCAGGAAGAAGTCAGAATAACAAAGATACGGTAGCCTAGCCTAGAAGTTTTTCGGCCAAAACACCCGGGTCTCGGGGAATATTTATGTAATGCGTAGCCGAGGCTGGAGGGTTAAGGGGGAGGGAGGTTGTTGCTTTTTCTGGACCCCCTTCTCCCTCATGTTTAGCATATTAGTTTTGAGATTTTAAGACGTTCGTTCAATTAGTTGGGCCATTTTAAGATCTTTCGCCCCATTTCTTTGTCAATATTTAGACCGTTTGTGCCATTTAGCTGTCGATTTTCTTCCTGGCGAGCGATAGCGAGCCTGTAATTTTAGAAGGAATCGGCCTTCGGCCAGGACATTTTTCTACCGAAAAATGTACACATTTATCTTGCAAGGGGGTCTAGGGGGTGTTTTTTTAAAGCTTGATGGAGGTCTAGCGAGGAAATCAAAAAAATACTTAAAGATAAATACACAGACTAAAAAAAACAAGCACTAAGTTATAATTCTCCCCTTAAAAAGCCTAGACCCACAATACAGTCATGCTCAAGAATCGACATCTACCTTCATCACTATTTTTCTCCCTCGATGTATGAATAAAATCACTCTTAGACATCACAGAATACAGTTAGAATGACATGTATTATTATCGGGAGTTTGTTTTTATATAATAACTTTATTTTGTCTTCCATTATTTAAAAATATAATGCAAATTCAAATGGTGCAGGTATGACATAACTTTGGAGCATAACCGTATCATACCGTAGCGCTGGTAATTTAAAACTAGCCAATCAGCGTCTCCCCCCTAGCCTCGCAACTATGTCTCTTCTGCGTGGCGGATGCTCATTGGTCGAAATTCAAACAGCTAGGCATTAGTTCCATGAAAAATAATCTAATTGATGATTCATTTGATTGAGTCGAATACAATATTATACAATTTCTGCAGTATTTTCGCTAAATTACTTTGCCAATACTTTTAAAATGCATTTGTAATTAACATTAACATATCAATTATCCATATCTACTCTACACACATTAATAGTAATGATACAGAAAACAAAACATATATATAATGGAAACGAAACATATATATAATGGAAACGAAACATATATATAATGGAAACGAAACAGCGAGCTCTTTTCGTTTGTTCAAGTCATAGACTCCTTTAAAGAAGGACTGAAACCTCCCATGCTCGGGGTTTGTAACTCGAGTCTGAAGGATTAACTGGAGTCCTGGGCTAAAATGACTTCTAGAAGGGCTAGAGACACGATCTTTGGGTCCAAATAGGGGTTTTTGAGGACGGCGAGTTCACTAGTGACATTTTCAACACCACCTGGGGTCATCTTCAAGGTCAAAAGGTCATATTTCAAGGTTAAATTAGTGAATTTTGGTAATTTTTGCCCGTTTTTTGTCTAACTAAAAAACGGTGAGAGATGGCTGATTGTAATAAGAGGCAAGTTTGTAGAGCTGCCCAAATTTGATATTTATTATCATATATCGTATTACATAAACATTATATGCATATCACAACACTATGTCTATTACAACTATGTCTATCACTAGTTGGAGAGCTATCGCTAGTTTGAGAGCTTTTCTTGCCTCCTGAGGTATCCCACAGCCTTTTCTTTGTCACTTACATTGAGGACATTAGCTTTCAATAGAATGTTAGCTAAAGTAGTACATGCAGCATTACTACTAGATACAGGTGCATCTACAAAGGATAACAGCTCAGCAAAATGAAAGCGGCAACACATTTTAAGTCTTGTCATGCAAATTATAGGCATTATGTACAAAAAAGACGGTTGGCATAGTCGGCACACTCAGTCCACCTCTATTCAAATTATTTAGGAACTCAGATGACACCTCGTTACCATCATCATCAATGATCTCCTCCACACTAGTGCTATCACCATATTTATGAAAAAGGTGTCCGGCCAAATAAACAACTTTATGCTTAACCCGGGAACTGCAGGGAGACTCTTAAGAGTTCCCCCGGCGGACTGCGGGGGGAGACTTATGAGTGAGTGAGAAAAAAAAATCAACTTTTGACATCGAAAAAAAAATATGTTTTTTATTTTTATTTTTTTATTTTTTTATTTTTGTTTGGCCCCTGGGCCATGCAAAATCTCAGTCCTCTACCTCCCCTCCTTCCCCACTTTCCTCCTCTCCTTCAGTTATCACCTATTTTCCCTGTTATTCCCTTATTCTGAGGTATATTTTCGTGCTAACATTAGCGAGTTGCAAGCAGGGTGTTGTCATCACTGATGGCAAGCGAGTGCAAGAGAGAGAGAGAGAGTATCGATCGACTGTGTCTCAGTGGCCTTGGGGGAAATTGGCGGGAAAGCAGTTTGCCTCACCCATACATTATACAACTCGCGGGCTATATCTCCGATTTTGACCATCCAAACGCTGTTTTCACTTGTTTTATTGTTGTTTCAGGTTAATACCTTTATAATCAACCCATAATAGGCGCATATGGATAAGTATTAATGCTATTAATGGCACAATGAATATTTTAGTGACGGAAACACCTCAAATACGTCAGCACAGGGGGACGTTTCCAATTACCCCCATGCGCACTTCGGAGGTTAAGGGTATCATCAGACCTCAAGAGTTCCTGAGTGTCTTGAGGAGTGATCTCGTCAATGAGTTCACTTCGCTCATCTGGATTTATGGAAGTAGTACAATTCTTGTCGCAATCAAGCACACGAGAACTAGATTCTGGCATAATGTTATGCTTAACCCGTGGAGCCCCGGCTAGTTTTGTAATGTTTGCGCACCAGAACCCGGCCGGTTTTCAAAAAATGGTTTTATTCCAGAAACAATAGCGAAATGGGTTAGGAATGAAGGAAAAACCACGAAAAAACGCTCAAAAAGCTTAATAAATGGTCCTACAGAGCCCCCGAAAACGGATTTTACAAGAGTAAAAAATTGAAGGCAATTATCCCCAAAAAACAGGTAATTGCACGCTCGCACGTGGACTTTGAGAGTTTTCAACCATCGGCACGGTTGCGTGGGATACGTACACAGTTCCCATACAAATCTGAGCCCTCTTGAGTGGCTACACCTGAGGTTACGGTCGGCGCAATTAGGGTGACGTGTCGGGCGCGTCTCTGGGGCTGTGCGTTACACATCGCCGACGCGTCAGATGCGTCGCTGGGGCTGTACGGGTTAATGAGTGTGCAAATTTGCAATTTTAGCTGCAGCCATAATGTCAACTACGTCAATGTAGAAGTTTCCACTGCTTCTTTACCTGGCTTGGCCGAAACACTTTTCCAAAGCTTCATCCGCGAATATAGCAGGAAGAACGTAGTCAAAGTCTCTCTGCCAGAAGCAATTTGGCAGCATCCACATTATTACGTGTGGACACAGTGAAGGCTTCAGCAGTTTGCTGAGTTAGCTTCAGCTTACGACCACCACCTCCTTGCCATGCGCAATTTGGCAGGCCTAATTTGGCAGGCCTCCTCCAGCCTAGTGAAACTTGTACAGTCTGCTGTCCAAGGCTGTCTGGATTCGTCGCACAGATGGATAGCTGAGAAACAGTCTTTCACATTCATCATCTTGAACCACTCACTCATTGTCTGGGTGAGAATGATGGTGCCTTCGTTGATGCCCAGTGAATCCTTGAAGGTCTTTAAGGCAGCGACAGTCTTGTCATTGAAACACCGTTTATGAGTTAGACACAAACAACGGGCAAAAATTACCAAAATTCACTAATTTGACCTTGAAATATGACCTTTTGACCTTGAAGATGACTCCAGGTGGTGTTGAAAATGTCGCTAGTGAACTCGCCGTCCTCAAAACCCCCTATTTGGGCCCCGAGATTGTGTCTCTAGCCATTCTAGAAGTCATTTTAGCCCAGGACTCAAGTTAATCCTTCAGACTCAAGTTACAAACCCTGAGGTCGTGTGTTCAAGTTGAACCATCCACTCGTAGCAACAGTGTTGCAATGTTAAAGTAGCGGTTTGTATGCTAGATCGAGATATATTTGTTGATCTAGCGCCAATTATTCACATCTAGCGACATGTATTTGAGTTTTATAATGCTATTTTATGGTCTATGGAGATTTGAGCTAATTGCAAGTGATATTCATAAATTGTTCCATTTATCTTAGCGTGTTTTTCTATCTTATCACACAGTCTAGCGGGTTTTGAGGAGTAACCTAGCGGATTATTTATATTTGGTTTGCCAGTCTAGCAACTTTGATCTAGATTTGGAGGTATTTGTTCACGTCTAGCGGTTATTTGTTTTTACTCATTATTGGGATAAATACACATATTTATAGATGAGGACCACTTGTACATGATTATTGTGATGTTTTCAAATTCTGTTGCAAAACATTGGATATTTCTGACAATCGTTCTTTTGATAAATGGGGTTTGCAAATCTAGCAGGCTAATCTAGCTGAATTTGTGTTTTAAGCTTAACTTGTGTTTTAGGATGCTATAGCAACGGCTATAGTGGGAAAAATACGCAGAAATACCGGTAATATCGAGGTATGAACAACTTAAAGGTGATTCTATGTATATATATACAAGTATTAAAGCAACATACTCTAGATTTATACCCATTATATATTGAAATTATACTGCTTTTGTGTATCTAGCGGTCCAATCTAGCAAAATGTGTGTGAAACAGTGGAAGGATTGGCAACACTGCAGGGCCAGGCACACCGATCAGTCGATCACTTTCCCCCTGGGGTGTGGAATGAGGAGAACGTGCTCTCCGTCAACGGTTATTGTTTTATTTTTGTCTGCAAGATTGGGACGTTTTGTGTTGCTACGGTGGATCTTGAAGTTCTCAAGGATATGTGGTATGTATTATTTATCGTGTGTATAAATAATTAAGGATTATTTAGTTATTTATATTCTAGGGATTTCCGTGTTGACCCATTTCCGGTAGCCATTTTCATTTCTTGTTTAGGCTACATGTTATGGTATCTTTTACTGTCAGACCTTCACTTATTTTGATATCAAGCAACAGTTGTTCCATTGTTTTTGTTTCTTGGGTAATATGTAAGGAGATGGCCACACTAAATCAGGTTGGTGTTGCGTGTTAGGCTACCCTAGGCTAATAAGTAATAACCTACCTTGGGGGTTGCCGCCCCTTGACCCTCACTGGTCGAACAATTAGCCTAATATAAAGAATGGGTAGCATTCAAGGAGACTACATTAGGCTCTTCTTCTTCTTACCTCTGACCGGGTATAAGCTATCCTAGTGTTTACTAGCCTAGCCTATACCCCTTTGGAAGGACATTAGCCGGTCAATATAAAGGAGCCGGACCACAGCTGGGATCTCATTTCTAATAGTAGTTTTGGGTTCCTATCATTATATGCTTCATTGCTATATACTTTTTATCCACCGGAAATGTTTTTTTTTTTTTTTTTTTTTTTTAAAGCATTACCTAACCTAAATGTATTAGGTTAGGTTAGGTTTTTTGGTTTGGTTAATAATGCTAGCCTAAACAAAAAAATAAAGGCAAGATTTTTTTTTTTTTTTTCCCGGTGGATAAAGAGTATATAGCCTAGCAATGAAGCATAACATGATAGGAACCCAAAACTACCATTAGAAATGAGATCGCAGCTGTGGTCCGGCTCCTTAATATTGACCCATTAGCCTAACCTAACAACCTGTCCTAACCTATCCTAGTATTATGGGTGGGGGCTGCCGCCCCCACACCCCCGCTATTTGACATCTTTGACAGATTTTTGGTGTATTTTTTCTGTGAAAATGGTATTTTTTCAATTTGTCGATAACGAAAATCCTCCATGCAGACTATATGGCGAATCTGTTGGTGCCTATTTTCCCTAATAAATTGTTTCTAATAAGGCGGATGTAGTGTCCTTGAAGATTATCAAAGAATGTTACAGTAATTGGTTAAATTTCAGCAACTTTGGTAGTTGTTGTTGTTCCCTAAGCTGCCTGGCCGAACAGCCCCGAGTCCCTGAGAAAGGCCATGGCCACGATCGGGCTTTCCCACAGAGCTCTCATTGAGTGTAGATTGTGTTGTTGGCGTAAGTGGTTGTGTGAAATGCAGTCTTCTATGATGTGTTTAATGGTATGGGGTGCTGTGTTACATCCCGGGCAGGTGTCGACAACGGAGTCATCCAGTCTCTTCTGATAGCTCAGGAGAGCTGAATGGTGTCCGCATCTCAGCCTGGCCAGGTGGACTCTGTCCTCGCGAGGAAGGGAGGATTCGGAAGGATGGATTTCGGGAGGTCGTGCATGCAGCTGCGTGTTGTCTGTGAGTGAGTGGATGGATCGGTGAGAGATATGAGTATGGATGTGCTTCTGGAAGTTGGTTCGGGGTGGGCAGGGAGGGAGAGAGGACAATAATTGTGTGTGATACCATGTGCTGGGTGTTGTTTTGATATTTCTTGGTGTCTGTGGGTGTGTTGCCATGTAGTTTAGTGGGTGGTCTTGGTTCGTGGAGGCTGCTGCCAGGAATTGAGTGCCTCTCATGTCCAGATGGTCTTTGACTTTGAGGATTTGGTTTCTTGATGTAGGTGATCTGTGGGTGCAGTAGCTGTGCAGCCTGTAATGATCTTCAGGGCTTTGTTTTGAATAGTCTGTAAGGTCTTATGATGTGTTTCAGCTAGGTTAGAAGCCCAGGCTGGGCTTGCGTATTCCATCACTGATCTTATGTATTGTTTATATACTGTGGTGGTAGTTTCTTTGTTGTGTCCAAATTTTGTGTGAGCAAGTGACCTGAGGGCGTTAAGTCTGGGTGTCAGTTTCTTTTTAATGTTTGTGGTGTGCTGTTTGAATGTCATATGAGTATCATATGTTACTCCTAGGATTTTGGGTGTGTGTGTATGTGTTAGGGGTGTGTTGTTTATGGTGAGTTGAGGGATGTATTCGTGTTCTCCTGTCCAACTTGTGAGCAGGGTTGCGGTGGATTTGGCTGGGGCTAGATTAAGTCTGTTTGTAGTGCACCAGCCATGTAGTGTGTTGAGATAGGGTTGAAGGAGATCTGTTGCTCTTTTTGGGTCATGGTGTGTGCATGTGAGTGTTATGTCATCTGCATAGGAGGCTAAGTTTATTTGGGGCGTATTGGGTGTAGGTATATCGTGCATGTACAGATTGAAGAGTGCGGGCGATAGGACGGATCCTTGTGGGACTCCGTTTGGAAAGTTTCTGATTTTAGATGACTGACCGGCAAAAGATACGTGTGCACATCTGCCTGCTAGGAAGTTGGCCAGCCACCGTTTTGTGTTGTTGTGCATGTTTGTGTTGTAGATTTTGTTTGTTAGGTTGTGGCGGGGGATGGCATCGAAGGCTTTACTAATGTCGAGTGTGGCTAATAGTGATCTGTGTGGTGGTCTAGCTGAATTGATGCCGTCGAAAGCTCTTTGTGTAAGGTCTGTGAGAAGAGTGTTTGTGGAGTGCAGTGGCCTAAAGCCATGTTGTGTTGGAGCTAGGGGTAGGTCAGGTGTAATTAGTTGTAATACTAGGCGTTCCATGACTTTGGAGGGGGAGCAAAGGAGTGTGATGGGGCGGTGCGAGGAGGGTAGCGTGGGGTCTTTGTTGGGTTTGGGGAATGTGATGATGATACCATGCTTCCAAATGTCTGGTATTGTGTTGTGTGAATAGCTGTAGTTTGATATGTTAGTGAGTGCTTGTATGCCTTGTGGTCCCAGGTGTCTGAGGTGTATGTTGCTTATGTTGTCTAGGCCACAGGCGGGTGAGTGCTTGAGATTGTTGATGATATGCTTTGTCTGGTGATTGGTGAAGGGTGTATAGTCAGGGTCTGTGGGGAATTGTCTCTTACGTCGGATGACACGTCGGTCGTCTTTGTGAGGTTTTAGGTGGCTGACATGTGAGAAGTGATTGATGAGAGTGTTTGCTTGTTGTTTACATGAAGGAGTAGAGTCTGTTGTTGTGATTGCAGCATGTGATTGTGTTGTGTTGCTGTTGGAAAGTGTGATGCTGTTTAGTGTTTTGTATAGTTTTTTGGGGTTTGTTTTGTGATCAAGTGTTTGTAGGAAGTTATTCCAATTTAGTTTTTGTTGTTCTTGTATTTTGTTGTTAGTTTGGGTGTTGAGTGCTTGAATTTGTTGTGTGATGTCTTGTGTGTGGGGTGCTGGGGAGTGTTTCAGTATGTCGCGTTGTCTGATGAGGTTTTGAATTTCTGGTGTGAAGTTGGGGTTGTGTCTTTTTCTGTTACCTCTTGGAATGTGTTTCTTGTCAGCGTTTTGGATAGTTTTATTGAATATGTGTACAGCATTGTTGATGTTAGTGATGGGTGTACTGTTTAGAGTTGTGAAGTGTTGTTCTGTCTCATTTGTGAATGCTTCCCAGTTAGCTCTTTTATAATTGGTGTATGTGTGTTTGTGGCTAGCTGGGGTGAGTCTGGTTTTGGTGGTGATAATGATCGGGAGGTGGTCAGAGCCTAAGGTTCTGACCACCCTCCAGGATGTTGTGGGGGCGAGTTCTGGGGAGCAAAAGGTGATGTCTGGAGATGATGGGCTTGGTGAGGAATATGGGTATGTTGATGGATGTCGTTAAGGATGATGAGGTTATCGGTTTGGTTTTGTAGTACCAGCCCTCTGTCTGTGTCGGGGTTGTCGACAAACCAGGCCGACGTCTTGGCGTTGAAGTCACCACCCAGGATGATGTGTGGGGTGTTTGTGATGTGTTGTAAGTGTGGTCTGTATTCATTTGGTACTGTAGGGGATGTTTGGGGAGGGATGTATGTGTTTATGATGGTTATGTTGGAGTTGTTACCATTGCGTATTTTAATTGACTGTATTTCTGTTGTGTTATCATTTGGGGGGAGGAGTGATTTGGTTTGTACACTGGTTACTATGTATGATATTTCTTTGTGTACCAGGGTGATGTGTCCACCGCCCCCGCCGACAGCCCGGTCTTGTCTGATGGTGGTGAAATTATGAAATGTGGGTGTTTTTTGTGTTGTGCGGAGTTTTGTTTCTTGTAAGATGGCAATGTGTATGTTGTGTTGTTTGATGAAGTGTGAGAGTTCGTGTTTCTTTGTGTTGATGCCATCTATGTTCAGTTGAAGAATGTTAATGTTATGTGCACGATGTATGTTGGGTGCTGCTGCACGAGGATGGGGTTGGGGTGGGGGTGGGGGTGAGGGAGGGACTGGGGGTTGGGATGAGTGAGGTGGGGATTGGGGAGCAGGAGATGGGGGTTGGAATGGATTAGGATGGGGTGTGGTGTGTTGAGTTGAGGATGTGGATGGTATGGGAAGGTTAGGTGGGTTAGGGAGGAGAGGTGGACGGGTTTTAGGGGGGGGAGTGGATGATATGGGAAGGTTAGGTGGGTTGGGGAGGAGAGGTGGACGGGTTTTAGGTGAGGGATTTGACTGGGAGAGGGAGGGGCATGAGGAACAGGTCCAGGTGTTTGTGTAGTGTTTCTTGGAGGCAAGTGTTGTGCAGGTGAAGTGGGTCCAGTTCCCGCATGAATTGCAGAGAACTGAACCCTTAGTATGGCGACTCGAAGTGATGGGTTTTGAGCAAGTTGGACATATGTATGTGAACGTGGGTCCTGGGTTGCTCTCAATGTCTTTGGTAGTTGTGGGGAAGGATGTACGGTCGTCGTGTTTACATAGGGGTCGTGCACTCGCAGTTACGTTTCCGTCTATTTTGACCGCTTTTTTTCTGTAATTTGCCCCCTGCTGATAATATATGATAATTATAGGGAATAAGCTCGCTGCCTTATTATACATAATTTATTAGGGACAATGCAGGTCTATGGAATCCTTATACTGTACTCGTGTATAATCCACTGTGGGAGAATAATTTTGATCACATTTATAAAACCAGATATTAATTGAAAAATCGCCCATTCTAATCAATCTCAGAGCTCTTTCGGACATCCTCGCTGTTTACAAACGCCTTCTTTATGCAGTATAATCGATATTTACCCCCTGCTGGCAACATAGATGACGATTTTAATAATTCATGGGGGAGGGGGGGGGGTCGCCCTCAACCCATAGTGTAGCCTACATTGGAATCATAACTAAGACCATGAAAACACCAATTTTTCAAAATCTGGAGGAAAAAACATGAAAAATAAGGGTGCGAGCCTATTCCCTATAATTACCGTTTACAGGAACGGCTTCTCCGACGTACATGACAGCCGCCTAGCGAGGATACTCGTGGACATAAACAAAGTCATGTGACTCGCCAGCCTTCTCCAGATCTCCGACAACAATATTGTCATTAACCTAACCTAGGGGATGCCGCCCCCAGACCCCCGCTGCTCTTAAAAATGATATAGAAGACGTCGTATTACTAGAAAGCCCGGGGGAAGAGTGAAAAACACCTCCGAGATCGCGCATCGTAACAACACAAAACGGGAATTTTCGTCTGATGTATCGTCTATCCACAAATAATGTCATAAATATGGCATTTCCGTTCTGAATTTCACTATTTTATGGATTCCTACAGCCTTATCTATATACTGTATTTGGAACAGGTTTTAAGGGAGTAGAGCGGAAGCCGTTATAGTAAACAATTACAAGGGGGACAAAACCCCCCTCAACCCATTATTGTATCCCACGGCCAGTTGTTGGGTAAATTGTTGGGAAGGTCGATGTAGTATCTGGGAGTACGGTCGTCATGTTTACATAGGTTGTGTGCTCGCGGTTAAGTTTCCGGCTATTTTGTCTGCTATTTTTTCGGGATGGATGTAGTGTCCGGGCGTACGGTCGTCATGTTTACATTTTGATGTTTTTTCTCGGTTATTTGCCCCCTGCTGACAATATATATGATGACGACAATACAGTATGTCATGGGGGGGAGGGAGGGGGGGGGATAGGTTGTGCGCTCGCGGTTAAGTTTCCGGCTATTTTGTCTGCTATTTTTTCGGGATGGATGTAGTGTCCGGGCGTACGGTCGTCATGTTTACATTTTGATTTTTTTTCTCGGTTATTTGCCCCCTGCTGACAATATATATGATGACGACAATACAGTATGTCATGGGGGGGGGGGGGGGGGGGGAAGCCCTCCCTCAACATATTATTGTATCCAATGGCCATCAAAATAGGCGGGAACATGATCACAAGCGTCCGCCACCACCGTCATGTTTACAAAGGTCGATCACCGCAGTTAAGTTCCCGACTATTTTGACGGCAATTTGTTTCGGTTATTTGCCCCTTGCTCGCAATATATATGATGTTGACAACATAAAGCCCCCCCCCCCCCCCCCTCACCCTCCCATGACTTATTGTAATCATCAGTATATGGGGCCAGTCAGCCCCAAACACATTGCTTTCAGTTTCCCCACTTTCACGGACAATAATTAAAATCTATCTGGTAAACTATGCTTTACCGAGCTAAAATTAAGTACAGTACAGTATTGTAGGCTATGGGTTCCTAATCTCATATCAGACAATCTAGTAAGGTTTTAAAAGAAGAAATACGGCAGCCGTATAGGTCAAGTATTATGAAAGCCACTGGTAAGGGTTGTGTTTGCGGGTGTACGAAAAGCCTTGATAAATCTACAGTTATACTACCCCTATTTTGTCGCTATTCTGTTGATACTAATGGTTTAATATTATTAGTAGTAGACTTAGTATGGTTTGATAATGCGCGGAAATGTATATTCGACTTGAAATAGATTCATTGAAGTATTACAAACCTTCGCGAACCCATAAACAGGGAACGTGAGCTGGGTTTAGACCGTCGTGCATCCATAAACAGGGAACGTGAGCTGGGTTTAGACCGGTCGCGAGACAGGTTAGTTTTCGTTTAGGTTAGGTTAAGTTAGGTTAGGTTAGGCTAATGTTGAAAATACTAAAATGCGACGGTCCTCGGTATTAACCCCTTATTGGTGGCGCTCGACTTAAGTCGTACACCAATTTGCAGCAAGTTAGGAGCATTATTAAGGCTTTTAAAGGGTTAAAATAGAGTGCAAATGGCCGGGAGCACAGCGGGCCAGACAGCCGACTCCCAGGGCTTACCGCCGCCCATTAACTCATGTTCCCTGTGTTCTCGAGAGGCCGGCAGTGTAGCCAGTAGTGAGCATAGCTGGGAAAAATATACCGATATATGCTAAACTCCCATGTTCGTGGCATCACTGCATATTATTGTATCCAATGGCAATCAAAATAGGCGGGAACATGATCACAAGCGTCCGCCACCACCGTCATGTTTACAAAGGTCGAGCACCGCAGTTAAGTTCCCGTCTATTTTGAAGGCAATTTTTTTCGGTTATTTGCCCCTTGCTGGCAATATATATGATGTTGACAACATAAAGCCGCCCCCCCCCCCCTCACCCTCTCATGACTTATTGTAATCATCAGTATATGGGGCCAGTCAGCCCCAAACACATTGCTTTCAGTTCCCCACTTTCACGGACAATAATTAAAATCTATCTGGTAAACTATGCTTTACCGAGCTAAAATTAAGTACAGTACAGTATTGTAGGCTATGGGTTCCTAATCTCATATCAGACAATCTAGTAAGGTTTTAAAAGAAGAAATACGGCAGCCGTATAGGTCAAGTATTATGAAAGCCACTGGTAAGGGTTGTGTTTGCGGGTGTACGAAAAGCCTTGATAAATCTACAGTTATACTACCCCTATTTTGTCGCTATTCTGTTGATACTAATGGTTTAATATTATTAGTAGTAGACTTAGTATGGTTTGATAATGCGCGGAAATGTATATTCGACTTGAAATAGATTCATTGAAGTATTACAAACCTTCGCGAACCCATAAACAGGGAACGTGAGCTGGGTTTAGACCGTCGTGCATCCATAAACAGGGAACGTGAGCTGGGTTTAGACCGGTCGCGAGACAGGTTAGTTTTCGTTTAGGTTAGGTTAGGTTAAGTTAGGTTAGGTTAGGCTAATGTTGAAAACACTAAAATGCGACGGTCCTCGGTATTAACCCCTTATTGGTGGCGCTCGACTTAAGTCGTACACCAATTTGCAGCAAGTTAGGAGCATTATTAAGGCTTTTAAAGGGTTAAAATCGAGTGCAAATGGCCGGGAGCACAGAGGGCCAGACAGCCGACTCCCAGGGCTTACCGCCGCCCATTAACTCATGTTCCCTGTGTTCTCGAGAGGCCGGCAGTGTAGCCAGTAGTGAGCATAGCTGGGAAAAATATACCGATATATGCTAAACTCCCATGTTCGTGGCATCACTGCATATTATTGTATCCAATGGCAATCAAAATAGGCGGGAACATGATCACAAGCGTCCGCCACCACCGTCATGTTTACAAAGGTCGAGCACCGCAGTTAAGTTCCCGCCTATTTTGACGGCAATTTTTTTCGGTTATTTGCCCCTTTCTGGCAATATATATGATGTTGACAACAGGTTCTGGAAGTGTTAGTGAATGCCAGGCTGGATGTATGTGGAATGACAGAGACCAAATGGAAAGGTTCAGATGTGAGAGAATGGGAATGTGGAATGGGTGTGTGTGCTGGAGTGAGTGAAGGAACAGCGAGAGAAGGTGCATGTTTGTTTGTAAGTAGCAAATGGAAGGAATGTGTAAGAGAGTATGGGTCTGTGGGTTCAAGGATTGTGTGGGTGAGAATGAAAGTAGGAATACAAACGTGGGTGATTGTATGCGTGTATGCCCCGACAGAGGATATACTTGAAAGAAAGAAAGAGGAGTTCTGGATGAATGTGGAGGCGTGCCTGGAGAAGTTTGACAAGAACGAAAGAATATTTCTGATTGGGGATATGAATGGTAAGGTGGGTGATAGGAAAGTTGAGGGAGTGGTGGGAGGGTGGGGGGTACCATCAGAGGTGAATGGGAATGGTAGTGCACTTGTGGACGTATGTGTGGGAAGGAGGCTGTGGATAGCCAACACCTTCTTCCGACACAGAATGATCCACAGGTACACGTGGAAACGGATGTTGACGATGAAAGATAAGACAGTGGTGGAACGAAAGTCATTGATTGATTATGTATGTGTGGATGAACGAATGAAGAAATCTGTGATGGATGCTAGGGTGTATAGGGGTATTGGAGGGGGTCTGTCTGATCATTATGTAGTGGTAGCTAAGGTTAGGATACAAAAGAAGTGGGTGAGGAGAGCGGGAGGGAGGCGAGAGGAGGGTGGAATGGTGAGGAGGGTGGAGAGGTTGCAGGAGGAGGAAGTCAGGGAGGAGTACAGGAGAGCAGTGGAAAGACGACTAGGTGGGTTCGACCTGGAAGTTATGGAGGAAGTGGAGGAGATGAGCAAGGTGTTTAAGGATGAGATCTGTGCAGCATGTGAGGAGGTGTGTGGAGTGAGGAGAAGAGGGAGGGGAGTGAAAGGTACAGCATGGTGGACAGAAGAGGTAAGAATAGCTGTGGAAGAAAAGAAGAAAGCATATAGAGTGTGGTTGGGTAGTAGAGGGAATGAAGATTCCGAGAGACAGAAACGAGCGAGGTACGTGGAGAGTAAGAGGGTGGTGAAGAGAGTAGTGAAGGAAAGTAAGAGAAGAGTAGATGAGGAATTTGGAAGGAATCTGAGTGTAAAATGGAGGGAGAGTAAGAAACTGTTCTGGAAAGAAGTCAAGAAAGTTAGGGAAGGTAGCAAGGGAAACAGTAAGGGTGTGAAAGATAAGAATGGGAGAATGCTAGCCGAGAAGCAAGAGAGAGTCGAAAGATGGAGGGAGTACTTCAGTGAGTTGCTAAATGAAAGGAATGAAGAGCCAGCAAACATAGCTGGATATGGTATGGGAGGGAGAAGAAGAGAAGTAGTGGAGGAGGAGGTGGGGATCAGGAGGTCAGAAGTGTGGGAAGCCATGAAAAGAGTGAAGTTGGGGAAAGCACCAGGAACAGATGGAGTGTGTGGGGAAATGTTGAGGTATGGTGGTGAGATAGTGATAGAATGGGTATGGAAAATGTGCAAACTAGCATGGGAGAAGGGGAGTGCACCCGATGACTGGAAGACTGGCATAATAGTCCCCCTATATAAGGGCAAAGGGGAAAGAGGAGTGTGTGGTAACCACCGAGGAATATGTCTTCTAAGCGTAGTAGGGAAGGTATACAGTAGGGTAGTGATTGAGAGAGTGAGAGTGAGAACGGAGAAATGGATAGGCGACGAGCAGGGAGGTTTTAGGAAGGGAAGAGGATGTGTAGATCACATTTTTACCCTGAATTGTGTTGTCGAGAAGTATCTGGAGAAGAAACAAAAGGTGTATGTTGCCTTTATGGACTTGGAGAAGGCCTATGACAGAGTGGATAGAGAAGGTTTGTGGAAAGTACTTAGAATATACGGAGTAGAGGGCAAGTTGCTGAAAGCAGTGAAGAGCATGTATGAGGGTGCAAAGGCGGCAGTACATGTGGAGAGTGAGCAGAGCGAGTTCTTTGACCTGAATGTTGGTTTGAAACAGGGGTGTGTGATGTCCCCGTGGTTGTTTACTGTATATATGGATGGAGTCATGAAAGAAATACTATCAAGAGCAGTGAATGTTGGTGTATCGCTGAAAAGGGAGGGAATTGAGTGAAAGCTACCTATACTGCTGTTTGCGGATGATACAGTTCTGATGAGTGATAATGAATGGGAGTTGCAGGGTCTGGTAAATGAGTTTGGAACAGTGTGCGAAAAACGGAATTTGAAGGTAAATACGGGGAAGAGCAAGGTTATGGTCTTCGAAAGGGGTGAAGTCACAGAGTGTGAGGTGAAGCTGAACGGTCAGGCTATGGAGATCGTCAACTCTTTTAAGTATCTGGGCAGTGTGTTGAGTAAAGATGGGACTATGGATGAAGAGGTGCGGGAGAGGGTACAACAGGGGAAGAGGGTTGTAGGAACGCTAAAAGCAGTAACAAGAAATAGGGTGGTCAGTATGGAAGTGAAGAAGTCCTTGCATGACAGTGTGGTAATCCCGACACTGACTTACGGAAGCGAAGCATGGACGTTGGTTGAGAGACTCAGACCAAGAGTGAGAGCAGTGGAAATGAATTACTTAAGGAGTGCGTGCGGAGTTACATGGAGGGATAGACAGACTAATGAGGAAGTAAGAAGGAGGTGTGGTGTGGAGGTAGATGTGCTGGAAAGTGTGAAAAGGAACAACTTGAGATGGTTCGGCCATATGGAACGTATGGAAAGCGAGAGAATGACTAAGAGGGTGTACGAGAGCGAGGTGGAGGGACAGAGGGGGAGAGGTAGACCGAATATAAGGTGGAAGGATGGAGTGAGGAACTACATGAACGAAGGCGGTGCTGGTTGGGGGGAGGGGCGTCGACTGACTGGGGACAGAGGTGCATGGGGGCGGTTCGTTCGTGGCCACCCCTTCGGGGATCACGGCGTCAGGCAATAGATAGATAGATAGATAGACAACATAAAGCCCCCCCCCCCCCTCCCCCTCACCCTCTCATGACTTATTGTAATCATCAGTATATGGGGCCAATCAGCCCCAAACACATTGCTTTCAGTTCCCCACTTTCACGGACAATAATTAAAATCTATCTGGTAAACTATGCTTTACCGAGCTAAAATTAAGTACAGTACAGTATTGTAGGCTATGGGTTCCTAATCTCATATCAGACAATCTAGTAAGGTTTTAAAAGAAGAAATACGGCAGCCGTATAGGTCAAGTATTATGAAAGCCACTGGTAAGGGTGGTGTTTGCGGGTGTACGAAAAGCCTTGATAAATCTACAGTTATACTACCCCTATTTTGTCGCTATTCTGTTGATACTAATGGTTTAATATTATTAGTAGTAGACTTAGTATGGTTTGATAATGCGCGGAAATGTATATTCGACTTGAAATAGATTCATTGAAGTATTACAAACCTTCGCGAACCCATAAACAGGGAACGTGAGCTGGGTTTAGACCGTCGTGCATCCATAAACAGGGAACGTGAGCTGGGTTTAGACCGGTCGCGAGACAGGTTAGTTTTCGTTTAGGTTAGGTTAAGTTAGGTTAGGTTAGGCTAATGTTGAAAACACTAAAATGCGACGGTCCTCGGTATTAACCCCTTATTGGTGGCGCTCGACTTAAGTCGTACACCAATTTGCAGCAAGTTAGGAGCATTATTAAGGCTTTTAAAGGGTTAAAATAGAGTGCAAATGGCCGGGAGCACAGCGGGCCAGACAGCCGACTCCCAGGGCTTACCGCCGCCCATTAACTCATGTTCCCTGTGTTCTCGAGAGGCCGGCAGTGTAGCCAGTAGTGAGCATAGCTGGGAAAAATATACCGATATATGCTAAACTCCCATGTTCGTGGCATCACTGCATATTATTGTATCCAATGGCAATCAATATAGGCGGGAACATGATCACAAGCGTCCGCCACCACCGTCATGTTTACAAAGGTCGATCACCGCAGTTAAGTTCCCGTCTATTTTGACGGCAATTTTTTTCGGTTATTTGCCCCTTGCTGGCAATATATATGATGTTGACAACATAAAGCCCCCCCCCTCACCCTCCCATGACTTATTGTAATCATCAGTATATGGGGCCAGTCAGCCCCAAACACATTGCTTTCAGTTCCCCACTTTCACGGACAATAATTAAAATCTATCTGGTAAACTATGCTTTACCGAGCTAAAATTAAGTACAGTACAGTATTGTAGGCTATGGGTTCCTATTCTCATATCAGACAATCTAGTAAGGTTTTAAAAGAAGAAATACGGCAGCCGTATAGGTCAAGTATTATGAAAGCCACTGGTAAGGGTTGGGTTTGCGGGTGTACGAAAAGCCTTGATAAATCTACAGTTATACTACCCCTATTTTGTCGCTATTCTGTTGATACTAATGGTTTAATATTATTAGTAGTAGACTTAGTATGGTTTGATAATGCGCGGAAATGTATATTCGACTTGAAATAGATTCATTGAAGTATTACAAACCTTCGCGAACCCATAAACAGGGAACGTGAGCTGGGTTTAGACCGTCGTGCACCCATAAACAGGGAACGTGAGCTGGGTTTAGACCGGTCGCGAGACAGGTTAGTTTTCGTTTAGGTTAGGTTAGGTTAGGCTAATGTTGAAAATACTAAAATGCGACGGTCCTCGGTATTAAACAACACTGTCTATCAAATAAAAAACAAAAAAAAATTACCTGAACAACTCGTATCTGGTTGGTAATACATTTTATCAAAATACGTTTTTTTCCAATTTCCGTGTCTGCTGAACCATCTAAAAACACGCTAAAAGGCGTGTTTTGAAGGGGGGAGGTGGGGGAGGGGTAGTATAACTGTAGATTTACCTTACCGCCAGCCTTGTTTACACTACGCGGAGCGGCGTCGGACGCTTGCCATCATGTTCCCGTCTATTTTGACTGCCTTTGGATACAATATGATGTTGGGGGGGCTTTGCCCCCCCTCACCCCCCCCATGACATATTTTCATCATCATATAAATTGCCAGCAAGGGGCAAATAACCGAAAAAATTGATGCGAACTTAACCACGGCGATCGACAAATGTAAACATGTCGGACGCTTGCAATCATGTTCACATCTATTTTGAATGCCATTGGATAAAATAATATGTTGAGGGGGCTTTGCCCCCCCCCCCCATGACATATTGTCATCATTATATACTTTATATTGCCAGCAGGGGGCAAATAACTGAAAAAAAATCGCCGTCAAAATAGGCGCGAAGTTAACCGCGGCAATCGCCCTATGTAAACATGACGACCATACGACCGGAATCTACATCCATTCCCTTATTTTTTATGAAATTAGGACAATATGTATTTTAGGTCATGTAGGAGATCTAATTCTTTCTGTTTTCTATAACTTTGTCTTACAGTATTATTGATAATCATAAACAACACTACTGTAGTGCTACTAGACACAAATTATTAGGGAAAATAGGGCAAGGATGTAGTATTCGGGTATACCGCCCGCCTTGTTTACACTACGTGGACGCTCGCGATCATGTTCTCGTCTATGCCGTGGGATACAATATTATGTCTCGCCCCCCTATGACTTATTGTCATTATCATATACTGTATGTTGCCAGCAGGGGGCTAAACAAAATAAAGGTGGGGATTGGGCCTGAGTATATAGGGTAAGACGGGGTAATTTCGCCGAAAATCACGGTTTTTGACGAATAGAAACTGCCACAAATGGAATTTTTAATGTTTTAATTTTTTATATATACATTCAGCCTTTCTGCTATAGATGCCCCCCCCCCCCAAAACCAAAAAAATATACATAATGTTTTGGTCATGCTGCCGATTTAAAAAAAAAAAGTTACTCTCGCTGCGAAATTGCCCCGCCTGGCAGGGTAATTTTGCCGCGACCTATTTTACGCATCATCTTCCTATTAAACTAGATAACATTATATGATTAATGGCCAGACAAATCACTAGCGCGCAGGTAAAAGCAATGAAAACATGCACAAACCCAAACTGCCACTAAACATGCCAATAGAAAAACGTCGCACGCACACACACACACACACACAACTGAACGGGGCGGGCAGAGATGCAGCTGTGTCACACGTGTAGTCGCCACTGTGTCTAGTGCGGGTGTTGACGCCAGGACCGGTCCTTAGGGAAGGTGGTAAGAGTTGTGTTAGCAACTGGTACTGGTTTTTAAATACAGTACCGGTATATACCGGTAATTCTTGTGATTTTGACACTTAATTAGTGCAAATTTTTTTCATATTGCTTGACAACCTAACTTCAAGTAACCTAGTATCTTAGGTGGGTCCCCACTCCCCACACCCATGCAATTGTGTCAAATTACTAAAAGTAATATGCAAGAGTGAAAAAAGACGCCCAAAATTGCATACTGTACCGTAACAAAATCTTCAACAGACAACGGGTGCGGTGCTTGGCCAATGGGTTAACTCGCGTGCTAGAGCATCGAAGGTTCACACAAATATGTAAAAAGGTGGGCGGGGGGGAGGGGGATCTCCCTTATAAGGAATTTTAAAAAATTGTAATTGTCCGTTTTGGAATAATACAGAAACATTTCCTACCAAGTCACAAATCTGAGTCCCTTGTTTTGAGTTGTTATTATTAAATGTACAGTAAAAGTACGTTAATCCGACGACCGATGATTCGAATCTCCCAATAGTCCGAATTTTTCAATTTGAGGCCAAATCCGAATTCACCCGATGGTCCGAATTTCAAGAAGTCCCAAAGTCCCCTTTTTGAGGCATTAGGCCACTCAAATGACACATAATGGAGCACACACATATCATATGTTCATGAATTCACTTTAAAAGTTTACCATCGTCATTGTAGCCTATTACCTACTTCAAAACATTCAGATTAATGGTCAAAGGAAGCTACTGATATAAACGTAAACACCTTCTTCTTCTTCTTCCACATCGTCTGCTAGAGAGTTTGTTTTGCTCTTGAACGCATCCTTGGGACGCTCCGATGCGCTACTGACTTGCACCGCATTTTCTGCAAGCGCATTCAGTCTTGAGCTTGAAAATGCACCTTTGGACGTATTAGTCTTGAGCTTGAAAACGCACCTTTGGACGTTCCGATACGCTACTATTTATAGTTCAGTGATCGGAGCGTCCCAAGGGTGCTTTCAAGACAACAAGACAAGGGTGCTTTCAATACAATATAATATAACGGAGCACATCACAAAAGGAAAATCACAAAATGAAAATTACAAGAACCTCTCAGGGAAGTGCCGTTGTTAAGGCATTACTTCCCGAACCACATCTGATCTGATCTGATCTTCAAGAGCAAGACAAACTCGCTAGTAGACGGAAGAAGAAGAAGACGTTTATAGCAGCAGATTCCTTTGACCATTAATCTGAATGTTTTGAAGTAGGTAATAGGCTACAATGACAATGGTAAACTTTTGAAGTGATTTCATGAACATATGATATGTGTGTGTGCACCATTGTGTCATTTGGGTGGCCTAATGCCTCAATGTTTTCGTCATACACAGGTTCATAGGGGTAAAGTCCGATAATCCGAAAAATCCACTAATCCGAACGAGGGCCGGTCCGCTGCCCTTCGGATTAACGGAAGTTTACTGTACATACATACGCACCGGTTAATCAATAGACTGAGTGCTCCGCATGAAGTGCGGTTCCAGTCTCACGTCCTAATGGCAAAGTTCCAGGCAGCCTGTTCAGAGTTGCTTCACTTCTCAGCTCTTCACTAGATATCCTATCTTGCAATTTGGCACCACACATCCATCTCACCATTCTCATACACTATTAAAGTTATGCTCTATAGTTAAGGTAAGGTAATGTCTTTACTAGCCAATACAGTATTGTGTTTTGGCTTGCCATTATGTGATGAAACGACCAAAGGAGTAACACGTTCATTATTTGGCGTCTTCACATCTTTGGAGTGTATGTTTGCGCATGTCCTAGTGGCGGCACTCCAGGCAGCTGTATTCAGAGCTGCCTCACTTCTCAGGTTATTTAAGTACAAGATCAGACCATATGATCGGATCCCACATCTTTCTTGGTCTACCCCTTAGTACACTTTCACGCACCTGTACTCAACTTAGTTGATCCAAGCCTGCTTGTATGCATCTACTCTACCTCCATATATAATCCCCACTATTATCCAGTAAGATCCCTGTAACATGGACACGCCCTAGTCCTGTCAATCGAGGGAGTTTACGGTGTTAAAAGTTGCATCAAACTGAATCATCATTATTAGTACCTTTTCTTGTAGATGTAGCAAAGGGTGTTTCATCGAGGTAATTTTGTTTTAAGAATGAAAAGGAGAAATGACCAGAAGCTATTGATAATTATGTCTCTAAAGTATATGTATATAGCTATACTGTATATAATTGTTAATACACAATTTAAAAGGAAAGTTAATAGCAAATCTCCCTTAATTTGATCTGTAACTCATGATGTAGAACGGACGCTTATAACGATAGAAAATACCAGCTTTTACAAGTTAATTATTAGTGCCTTGTTTTGCAGATGTACAGTAGCGGCCGTAACAAGTCCATCAGGAGAATCACATCACCAACGAGTCAACCCAACAACAACCCCATAGGTAGACTAACTGTATCCACCAATTTGACAAAGACACTGTTTTTTTTTAATACAATTGTAGGATTATGGTAAGGTAAATTAGTTTTTCCAGTTTAACCCTCCTGGCCCGGACTGTATCTCCAAAGGACAGGGTGGGCTACCCGGGTGATCTGGCCGAAAAACGTCTAGGCCTAGGCTACCGTATTTTGGTTAATTTTAACTGCTAGAAATTTCCCACGCATCTATAAATGTAGTGCAGTTTCCAATCTGTAGACTGGCGTTGAGTAGAGCTCTCTAAGTCAACTGGTTCAGTTGTGATGACGATTTTAGTGGAGAGCATTTTCAGGCGATATTAGCAATACGACGATATTTTCACTACTGAAACAACGACATACTGACATACAATAACAAACGAGTCTTCTCCTTCTTGTTTTCGGAGGTGCGGTGACGCAACGATCGGCTTTGTTTACATGCGTCGGACGCACAGCGTTCAGACCAAGCTGAATAGGCTTTCAAGCGTACTATCTCCTGAAAGGACACCCGGGCACCGGCCCTTATTTCGTGGTGTCATTAAAATGACACCCGGGGAGGAAGGGTTAAGCCTTTTATGGAGGAAAGGTATTTTTGTTGATGTTCATTCGTGCCTAACTCGTACCGGTACCTGTCTGCATATACAGTACAGTAAACTTCCGTTAATCCGAAGGGCAGCGGACCGGCCCTCGTTCGGATTAGTGGATTTTTCGGATTATCGGACTTTACCCCTATGAACCTGTGTATTAACCCTCCAGCCCCGGCTATGTATTATATATATATTCCTCGAAAACCGGGTGTTTTGGCCGAAAAACGTCTAGGCTAGGCTACCATATATTCGTTAATCAGACTGCTTCCCGCATTCCCGCACATCCCCAAGCGTAGCTGTGTTATTTACCTGTAGAATGGCATTAAGTAGAGCTCTCTAAGTCAACTGGTTGAGCTGTGATGATGATTTCATTGGAGATAACTTTATGGCCAAAACAGCCACTTTACACCACTTTTCGATACTTAACAACAACATACAGGCACACACGAACAAGCGACGCTCTCCTTCTTGTGGCCGGAGATGCGGAGCGTCGGTCCTGCCGGCTGTTGTTTACATGCGTCGGACCGACGCCTCGCACACCAAGCTCACAGGCTTTGACGTCATGGGTGTTTAAGAGCCCTTCCGGGTAGCTCGTGTATGCTTTTTTATGGGCGTTCAAGAGCCCTTCCGGGAACAGAGGGTTAATGGCCTGACGAAAACATTGAGGCATTAGGCCACCCAAATGACACAATGGTGCACACACACATATCATATGTTCATGAAATCACTTCAAAAGTTTACCATTGTCATTGTAGCCTATTACCTACTTCAAAACATTCAGATTAATGGTCAAAGGAATCTGCTGATATAAACGTAAACACCATATGTCCGCATCGTCGTCGTCTTCTTCTTCCGTCTACTAGCGAGTTTGTCTTGCTCTTGAAGATCAGATCAGATGTGGTTCGGGAAGTAATGCCTTAACAACGGCACTTCCCTGAGAGGTTCTTGTAATTTTCCTTTTGTGATTTTCCTTTTGTGATGTGCTCTGTTATATTATATTGTATTGAAAGCACCCTTGTCTTGTTGTCTTGAAAGCACCCTTGGGACGCTCCGATCACTGAACTATAAATAGTAGCGTATCGGAACGTCCAAAGGTGCGTTTTCAAGCTCAAGACTGAATGCGCTTGCAGAAAATGCGGTGCAAGCCAGTAGCGCATCGGAGCGTCCCAAGGATGCGTTCAAGAGCAAAACAAACTCTCTAGCAGACGATGTGGTGTTTATGTTTATATCAGTAGCTTCCTTTGACCATTAATCTGAATGTTTTGAAGTAGGTAATAGGCTACAATGACAATGGTAAACTTTTAAAGTGAATTCATGAACATATGATATGTGTGTGCTCCATTATGTGTCATTTGAGTGGACTAATGCCTCAAAAAGGGGACTTTGGGACTTCTTGAAATTCGGACCATCGGGTGAATTCGGATTTGGCCTCAAATTGAAAAATTCGGACTATTGGGAGATTCGAATCATCGGTCGTCGGATTAAAGGACTTTTACTGTACATGGTTTCGCGAATACATTGGCAATGTTTAACATAGTTTTCATTGAGAAATAGACAGGTTCACCCATCCTGGACCCTCAAACCATTATTTTGACCTACCTAATGACCTTAACCCATTGGTTCCGGGAGACATTCCGTAACGCACATGGCAATTTATAGGGTTTTAAAGCCTGTGGAGACGAGTCCGAGTGAGCGGGAGTGCGACAAGCCCCCGTCTGCTCTCCAGCCAGGCGGCCGTGACACTAAGGAGGTATCAAGTATATCCCGCTAGACTCTGCAGCGCTGCCAAATGCAAACGTAGTGCGATATTAGCAATATTCGCTCAAATTAGCGAATGTTTGTGGTAGCGCTGCTGATTAACCCTGCATGCTACGAACCTCGTTAATTTTTAAGCTATTTTCTTCTAGTCTTTGGCTGAATACACTTCATTTCTTGCAGACACTTGCTCAATCATTCAAGAGTACCTGAATGAGCCCTATAGAAATATGCCCGCAGCGCAAGTGTTAATATTTACCAAATGATTAAACGGATAGGGTGATGGTACCACACTATTGGTTCCAAATTTGTCCTGTCACCCCTAAAGTACCTATTTCCCCCCCAAATACATCCAATAAATACATATGAGGAGAATACTTATAAATACTTATTATGAGGAGATTACTTACCACACAAACTTTATTTGAAATCAGTCGTATATAGCCTAGCCTAACTCATCGGCATAATTCTGCCGCTCTCGTCCGACACGGTAGGCACGCTTGACTGGCGTTTGCGGTTTTGATGGTCCCTGGCATTTAATTCCTTCATCATTACTACCAGGCCCTCTGTCCCTATCACTGAATGCATTAAAGACCCTAATAAACGCAAGAGATACGAGGTTCGGGCACAAAAAGCTTATAAACAGGTGGTTTTCCAACACAATGGTGGGTGGACTGTGAGCGGCTGGCTAGTGTTGACGTCACGCAAGATGGCCGACCAAAACACGAATTGAGATGGGCATCTGCCCGCCCGATTCTAATCCGTGAATAGCTGGTATTTTACAATGGTATAACGAGTAATAAGATATTTAGGGGTGTCCGCGAATAAAGAGTTTGGCGAATGCGTGGAGCGCTGATACTGGGAGTGCACTGTACAGTACTATAATTTTGTTTTTTGGACTAATGTGTTTTTGCAACTGAGTTGATTGTTTTTTTTTTTTTTTTTTTTTTTTTGGTATTACAAGTAGGATCATTAGGTCTGTAGTTGCTTGTCTTCCTGTATATTTCTTTGTATATTGTTAACCTGTAATATTATTGTTATTGTTTATAGTACTGTATGGTTTATTTATCTGCGTAAGCAGAGTTTGGTCCCCCCCCCTGTATAGTGGGTACCACCGGAAAAAAAATTCTCGTCGTCGTCGTTGTTGTCCGTCTGTCCTGAAACTCCTCCTAGACCGTTGGACGGATTTTCACCAATTTCACACGAACATTTGTTGCGTGAATGCGAATGTCAGTCAAAAAATATTTTTTGAATTTATGCAATAGATATGATTTTAGGTTAAAAATATGGTTTACCCCCCCTCCCCCTCCAGCAATGATAGCGTTCTTAGTGTGTGAGCCCCGAAGGGGCTCGCACACTAAGAACGCATTCGTTTTGGAGGCGAAAACATCTCGCTACGCATTTGCTAGGTTAAATTGGTTAGTTGGCATTAGAAGTGATGGTAGTAATAGTGGGATTGATGGTGATGGTAGTGATGATGGTGATAATAGTAGTGATGATGGTTGTATTGATGATGATGACAGTAGTAGATATGATGGTGACAGTACTATACTCTATTTTTTTCCAGTTGACTGTAAATTGAATCCCTTAGTAGCTGATTTATCGATACTTATCCCGGTAACTGCGGGAAGACTCTTAACCCGGGAGCTGCGGGGAGACTCTTAAGAGTTCCCCCGGCGCACTGCGGGGAGACTCTTAAGAGTCAGAGAAAATAAAAATCAACTTTTGACATCGAAAAAAAAATTTTTTATTTTTTTTTTTTTTTTTTTTTTTTTTTTGGCCCCTGGGCCATGCAAAATCTCAGTCCTCTACCTCCCCTCCTTCCCCACTTTCCTCCTCTCCTTCAGTTATCACCTATTTTCCCTGTTATTCCCTTATTCTGAGGTATATTTTCGTGCTAACATTAGAAATCCGATTGGAGGGTGTGGTCATCACTGATAGCAAGCGAGTGCAAGAGAGAGAGAGAGAGTATCGATCGACTGTGTCTCAGTGGCCTTGGGGGAAATTGGCGGGAAAGCAGATTGCCTCACCCATACATTATACAACTCGCGGGCTATATCTCCGATTTTGACCATCCAAACGCTGTTTTCACTCGTTTTATTGTTGTTTCAGGTTAATACCTTTATAATCAACCCATAATAGGCGCATATGGATAAGTATTAATGCTATTAATGGCACAATGAATATTTTAGTGGCGGAAACACCTCAAATACGTCAGCACAGGGGGACGTTTCCAATTACCCCCATGCGCACTTCAGAGGTTAAGAGTAAGGCTATTAAAAAATCCATTTAAAACACCCGATTTTTTTTTTATTTTTTATTGCCCCTGGGCCATGCCAAATATCACTCCTCCACCTCCCCTCCTTCCCCACTTTTCTCACCTCCTTCAGTTATCACCTATTTTCCCTGTTATTCCCTTATTCTGTGGTATATTTTCGTGCTAACATTAGCGAGTTGCAAGCAGGGCATTGTCATCACTGTTAGCAAGCGAGTGCAAGAGAGAGAGAGAGAGAGAGTATCGATCGACAGTCTCTCTCCAGACGTGGGGAAAAGTGGTGGGAAGGGAGGTTGCCTCAGCCATACATTATGTAACTCCCGGCCTGTATCGCCGATTTTGACCATCCAAATGCTGTTTCCACTTGTTTTATTGTTGTAACAGGTTAATACCTTTATAATCAACCTATAATAGGTGCATATGGATAAGTATTAACCCGTCCAGCCACAGCGACGCGTCGCCTATGTATGTAACGCACAGCCCCAGCGACGCGTCTGATGAGTCACCCTAATTGCTCCGACCGTAACCTCAGGTGTAGCCACTCGAGAGGGCTCAGATTTGTATGGGAACTGTGTACGTATCCCACGCAACCGTGCCGATGGTTGAAAACTCTCAAAGTCCACGTGCGTGCGCGTGAGTGCGCAATAACCTGGTTTTTTAGGGAAATTGCCTTCAATTTTTTACTCTTGTAAAATACGTTTTCGGGGGCTCTGTAGGACCATTTTTTAAGCTTTTTGAGCGGTTTTTCGTGGATTTTTCCTTCATTCCTAACCCATTCGCTATTGTTTCTGGAATAAAACCATTTTTTGAAAACGGGCCGGGTTCTGGTGAACAAAAATAAAAAACTAGGCGGGGCTTCACGGGTTAATGCTATTTATGGTAAAATAACGATGTTAGTGATGGGAACAGCTCAAATACGTCAGCACAGGAGTGTGGTGTCTCATACCCTCCATGCGTACTTCAGAGGTTAATGGAAATATGAAACTACTATGGCTGTGTGTCGTAATAATGCCAAGTTTTCATAATTAACATCATATTTCGCTACAAAATCTACCTTGTAGCTGAGTAACAAAGATAGAAACATGACAATTTACCCTCAGCTGGAAAAAAATAGACTATAGTTGTAGTGATGATGGTGACAAGTAATGATGATAGTTGTAGTGATAATGATGATGGAAGTGACGATGGTGTGAGTATTAGTGATGATGGTGAAAGTTGTAGTGATGACAATAGTTGTGATGATGAAGATCATAGTAATGGTGATGGTAATAGTAGGATACATGATGGTACAGTAATACTTGTGACAGTAGTAATGATGATGGTTATAGTAGTAGTGATGATGTTAACAAGTAATGATCGTAAGATGGTGGTGATGATAGTAGTAATGATGGTTGATAGGTGTAGTATCAATGATGATAGTAGTCATTAAGATGGTAGTGACAATGGTGACAGTAGTAGTGATGATGGTGAGAGTAGTAGTGATGATTGTAATTGTAGTAGTGATGATCAAAGTAATGGTGATGACAGTAGTTGTGATGATTGTGGCAGTTGTAGTGATGATGGCAGTAGTAGTGATGATGGTGATTGTGATTGATGATGGTATTAGTAGTGATGATAGTAGTTGTGATGATTGTGGCAGTTGTAGTGATGATGGTGATTGTGATTGATGATGGTATTAGTAGTGATGATGGTAACCCATCGCAGAGTTGGGTATGCTGTTTTGATTTTGGCAAAACGGCATGTCTACTTTATTGTTAGTATTAACACTTACGCTGCGGGCATATTTCCGCTATGTTAGGGCTCATTCAGGCACTCCTGATTCCTGAATGATTGAGCAAGTGTCTGAATGACATTAAATGTATTCAGCCAAAAACTAGAAGAAAATAGCTCTAAAATGACACCAGAACGAGGTTCATAGCGTGCAGGGTTAATCAGCTGTGCTACCATATACATTCGCTAATTTGAATGAATATTGCTATTGTCGCGCAACATTTGCTTTCTGGCAGCGCTGCAGAGTCTAGCGGGATATACCTGATACCTCCTCAGTGTCACGGCCGCCGGGTTGGAGAGCGGACGGGGCTTGCCACGCTCCCGCTCACTCGGACTCCACGGGCTCTAAAAGCCTGTAAATTACTATAAATTGCCATGTGCATTCTAGAACGTCTCCCGCAGCCAATGGGTTAAGGGGTGATGGGGGTATTTATTTGCTCATTTTTATAATTTGATTTGTTTCCTCCCTAGACCTCCATCAAGCTAAAAAAATAACACCCCAAGACCCTCCTTCAAGATAAATTTGTATACTTTTTGATAGAAAAATTTCCCGGCTCTTAAATTAAATTACAGGCTCGCTATCGCTCGCCAGGAAATAATCGACACCTAAATGACACAAAAAGTTTTGATATTGACAAATATATGGGGTGTAAGGTCTTAAAATTGCCAAACTAATGAGCCTAACATCATAAACTACTAATGGGGCTAAACATGAGGAAGAAGAGGGCCCAGAAAAACAACCCATCTTCCTTTTAAGTCCTGTAGTAATGCTTAAGTCATCATTAATTACCGGTATGTTTTTGTTTTGGACTGGTTAAAAATTTGGCCATTCACCTCACACTGATAAAATGTTATAGTTATTTACTCACTTTATGCTCCACATATACATACATACAAATTTAAAAACAGAGTGCTCCACACGAAATGCGGTTCTGGTCTCGCGTCCTAATGGCGGCATTCCAGGCAGCCCTGTTAAGAGCTGCCTCACTTTTCAGGTTCTTTGATTTAAGATCAGACTGCAAAATCCGATCCCACATCTTTCTTGGTCCGCCCCTTGGTGCAGCTCCCTCCACATTCATGGACCTGCATCTTTTCGCCCAGCTTTGTTCATCCATCCTCTCCACATGTCCAAATCATCCAAACCTGCTAGTACGCATCTCATCACTGATACTCTTTGATACCAAACCTTCTCCTTAGCTCTACACTTGATATCCTATCTTGCAGTTTGGCACCACACATCCATCTTACCATCCTCATCTCATTGCGTTCCATTCTGTTGGTATCATCCGCTTTGACAGGCCACGTTTCTGAAGCATATGTCATTGTGCTTCTATCGTATGAAGCGTACACCTTTCCCTTCAAGGGGAGAGGGAGTCTTCTCATGGTGAGTAGTGGCAAAAGTTTTCTAAACTTTCCCCAACCGCATCTAGTGGCGGCCTCAGCCCCACCACCGGCAGAGATGGTATCACTCAAGTAGCAAAACTTGTCCACCATCTCCAGTGCCTCGTTGCCAAAGTTAACACTCTCGAGCCGGTCATTGAATACAAGCTCACATTTGCATACACATTTCTCAATTTCGGACTTCTTCCTTGGTAGAGGTCCCTTTATTCTAGTGCAGCTCTTCTTCCCGTGATGTACCCAGCAGCGGCAGACGCTACACTGTATTGAGTTTGTGCCCACCCCTTTTCTGCATACAGTACTGCACAGGTTTATGCCTCACTTTTTTCTACCTTTCCTATCCCTAATCCACTACCAGGTATGTAAAGCCTTTGTTTTTATTTATATTAACTCTTAACCCTTTACTTGCCATGTCCTCTGTCCATCTTCTGAACTTGGCCTCGGCATCCCAATCACTATCTGCGATAAGTACTAGGTCATCTGCGTTCTCCTCTATTACTATTATAATCTTTACTAATCTGCTCTAATATTTTCAGGAACAACCGCTGAAGACGACGACGGCCAAAATATCCAGCAGTCCCCCCTGGCTCTCAAGATATTTATACACGATATTTATGCAAGAAATGTATACAAGTTCCAACCATTCTTGAATGTCAGAAACACTCAGCACAAAAATAAAGGTAAGGTTTAAGGTAATTTTTTTCTGGACTCCCTTCTCCCTCGTGTTCAGTCCCATTAATATTGAGATTTTTAAGACGGTCGTCCAATTAGTTAGGCAATTTTAAGACCATTCATCCCATTTCTTTGTTAATTTTAAGATCTTTTGTACAATTTAGATTCATCTTTTCCTGGCAAGTGATCGAGCCTGTAATTAAGGGCAAGTGATCGAGCCTGTAATTAAGAGCAAGTGATCGAGCCTGTAATTAAGGGCAAGTGATCAAGCCTGTAATTAAGGGCAAGTGATCGAGCCTGTAATTAAGGGCAAGTGATCGAGCCTGTAATTAAGGGCAAGTGATCGAGCCTGTAATTAAGAGGAAACTGGCTTTCTGCCGAGATATTTTTCTACCAAAAAATTTACAAATATATGTAAAAGGAGGATCTTGCGAGTGTTTTTTGTAAGCTTGATGGAGATATAGGGAGAAAACTTTACAAAAATAAATATATATACTGTAAATTAAGAACAAATTTAAAAGGGGTAAACATATTTCCGGCAACATTTCTTCGCGTCTAACTAAAAAAGATTATATAATTAAATAAATTAACCAATAAATAACCCCCCCCCCCTTAATATTAGCTATAGAAGTGTATAGAAAGACAGCATTACCCATTTCTGCCAGGTTAGTTTGATTGCACTATAGTTGTATTAACCCTCTCGGGCATATACCGCGATTTTGAGCCTATTAGGGATACTTTAAAGCCATCAGGGGTATATAGAAACCTTTAGTTTAGTTACTTCAACCTCTGCAGTTGTCTGAGTTACCTGTGGGCAGAAAACTAATTTTGGAGAGGTAATTATAAGAGTGAGAGAACTCTATTTATTATTGCTAATCTGGCAACCTCTGCGTCATATGAGCGTGAAAGGGTTAATCTGGGAAGAATGAGGTGTAGTTGGCTTAGGAAAGAGGTGTACGGTAATTTGTTTGTGGCTAGCTTTGACGCAATTCTCATCATATTCTAGTTACCATTAGACGATATTCTTAAGCTTATAATCTACCTCTAGAAATCAAAGGGGTAAATACGACCTGAATAAACCCTCCGAATAACACAGATCCTTTGTAAGCTGCAGAAAATCGTCCAATTATGGCCAGAATCGAAAGTAAAAAGGCGTCATCATGCTGAAGGGGTTAAAAAGAACTTAGCAGGGTGTGATTTTTATTTCTTTAGTGATCCTTCCTAAGCTGAATACAATTATCTGGTAGCAATAAATGTTTCAGTACAATGACAGGATTTTGTATGGTACTTTGTCTTGAATAGATGTATGTACAGTAGGCTACTGTATGTACAGTTTGCCGCACATATTCCATTTCTCAACCCTCCCAGCAAATCATAACTTGGCAGCGCCGCACCCACCTCCCCAACCCCCCTCCCTCATTCCACTTCCTACCAATAGTGGAAGGGCAGGAGGTGGAGCGAAGGAGGGGGGTTGGGGAAGTGGGTGCAGCACTACCAAATCACGACCCCAACGGAATAGAATATGTGCGGAAAACTGTACAGTATATACTCAGGCACATATCCCATTGCTGGGAGTGGCTGACACGAGACAGAGTCTGAACAGAAATAACATTTAAAGTTCCTATTCTCAGGGTCTGGGACCACTTTCGCGTTCCCTCGCCCCTTTCACTGTCTTGTCAAGTAGGATAATTATACAAGGGGAGGAGGATTCCTAGCCCCCTTAAGTATTTGGTACAATCCTGTGTAGCGGGGAGACCTGTACTTATATCTCAATAATTTGGTAAGGTTTCAATATATTTTTAAATTTTTCATTAATAAATAGGCCACTAATATACTAGGTTAGGTTAGGTTAAAGATATTGTTCAATGATTCTTAGTACTATAAATAGGCATCTGAAAAACAGTTATCCCGGTATACTAATGGGGCTAAACATGAGGTAGAAAGGGGGGCCAAAAAATACCATCCCCCATCATGGTGGGCGGGCTTTTGGTGGTCAATCTTTGCTGCGGGTCTGCCTGTGGAAATCGGCGCCTCTCCCGGGGGATCTTGGATCTGGGAATCTTTTGCTGGGATCCCAAATGGGCCTGGGTATTTCTCCTGGATGACTTCGATGTATGTGATTTTGTGTTTTGTTTTGTTTTTCTGATGTGCTGTGATGCATCTGTTGCTCTGTCTCGAATCGGCCACCCCCATACAAAAAAAAAAAAAAAAATTAAAACTGGGGAAGGTGCCAGAGTAGCCTATATACATCTATATATCTATTGCCTGACGCCGTGATCCCCGAAGTGGTGGCCACAAACGAACCGCCCCCATGCACCTCTGATCCCAGTCAGTCGACGCCCCTCCTACCAACCAGCAATGCCTTCATCCATATACTTCTTCACTCCATCCTTCCACCTCTCTTTCGGTTTACCTCTCCCTCTCTGTCCTTCCACCTCGCTCTTGTACACCCTCTTAGTCATTCTCTCGCTTCCCATACGTTCCATATGGCCGAACCATCTCTAGGTGTTCCTTTTCACACTTTCCAGCACATTTACCTCCACACTTCTTACTTCCTCATTCGTCTGTCTATCCCTCCATGTAACTCCGCACGCACCTCTCAAGTAACTAATTTCTACCCCTCTCACTCTTGGTCTGAATCTCTCCACCAGCGTCCATGCTTCGCTTCCGTAAGTCAGTGTCGGGATTTCCACACTGTCATGCAAGTACTTCTTCACTTCCATACTGACCACCCTATTTCTTGTTACTGCTTTCAGCATTCCTACAACCCTCTTCCCCTGTTGTACCCTCTCCCGCACTTGTTCATCCATAGTCCCATCTTTACTCAACACACTGCCCAGATACTTAAATGAGCTGACAGTCTCCATAGCCTGACCGTTCAACTTCACCTCACACTCTGTGGCTTCACCCCTTTCGAAGACCATAACCTTGCTCTTCCCAGATTGGAAACTGGTTCGGGATGTAAAGGTCATCCCGAGCGAAGAATGTATCCCCCAGCATAAGCTAATTGTGTGCGACATGAGATTATACAGAGATCCTAAGCGCAAGAAGGTATACATGCCCAAAAGGAAAGTGTGGCTGCTGAAGAACAAGAAAGTTAGGGATAGGTTTCATAGTGAACTGGAGGAAATGAATATCAATAAGGAAGTTAGGCCTAACGATGTAAATAGTTGATGGAATTTTCTTAAGCATAGCCTTATCGCTGCCACTGACAAACTCTGTGATGAGGTAGAACATGCTGTGAAAGAGAAAATGAGATGCTTCAAAGCATGGAAGAACGGAGGCAGCAAGGAAGAATACCAGGCAGCTAAACGAACTGCCAAAAGAGTTATTTACAATGCTAAAAAAGGCATTAAGGACCTGGTTCTCGAACAAGTGTGTAACACTGACAATCCTAATGGGATCTTCAACCTAGGTAGGCGAGTTAAAAACGACAGTAGGGATTTTATAGGTGAACAGTGTGTTAGAAACGATAATGGGAAGATTGTGTATGCAGAAAATGAAATCAGAGAAGCATGGAAGGCACACTATGAACGATTGCTAAATGTAGAGTTTGAATGTGATAAGGAACAGCTTAGTATCGAAAAACCAATATCTGGACCCCCTCCTTTGATAGCACCAGCTGTAGTGAGCGACGCAATCAATAAAATGAAGGACGGTAAAGCTCCAGGGTGCTCTGACATTGTCGCTGAGATGATAAAAGCCTCAGGGGAGACTGGTGTCAACTTAGTCACTGAGTTGATAAACACCATTATTAAAGATAAGAGAATCCCAGAGGATTGGCACAACAAATGTAATAGTAAATATATACAAAGGAAAAGGGGATGCGCTAGATAGAGGTAATTATAGGGGCCTGAAAATGCTTGACCAAATCATGAAGGTCTGTGAGAGAGTCCTTGAGGGTTTGATCAGGCAAAGCATCTCTATTGATGATATGCAGTTTGGTTTTATGCCAGGACGTGGTACAACCGATGCTATCTTCATAGTCAGGCAGATACAGGAAAGATACTTACTAAAAGGCAGGGATCTTACTGTGTTTGTAGACCTGGAGAAGGCCTTTGACAGAGTGCCTAGAGATGTTGTGCAGTGGGCTATGAGGAAACTTGGTGTGGAAGAGTGGCTGGTGCGTGTGATAATGAAGATGTATGAGGATTCGTTAAGGGTGTACTGAGTGATGAGTTTGCAGTCCGTGTTGGAGTTAATCAGGGTTCAGTGTTAAGCCCCCTCTTTATTATGGTCCTGGAGGCACAGTCTAGAGTTTTTAGAGGTGGACTTCTGTTGGAACTGTTTTATAGAGACGATTTAGTCCTAATAGCTGACAATATGCAAGATGCTGAGGCCAAATTCAGAAGATGGAGAGAGGGCATGGCGAGCAAGTGTTTAAGAGTCAATATTAAGAAAACCAAGGTTATGCATTGTAGATTGAGACGAGGCAATGTGGAAAAGAGCAGTGCATACCCATGTGCAGTGTGTGGAAAGGGTGTGGGCGCTAACGCGATTCAATGTAGCATCTGTCGACGCTGGGTGCACCATGGGAGTAAGCGCTGTAGTAGAATAAAGGGACCACTGCCGAAGGATAAGTCAGAAATAGAGAAATTTAAGTGCGTAGTGTGCAAAGGCGAGCTTGTGTTAAGTGATGATCCTGTGGTTGTGAATTTTGGAAATGAGTCATTGGAGCTGGGTCATTGGAGCTGGTGAACAAGTTTTGTTACCTAGGAGATACCATCTCTGCCGGTGGTGGGGCCGAGGCTGCCACTGTCGCTAGAATTAGATGTGTCTGGGGGAAGTTCAGAGAGCTTCTGCCAATTCTGACCATGAAAAGAATGCCTCTCCCCCTGAAGGGAAAGGTGTATGGCTCATGTGTTAGAAGTGCAATGACGTATGCCTCAGAAACATGGGCCGTTAAAGTAGAGGATGTCAACAGAATGGAACGTGATGAGATGAGAATGGTGATACGGATGTGTGGGGCCAGGCTGCAGGATAGAATAACAAATGTTGTGCGGAGGAGACGTTTAGGTATAAAGAGTATTAGCGAAGTGATTCGTACAAGTAGACTGGGATGGTATGAACATGTGGAGAGAATGGTTGAACAAAATTGGGTGAAAAAATGCAAGTCTGTGATTGTGGAGGAAGCTGCACCAAGGGGTGGACCGAGAAAGACCTGGGATCGGGCTATACGTGCCGATCTCAAATCCAAAAACTTGACAAGGGAAGCAGCCCTTAACAGGGTTGTTGTTGTTGTTGTTGTTCCCTAAGCTGCCTGGCCGAACAGCCCCGAGTCCCAAAGGAAGGCCATGGCCATGGTCGGGCTTTCCCACAGAGCTCTCAAAGAGTGTAAATTGTGTTGTTGGCGTAAGTGGTTGTGTGAAATGCAGTCTTCTGTGATGTGTTTAATGGTATGGGGTGCTGTGTTACAACCCGGGCAGGTGTCGACGACGGAGTCATCCAGTCTCTTCTGATAGCTCAGAAGAGCCGGATGGTGTCTGCATCTCAGCCTGGCCAGGTGGACTCTGTCCTCGCGAGGAAGGGAGGATTCAGAAGGATGGATTTCGGGAGGTCGTGCTTGCAGCTGCGTGTTGTCTAGGAGTGAGTGAATGGAACGGCGAGTGATATGAGTATGGATGTGCTTCCGGAAGTTGGTTTGGGGTGGGCAGGGAGGGAGAGAAGACAGTATTTGTGTGTGATAGCGTGTGCTGGGTGTTGTTTTGATATTTCTTGGTGTCTGTGGGTGTGTAGCCATGTAGTGTAGTGGGTGGTGTTGATTCGTGGAGGCTGCTGCCAGGAATTATGTGCCTCTCATGTCTAGATGATCTTTGACTTTGAGGACTTTGGTTTCTTGATGTAGGTGATCTGTGGGTGTCATAGCTGTGCATCCTGTGATGATTTTCAGGGCTTTATTTTGAATGGTCTGTAAGGTCTTATGATGTGTTTCAGCTAGGTTGGAAGCCCAGGCCGGGCTTGCGTATTCCATAACTGATCTTATGTATTGTTTGTAGACTGTGATGGTGGTTTCTTTGTTGTGTCCAAATTTCGTGTGGGCAAGTGATCTGAGGGCGTTAAGTCTGGGTGTCAGTTTCTTTTTTGTGTTTGTGGTGTGCTGTTTGAATGTCATTTGGGTGTCGTATGTTACTCCTAGGATTTTGGGTGTGTGTGTGTATGTTGAGTCCCGGGATGTAATCGTGCTCTCCTGTCCAGCTTGTGAGGAGGGTTGCAGTGGATTTAGCTGGGGCTAAATTGAGTCTGTTTGTAGTGCACCATTCATGTAATGTGTTGAGATAGTCTGAAGGATTCTTGTTGCTGTGTCTGGGTTTTGGTGCGTGCTTGTGAGTGTTATGTCGTCTGCGTAGGAGGCTATGGTTATTGGGGGTGAATTTGGTGTATTTATATCATGCATGTACAGATTGAAGAGTGCGGGCGACAGGACGGATCCTTGCGGGACTTCGTTTGGGAAATTTCTAATGCTAGATGACTGACCGGCAAAAGATACGTGTGCACATCTGCCTGCTAAGAAGTTGGCCAGCCATCTTTTTGTGTTGTTGGGCATGTATGTGTTGTAGATTTTGTTTGTTAGGTTGTGGCGGGGGATGGCATCGAAGGCTTTACTAATGTCGAGTGTGGCAAGTACTGATCTGTGTGGTGGTCTAGCTGAGTTGATGCCGTCAAAAGCTCTTTGTGTAAGGTCTGTAAGAAGGAGTACAAAGGAGTACAAAGGAAATCAAGCAACAACAGGTCTAGTGACCCTTCTAGGTTGCTTGTCCTCCAAAACACTGAGGATCAAGTGTCCAAACAGTGGTTTAGAGTGGGTAAGGGAACATTGGAAAGGGAATTACTGCCCTGGAACTAATGTCCGTGGCAGGATTAGGAAGTTAGTAGAGGACAGATGGGTTAGTAACTGAGGGGGGATAAAATAAAGTTATTAATTTACAAACGCAGTCAGTCGCGGGTTTGATGAGAGATATTTGTCTAGGCGGAGTTTAAATGAATCAACGGTGATGCAGTCTATAACGTTTCGGGGAAGCCCATTCCACAAGTTGACAACTCAATTGAAGAAGAAATTCTTAGATTCGTGCGAGTTAAAAGATTTACCAATAATTTTGCAACCGTTTCCCCGCGTGTAATTAGATTGGTCGATAGTGAAGTACTTACTACAGTTCATATTGTCGATGCCTTTGATGATTTTGAACACTTGAATTAAGTCACCTCTTAATCTGCGCTGGGTTAAAGGAAATAGATTTAATTCTCTAAGACGCTCTTCGTATGGTTTGTTCTTTAGGCTAGGTATCATTTTGGTAACTCTACGTTGAACTCGTTCTAGCTTGTTTATATCTTTTTGGTAATAAGGGCACCAGGATTGAACGCAGTATTCCAGAAGAGGGCGGACTAAGGAATTGTAAAGGGTTAGGATAACTTCTTTGGATTTATGCTCAAATGACCTGCCTATAAAGCCAATTATTTTGTTTGCCTTCTTAACAACTTCTGAACATTGTTGACTCGGTTTTAGGTTACTCGATATTGTTACTCCCAGATCGGTTTCTCTGTTTACATTCTTAAGCTGAGTGCCATTCATCGAATAGTTTGCTTTCTCATTTAGGTATCCGACATGTAGTACTTTACATTTATCCGCATTGAAACTCATTTGCCAAATTTGGGCCCAACATGACAATTTATCTAGATTGCGTTGCATATCGTCAACTTGTTCTTTTGCGAGTACGCTATTTGCAATTTTTGTATCGTCAGCAAATTTTGAGATTGTACAGGTGAGACCCTCATCTATGTCGTTGATGTAAATTAGAAAGAGAATTGGTCCTAGTACCGATCCCTGGGGTACCCCGCTACTTACATTGGTCCATTTAGATGCCTTACCGTTTATGACTACCCTTTGCTTTCTGTTGCTGAGCCAATTTTCTATCCATTTCAACACACCGTCTTGTATTCCATGCGCTTTTAGTTTTAGCAGTAAACGTTTGTGGGGAACTTTGTCAAAGGCCTTTTGAAAATCAAGGTATATAATATCTACAGCTTTACTCTCATCGTAGAGGTTGAGGATATCGTGGAAGAAGTCTAAGAGGTTTGTTAAACAGGAACGTTTTTTACGAAAGCCGTGTTGAGTATCTTTAAGTATGTTATTTTCCTCTAAGTGATTTACGAGTGTCTCGTATGACCGTTTCTAGCATTTTACATACAACTGAGGTTAAGCTAATTGGACGATAGTTACTGGGTAGGGATTTGCTGCCTTTTTTGAATATCGGTGTTACGTTGGCTAGCTTCCACTGATCAGGCATAGTTCCAGACTGCAAGGATTTATTGAATAGTAATGTCAGTGGTTTGGAGAGCTCATCCTTAGCTTCCTTTAGAACTCTAGGCGAGATTGTATCAGGTCCTGGCATTTTATTTACCTTGAGTTTATCTAAACAATTCAATACTTCTCTCTCTGTAACGGTGATATTGCTTAGAACATCTGAATTATCAATCTGAATCGGCGATGGAGTAGGGATATCACCGAGGTCTTCTGTTGTAAAAACTGATGCAAAGAAGGTATTGAGGGCATTACTCATTTGTACTTCGTCTTTGGTGTATTCTCCATTTTCATCGACTAACGGTCCAACAGTTGAAGTAACTACTTTTTTCTTTCTGATATAACTATAGAATTCTTTCGGGTTTGTTTTACTTTGATTCGCAATATGTAACTCTAAGGTCTTTTTACTCTGCTTAATTAACTTTTTGGCTTTGCGTCGTAGCTCTACAAATTTCACCCGTTCTTCGTCATTTTGTGAGGATTTTAATCTATCATTAGCAAATTTTTTAGCAAGCAGGCAGTTTGAAATATCTTTATTCCACCATTTGGGCTTATTATTATGGCCTGGATGCCGTATTTTCGATGGTATGCAGTCTTGCACTGCTTTTAGGCAAGTGGTTTCAAATAACTTCCAAGATGTATTTATGTCGTTATTGTTAATTAAAAAGCTCCAGTCAGTTTCTTTAAACATAGCATTAAGTTTATGGAAGTTTGCTTTCTTGAAATTAGGGACTTTTTCGATGCTACTATTTGGTTCGTTACTAGTAAACTTTAAAGGGAAAGTTATCGTATGATGGTCGCTGTTACTGAATTCATCACCAACATTCAAATTCTCTATCAATTCTTCTTTTGTTGCAAGTACAATGTCAAGAACGTTATTACCACGGGTCGGCGTTCGAACAAATTTACGGTATCTTGTGAGTTACTTACATCTGCAATTTGTTCGTAAATTTCTCGGTTAGTTTGCACTGGTTGAGCTGGAGGTCTGTATATTAACGCAAGTATTATTTTTGTACCTTTATTATTCTTTATTAGCACAAAAGATGTGTCGATGTTCACAATTTGAGGTTTTGACACGAGGGTCGGGTTAAGACTTTCTTTGATATAAAATAAAACGCCACCTCCATTTTTATTTATTCGGCTGTTCTCAAACATTACATAACCGGGAAGTGAATACTCTGCTAAAAAGTCTCTATCTTCTGTATTGAGCCAAGATTCTGTTATGCCAATCACATCATAATTTTCTGTAAACACTAGTTCCTCTAAATCTGAAAATTTATTGCGTATGCTACGAGCGTTTGCATAGAAAACCTTTAAAGTTGCGGTTTTAGAACTCGCAGAACGTTCTTTCATCGAATTTTTGGTTCTGGTCGGATCTACATTTACATTCATGGCTGTCCTCGGTCCTCGGTCGTTATCCCTGGCGGTTTTGAATTTGGGTCGTGTTGGTGGAGCTTTATCCAAATTCGCGGTTCTTGACGGATTAGTATTTAATTCCTTTGTAGGTTGCCGTCCTCGCTGTCTTCGGTCCTCCTTCCTGGTTGTCCTGTGCCGAGTCGATTTCTTCTCCGAAAATCCGTCACCGCATCGTTGAGAAGACGCCCAAAACGTGCTGCTCCCACCTGGTTCAGATGAACTCCATCGTCCGAAAACAAATAGTCATCGTAGTAGAAATTGTCCCAGGTGTCGACGAATCCCACGTTCTCCTTCCTGCAGAGGTTTGCTAGACAACGATTTGTGCTGGTGGCTATGTTGTAAAATCGGCTCTCTACACCGAGCCGGGGGACGATTCCTGAGACGATGATCCTTGATGACTTCTCCTTAAACGACTTGATCAGCTGCTGGTACTTTAAAAGCAAATCTTCCGACCGGGTTCGCTGTACATCGTTGGATCCAACGTGGATGACGTACATTGTATTAGCAGGGGCCAGCTTTGATACTTCGTCAACTGCTGCAACTACGTCGTCCACACCACCACCAGGGATACAAAAACGCTTCCTGGTCTTAGGTGCCCTGGCGCAAAACTCTGTGAGCTGACCACGTATCATCGAGTCTCCCACGAGCCGGACTTCTTCTATTTCCTCTTCGTCATCTGAGTCTGTGAGTATCTGGAAACGGTTTTGACACTCGGTAATCGGTATGTGTTTCCTGGTCTTGGGGCAAACGTTGTTCCTCACGACACGGAAGTTGTCTTGAGGGGGAAGAGAGTCACTATTTGTATCTTGAGTATCGGAAACATCAGCTGAAGTGGCTACTGTAGGCGTTGAATTGTTGGCAGTTGACGTTGGGGCGTTGGTGGCTGCTGGAGTTGCAGTGACAATTGAAGTTTGTGGTACTCCAACGTTGAGTGTTACAAACTCTTGGAGTGATTCCAGCTTCATGGTGAGGACGTTGATCTAGTTGTAGGCTTCATCTAATTTGACTGTAAAATTCTCTTGTTGCTGGCAGAGCCGGCAGACTTGAAAATCGACAGTAGCAAACATGGACTCACCAAACCTACCGGCGCAGTTCGCACAAGCGCGAGGCATGGTGACAGTCACTTTCTTCAGATCACTTCACTCACTTAAAAAACACTTCACTCACTTTAAAACACGTCACTCACTTTAAAAACACTTCAATCACTTCAACCGAAAACAAATATGCTGAAATACGCAGAAATAGGTTATCAGGGGTGATAGCCTAACCGAAAACAAAAATGTTGAGATACGCAGAATTATGCTTCCAGGGGCGATAGCCTAACCAAAAGTTTAAAAAAAAAAATTGAAATACGCAATAATAGGCTACCAGCGTTGAATAGCCTAACCGAAAATAATAAAATTGAAATTTGCATAAATAGGCTACCAGGTGTGATAACCTAACCTTAAACAAATATATGTATAACAGAATATGTAACTAAATATACAATTCACCAAATAGAGATTATATAAAAATAAAGTGTGACTACACACAAGGGGTTAATATACTGTGTCAACAGATGGCCCTGGTGTTGCTGTAGCCTAGTAAAGCAGTAGCCTACTCTTTTTAGATAAAAAAGTGTATCAGTCAAAGGTTATTACAAGATCGTGCAAGCAACAACTAAAATTACAGATATATACTGTATAGCTACAGTAGGATACTAAATACAATATCTACAAGAGTTAATAATAAAACAGATTGGCTGGCTATAGGCTAGGCTAGGTTTGGGTTAGAGTTTTTGTGGAGTGCAATGGCCTGAAGCCGTGTTGTGTTGGAGAAAGGGGTAAGTCAGGTGTCATCAGTTGTAGTACAAGACTATGACTTTGGAAGGGGTACAAAGGAGTGTGATAGGGCAGTGTGAGGATGGTAGCGTGGGGTCTTTGTTAGGTTTGGGGAATGTGATGATGATACCATGTTTCCAGATGTCTGGTATTGTGTTGTGTGAGTAGCTGTAGTTTGATATGTTAGTGAGTGCTTGTATGCCTTGTGGTCCCAGGTGTCTGAGGTGAATGTTGCTTATGTTGTCTAGGCCACAGGCGGGTGAGAGCTTGAGATTGTTGATATGCTTTGTCTGGTTGTTGGTGAAGGGTGTATAGTCAGGGTCTGTGGGGAATTGTCTTTTTCGTCGGATGACACGTCGGTCTTCTTTGTGGGGTTTTAGGTGACTGACATGAGAGAAGTGATTGATGAGAGTGTTTGCTTGTTGTTTACATGAAGGAGTAGAGTGTTGTGATTGCAGCATGTGATTGTGTTGTGTTGCTGTTGGAAAGTGTGATGCTGTTTAGTGTTTTGTAGAGTTTTTTGGGGTTTGTTTTGTGATCGAGTGTTTGTAGGAAGTTTTTCCAATTTAGTGTTTGTTGTTCTTGTATTTTGTTGTTAATCTGGATGTTGAGTGCTTGAATTTGTTGATTGATGTCTTGTGTGTTGGGTGCTGGGGAGCGTTTCAGTGTGTCGCGTTGTATGATGAGGTTTTGAATTTCTGGTGAGAAGTTGGGGTTGTGTTTTTTTATGTTACCTCTTGGAATGTGTTTCTTGTCGGCGTTTTGGATAGTCATGTTGAATGTGTATACAGCATTGTTAATGTTAGTGATGGGTGTACTGTTTAACCCTTAACCAACGGCGCACGACATCTGTCGAGTTAAATAAATTTCGACTATGTGGCGGTGCACGACAGCTGTCAAGTGCCATTTTCAGCACGTAATGTTGCTGAGAGAGAGAGCTGAGCGGTGGGACGAGCGTAGTAACCTTATGACCGCTCCCCACGACCACCGTGGACGTACTGAACTGTATTCTACCCTCCTCCTCCCTCTCTCACTCGCTACACAGGGAATTATGTATGGAAATTACCTTATTTTAGGTTTTTTGCACTCGTGTGGCACGATCGTTGCAAGAGAACCAGTGGTCGTACAAGGATGGTTCGGGTGTCATTGGAAAGCTCTGTTTACGCCCTTTCAGGGATAGATACTTGTTTTACGCTCTGGGTCTTGTTTATGCATGAAAATGAGCACGGAAACAACCCTATTTAGGGTAAAAAAAAAACCACTGGGCGGCACAGTGTAAAATACCCTACCACCCGCTCTTTGTGTGTTAAGGTTTCAAAGTGTTGTTCTGTCTCATTTGTGAAAGCTTCCCAGTTAGCTCTTTTATAGTTAGTGTAAGTGTGTCTGTGGCTAGCTGGGGTGAGTCTTGTTTTGGTGGTGATAATGATTGGGTGGTGGTCTGAGCCCAAGGTTCTGACCACCCTCCAGGATGTTGTGGGGGCGAGTTCAGGGGAGCAAAAGGTGATATCAGGAGATGATGGGGTGTAGAGGGCTTGGTGGGGAGTATGGCTATGCTGATGAATGTTATTAAGGATATATAGGTTGTCTGTTTGGTATTGTAAGACCAGCCCTCTGTCTGTGTCGGGGTTGTCGACAAACCAGGCCGACGTCTTTGCATTGAAATCACCACCCAGGATGATTGTGTGGGTGTTTGTGATGTGTTGTATTTGTGGTCTGTAATCGTTTGGTACTGTAGGGGATGTTTGGGGAGGGATGTATGTGTTTATAATGGTAATGTTGGAGCTATTGCCAGTGCGTATTTTAATTGATTGAATTTCTGTTGTGTTATCGTTTGGGGGGAGGAGGGATTTTATATGTGCACTGGTGTCTATATATGTTATAATCTTTGTGTACCAGGGTGATGAGTCCACCGCCAATGCCGACGGCCCGGTCTTGTCGTATGGTGGTGAAATTGTGAAATGTAGGTGTTTTTTGTGTTGTACGGAGTTTTGTTTCTTGTAAGATGGCAATGTGTATGTTGTTGTTGTTGTTGTTCCCTAAGCTGCCTGGCCGAACAGCCCCGAGTCCCTGAGGAAGGCCATGGCCACGATTGGGCTTTCCCACAGAGCTCTCATTGAGTGTAGGTTGTGTTGTTGGCGTAAGTGGTTGTGTGAAATGCAGTCTTCGATGATGTGTTTAATGGTATGGGGTGCTGTGTTACATCCCGGGCAGGCGTCGACAACGGAGTCATCCAGTCTCTTCTGATAGCTCAGGAGAGCTGGATGGTGTCCGCATCTCAGCCTGGCCAGGTGGACTCTGTCCTCGCGAGGGAGGGAGGATTCGGAAGGATGGATTTCGGGAGGTCGTGCATGCAGCTGCGTGTTGTCTGTGAGTGAGTGGATGGATTGGCGAGAGATATGAGTATGGATGTGCTTCTGGAAGTTGGTTCGGGGTGGGCAGGGAGGGAGAGAGGACAATAATTGTGTGTGATACTGTGTGCTGGGTGTTGTTTTGATATTTCTTGGTGTCTGTGGGTGTATTGCCATGTAGTTTAGTGGGTGGTCTTGGTTCGTGGAGGCTGCTGCCAGGAATTGAGTGCCTCTCATGTCCAGATGGTCTTTGACTTTGAGGATTTTGGTTTCTTGATGTAGATGATCTGTGGGTGCAGTAGCTGTGCAGCCTGTAATGATCTTCAGGGCTTTGTTTTGAATAGTCTGTAAGGTCTTATGATGTGTTTCAGCTAGGTTAGAAGCCCAGGCTGGGCTTGCATATTCCATTACTGATCTTATGTATTGTTTATATACTGTGGTGGTAGTTTCTTTGTTGTGTCCAAATTTTGTGTGAGCAAGTGACCTGAGGGCGTTAAGTCTGGGTGTCAGTTTCTTTTTAATGTTTGTGGTGTGCTGTTTGAATGTCATATGAGTATCATATGTTACTCCTAGGATTTTGGGTGTGTGTGTATGTGTTAGGGGTGTGTTGTTTATGGTGAGTTGGCAATGTGTATGTTGTGTTGTTTGATGAAGTGTGTGAGTTCGTGTTTCTTTGTGTTGATGCCATCTATGTTTAGTTGAAGGATGTTAATGTTGTGTGTGCGGTGTATGTTGGGTGCTGCTGCACGAGGATGGGGTGAGGGAGGGGGTGATGTGGTGATGAGGATTGGGGTGCAGGAGATGAGGGTAGGAAAGGATTAGGTTGGGGTGTGGATGGGCTGGGTGGGTTGGGGAGGAGAGGTGGACGGGTTTTAGGAGTGGGAGTGGATGTTATGGGCAGGTTATGTGGATTGGGGAGGAGAGGTGGACGGGCTTTAGGGGAGGGATTTGACTGGGAGAGGGCATGAGGAACATGTCCAGATGTTTGTGTAGTGTTTCATGGAGGCAAGTGTTGTGCAGGTGAAATGGGTCCAGTTCCCGCATGAGTTGCAGAGAACTGAACCCTTAGTTTGGCGGCTCGAAGTAATGGGTTTTGAGCAAGTTGGACATGTGTATTTGTAGGTGGGTCCTGGTTTGCTCTCAATGTCTCCGGCTAGAGGAGTCTTCGAGAAATGACAGCCGGAGAGTCATTTCTCGGTGTAGGAAAAACTGTTTATTGTGTGTGTGGTGTGAGAGGTGTGAGAATTGCCCGGCGCGACCGCAGCCGCTCCAAGGACGCGTGCTCCCAGGGAGGGGGCAGGGGATAGTTGTGGCGGTTTGGCTCCCGGAAACTGCTCCCCACGGTCGGCAGCCTGCTGTTCTCCACTGTCGGTGATCTTGTCCTCGGACGGGAGGGTCGGCAGCCATCCATGGTCGGCAGTTCCGGGAGGTGGTCCCACGGTGTAGACGCCGCCACTCCAGGACCCATGGACTCCAGGACCCCAGGCAACCCTTAACCCTCCAGACCCGGAAGGGCTCTTGAACGCCCATAACAAACTCGGCCCGCGCAACCCGGAAGGGCTCTTGAACGCCCATTGCTTGCGTACGTGCTTTCGAATGCCGAGTGTACATTTTTGGTATCGTGGGAGGGTAGGTGGCACCACCAGACGTAAACTACACCACAGCAACAGTATCTACCCCGATGCCATCATGGATAGTACGCCAAATAGTGATTCCGCTGAGTCCGATACCGTGCTCCCTAGTTCGTCGCGCCTTACCCCGACGCCATTGCCTAAATGTGTTATCTCCCGGAGGTATTGAGACGACATTGAGACTTTATGAGCGTGCTGATGCACAGCATAATGTTGATGATGAAGGCAGGGATAACTCGGCTAAGTATTAGTCGAGTGATTATGGCGATGAGAGTGACAAAGACGAGCAATTCGTGGGATTTGCGAGTGAACATGAGAGTGATGAAGGTGATGTACCAGCTTTTGAGGAAGCTGTTTTACCTGAAGACAGTGAATTGCAGAGAGTGAGTGAGTGGGAGAGTTCGAGGTCACTCTCCAAGTTTCACATGAGTGACACGACTCCAAGCCCTTCGCCAGCTAAATCGCCTTTCAAGCTACACTTATATAAGAAGCAAATACTTGAAAAGGTGGCCGCGGCAGCTAGGGAAGAAGCCAAAAGACTTGGTGAGGATGAGGCTGTGAGTGAGGGTGAGCGTGGTGACTCATCTCGCCCGCCATTGTCTCCCTTATCTACCCAAGCCACCCAAGATGACCCGGGTGCCCCGCATTCTTCCCCACCACCCCCACCACTGCCAAGGGTTGAGGACCCCCCCACTTTCGGCCTATTTGCCTCCTAGGTCCCCCGACAGGAGACATACTGCTGCCGAAAAGGGGAAAGGCAGGAAATATGCCAAAAAAGGACAGAAAAGTAAGCGGGCTTTGTTCGAGGCTCCCGCGGCGTCCACCCCTGCCCGCCCCAGCCATACGCCCCCGCAACTTTCCCCACGGTCCTCCCCACCTCTCCTGCCCACCTCTCCTGCCTTCAACATGTCTTCCTGAAGAAGTATTTGAGCTCGCATCACCAATACCTGGGCCTAGTGACAGTGAAGCATTGCTTTCTGTCACTCGTCGCAGGCCAAGGAGCCCAGGACCTCGGGGGGGACATAGCCTCACCTGCCACTCCTTCCCCACCTCGCCCACCCGCACGCCGCCCACTCATCACTCGTTCCCCGCCAGATTATGTGGGGGCCACTGATGATGAAGGGCACCACTCAGAAGACTCTGGCCATGATTATGTAGGTCCACCGTCAGGGCAAGATGACCACTCTGACAATGACTACATGGACGACCCTCAACCCATCCGCTTGGCCCGGCATCATGCTGGCCGCCGCCCTAGGGCGCGCACCTCCCGAGTTGGCCGTGGGCGTGCTGGGCCACCAGCTGGAGCTCCTCGTCAGCGTCGACAAGACCCATTCTACGTTTTTCAGTGGCAAGACGTAGTTGACGGGGATGAGTACAACCCTGATGTGCCAGCTTTTGATGAGGTACAGGAGGGTTCAGGCATTACCCCCAATTTTCCCGCAGGCCCCAATGCTCCACCACACAAACTTTTTGAGGCCTTCTTTGATGAGGAGGTGGTAGGGTATGTTGTCAAAGAGACAAATAAGCAGCACCAATTCCAGGTCCACTTTTTGGGCAAGGTGACCAAGGGCCACATGAGGCAGTGGACCCCAGTGACTCATCACGAGTTCATGGTGTTCCTGGCACTCACCATGCTAATGCCTCATGTCAAGAAGCATAGGTTGCCTGACTAAATTGGATCACCAATGATCTCATATCCACCCCTGCCTTCGGGAAATATATGTCTCGCGACCGGTACCTTGATATCCTCACAGCGCTCCATCTTGTCACCAACACCGACGTCCACCTCCCAGACAAGCTGTGGAAGATTAGGACGTTGTACGAGATGATGCGAGAACGCTTCACCTCCTACTTCAAGCCCTTCTGCAAGGTCGTCATTGACGAGTCTCTTGTGCTCTTCCGGGGAAAACTCAGCTTCCGGCAGTACATCCCCTCAAAAAGACATCGCTTTGGCATAAAATTCTTTGTGCTGTGCGACTGCAAAACTGGCTATGTCCTGGACTTCCTGGTCTACAGCGGGAAGGAAGGGGACGTGCTTGTGGACCCCCTCATTGGCTTTGGCGGAGCAGTGGTGCAAGCCATGATGGACCGCTATTTCCATAAGAATCACGTCCTCTTCACGGACAATTACTACACGTCCCCCACTCTCTCAAAGTACCTGCATGAGCGCAAGACGGGGACTGTAGGCACAGTACGAGGGAGAAGGAAGGGCATGCCACCTTTCCCTCCAAAGACCAAAAAAGGCGATGTGTTCAGGAAGAAGTCGGGGCCCATTCTGGCTATCCACTGGCACGACCAGTGGAAGGTCAACCTCCTGAGCACCATCCACAAGGGGGAAATGGTGGAGACTGGCAAGGTGGATCGCCGCACCCAGGCCAGGGTGACCAAGCCCGATGCTGTTCTGGACTACAACATCAACATGAGGCTGGTGGACAAGTCCGACATGCAGATAGGCTTCATTGACTGCCTGCGTACCTCGTGCAGATGGTACAAAAAGTTCTTTCTACACATGGTGGACATGTCCATTCTGAACGCCTACAACATATACAAGCTTCGGAATGAGAACACACCCAGGAAGTTCAATAGCCTGCGGAGGTTCCAAAAGTAGGTGTTAAAGGAGCTCCTGGAGAAGTATGCTACGCCACAGAGGGCAGTGGCACATGCTGGGCCCGCCGCTACTGACCGCTTGCACTGTGCATATTACATGAATATGCACAGGCTTGTTTCCCTGCCTCAGTCAGCATCAGGAAGAACGCAGCAGAAGCGGTGCCATGTCTGCTACAACACCAGGCTGAGGGCGAGGTCAGGTAAAAAGTCCACCCTGGAGTGTGTGGAGTGCAGGGTGGCACTCTGTGCTGAAGGGTGCTTCTTTGATTACCACTCCAAGCAGGAGTTCTAATAATCATAGTGAAAGTGCCAAAGATAATGACAATATGTACAGTATATATATAGGCAAAAAGTGGAAGTAAAACAATTTATTGTTATACAAAAGTCATGTATTATGAGAACATTTATACAAATACAATTACACCATAATATGTGAAAGTGACACATATGTATTTAATAAGTGACATTCATATGATTACAACCTATAGAAATATATAAATCAGTGAAAAAAGACAGTAAATTTTATATAAAACGTTTACAAAGCATATAACTAAGTGAAAGTGACACAAGACCTAATATTTGATGGCCAAAGTATAATAAACACCTGTGATAACGAATAATCAGTGCCTAATATACCAATAACCTACCTCAATTACTAATAAAATGTACCGTATCGAGTGAAAATGAGCATTATCAGTGACAGTGACACTCTCTAAAGTATAGTTATCAAAGTGAAAGTGACACAAGACCCAATACTGATGGCCAAAGTATAATAAACACCTGTGATAACGAATAATCAGTGCCTAATATAACAATAACCTACCTCAATTACTAATAAAATGTACCGTATCGAGTGAAAATGAGCATTATCAGTGACAGTGACACTCTAAAGCATATTTATCAAAGTGAAAATGACACAAGACCCAATACTTGATGGCCAAAGTATAATAAACACCTGTGATAACGAATAATCAGTGCCTAATATAACAATAACCTACCTCAATTACTAATAAAATGTACGGTATCGAGTGAAAATGAGCATTATCAGTGACAGTGACACTCTCTAAAGCATATTTATCAAAGTGAAAGTGACACAAGACCTAATACTTGATGGCCAAAGTATAATAAACACCTGTGATAACGAATAATCAGTGCCTAATATAACAATAACCTACCTCAATTACTAATAAAATGTACGGTATCGAGTGAAAATGAGCAATATTAGTGACAGTGATACCCTAATAAACATACTTTATATAATTGGCCTCAAAATAACTAATAATATCAAATAAACATCACATTCTCAATATCAAACACTAAAATCGTCTAAGGGAGATAAACACTTTGGCGCGACGAGCGGCTAGGTGCGTGGTAGCCGTGGCGACGCATCCGAACGCGGGAAGAATTTGCCGCCGAAAAGCACTCGTCTTCCCGCGCTCACCATTACGCAATCATTCGGGCTAGAGACCTCTACTCAACGGCATTCTACAGAGGAAGGTTTGTGGAACATTTTACTTTTTTATTCATAACATTACATGCCATATTTATTGAATTACAGATGAGTTAACATAGCCCAAAGATCGTCAAAACCCCCGGTACCACAGCACAGTCGCGAGATAGAGGGCCCGGGGCTGGAGGGTTAACAGGGTTGCCTGGAACGCCGCCATAAGGACTAGCGACTGAAACTGCACGTATGTGTGGATCACTCGGTCTTAAAATGTTATGTATGTATGTATTTACCTTCAGATTCCATTTTTGGCACACTGTTCCAAACAAATTTACCAGACCCTGCAACTCCCATTCATTATCGCTCATCAGAACTGTATCATCAGCAAACAGCAGTACCGGTAGCTTCCACCAATTTCCGTCCCTTATCAGCGATACACCAACATCCACTGCTCTTCCTTGCATTTCTTTCATGACTCCATCCATATATACAGTAAGCAACCACGGGGACATCACACACCCCTGTTTCAACCCAACATTCAGATCAAAGAACTCGCTTTGACCATTCTCCACACGTACTGTCGCCTTTGCACCCTCATACATGCTCTTCACTACTTTCAGCAACTTGCCATCTACTCCGTATATTCTAAGTACTGGTACTTTCCACATACCTTCTCTATCCACTCTGTCATAGGCCTTCTCCAAGTCCATAAAGGCAACATACAGCTTTTGTTGCTTCTCCAGATATTTCTCCACAACATATTTCAGGGTAAAATTCTGATCTACACATCCTCTTCCCTTCCTAAAACCGCCCTGCTCGTCACCTATCCATTTCTCCGTTTTCGCTCTCCCTCTCAATCACTACCCTACTGTACAGCTTCCCTACTACGCTTAGAAGACATATTACTTGGTGGTTACCACACACAACTCTTTCCCCTTTACCCTTATATAGGGGGACTATTATGCCTGTCTTCCAGTCATCAGCTGATGGTAAATTGTCATGTCTTCACCTGCATTATTCATCTATAATGAATATTTTATAGCCAAATATGTAGTTAATTTTGAAAACTTGGTATTTTTATGATGCAGAGGCATAGTATTGTATTTTTGTATTTACTCAGGCCCATTCCTCACTTTTCCTATTTTTTTTTTCTGGGGTTGGCCGACTCAAGACAGAGCCCACATAGGGACAACACAACAGAAAACAATGAACACACAAAAACAAAATACAAATTCACACATAGTAGTTTCATATTAAGTCACCAGATATCGGTTGTTAAGAGATTTAATTTTATATTGTGTTTTTGTTTGTTTTCATGTTTTACCACTGTTATTTTGGGTATCAGCGGGTACTGCACTTACTATTATATATTATTTTTATTATTATTAAAAACAGCATTATTATTATTATTAACCCTTTCTGTACTGGTGATGTACTTTTCATTCTATTCTGGTAACTATTAAACAATTTTATACAGCTTATGAAGGACGTCGACTCATTCAAAGGCTACACACTATCTCAATTCATCATTTTAGCTACCATATATCCTTCCTAAGCTTCATACAATTGTCTAAATGTA